>CM055761.1:5629047-5644047 GCA_029465975.1 Dallia pectoralis | reverse complement strand
AGTGTATTTCCGTAGTATTATTATTTTCCAGATTGTTAAATTCATCAAAACTATGAAACAACACATATGGAATCATGTAGCAACCATAAGAGATAATCAGATCAACATGTCATATAGTAGATACATGGCAGCCATGAGCTTTGCCCGCCCTTTGCCCGCCCTTTGCCTGCTCTTTGCATTATCTTTGCCCACTCTTTGCTCGCCCTTTGCCCACTCTATGCCCGCTCTTTGCATTCTCTGAACCAGCTTCCCTGTAGGTACTTTAGCACTGCAGTCCTTATTTGAAACATATGAAATGCAGGAAGATAAGGGAGGAAAATAATAAAGACCAGTAGAAGAGGAATGTGTTCAGAGTGGCACACAGACACACAGACAGACAGACACACAGACAGACACACAGACAGACACACAGACAGACAGACAGACAGACAGACAGACACACAGACAGACAGACAGACAGACAGACACACAGACAGACAGACAGACAGACACACAGACAGACAGACAGACAGACACACAGACAGACACACAGACAGACACACAGACAGACAGACACACAGACAGACACACAGACAGACAGACACACAGGCACACAGACACACAGACAGACAGACACACAGACAGACACACAGACAGACACACAGACACACACACAGACAGACAGACAGACACACAGACAGACACACAGACAGACACACAGACACACAGACAGACAGACACACAGACAGACAGACACACAGACAGACAGACAGACAGACAGACAGACACACAGACAGACACACAGACACACAGACAGACAGACAGACACAGACAGACACACAGACAGACAGACACACAGACAGACAGACACACAGACAGACAGACAGACACACAGACAGACAGACACACAGACAGACACACAGACAGACAGACAGACACACAGACACACAGACAGACACACAGACAGACAGACAGACAGACACACAGACAGACACACAGACACACAGACAGACAGACAGACAGACACACAGACAGACACACAGACACACACAGACAGACAGACACACAGACAGACAGACAGACAGACACAGACAGACAGACAGACACACAGACAGACAGACAGACAGACAGACAGACAGACAGACAGACAGACAGACAGACACACAGACAGACAGACAGACAGACAGACACACAGACAGACAGACAGACACACAGACAGACAGACAGACAGACAGACAGACATACACACAGACAGACAGACAGACACACAGACAGACACACAGACAGACAGACACACAGACAGACAGACAGACACACACAGACAGACAGACACACAGACAGACACACAGACAGACAGACACACAGACACACAGACAGACACACAGACAGACAGACAGACAGACAGACAGACACACAGACAGACACACAGACAGACACACACACAGACAGACACACACACACAGACGCACACACACAGACAGACAGACACACAAACAGACAGGCACACAGACAGACAGACAGACAGACAGACTAGTACCTCACATCCACTGATGTCCAAGTGAAGGTCATTGATGTGAGGGTTTGTGGTCAGACCTATAAATAAAGACCTGGCCCAAGACAGAAAGGGAGAGACATGTTACAGGTAGAGAATGTAAATCGACACCTTGTCTAGAACAGTCACCGTAAAACTCTCAATAAAACCAACAGGGGTTAGAGAGACAGCAGGCGACAAGAAGAGAAATGAGGAACTGACCTCAGAGCATCAGGGGGGAGCTTCATAGAAGCCAGGCAGACATGTGTGAGACTGAAGGCGGAACTGAAGAACTGCCGGAAATATGGGAGGCTCTCCTTTACTTTCCTGGTGAGAGGAGAGAGGATTAGGGTGGAATGAGAATGAAGGAGGAGAACGAAGGAGAAGAATGGAGGAGGAGATGGAGACGGCCTATAAACAGGGAGGTGCTGGGGTCAGACGAGAGCTCTGCTAAAATATTCACAGGTCGTATCTACGCAGACAGCTCCGTTCCGGTGATTCCCGCAAAGCTCATTTCCCAAATTTCCACTCAGAGATAATGACAGATAGAGTAAAAAAAAAGGAAAACATGAAACATGAAACCTGGAGCGTTTTTGAGGAAAAAATAACGTGCTAAAATTAGCGTTCCATCTTCAATCGCAGCCTCAGAGCGTTTCTCTCAGACTTTTTTGAGCAAATTGTGAGTCGCGAGGATGTGACTAACCTGTGCGAGAAGACATTTTTGGAGAGATTCAAGTAGGAGAGATCGGCGCAACACCCTCTCAGCAGGGCCCCAAATAGCTACGTGAGACAGGAGACATTTGTGTTGGACAGATTCAGTCAGTCAGAAAGACAGAGGTTTAGGACTTTAGAGGAAGACAGACACAAACGGAAGCTGCGGAAGCTGCAGAGAAACGCAACAGGTTACACCCTAAATGCTGAGCGTGCAGGTTGCTGCCTAAGTGCTAAGCGTACACAGGGAACGGTAATTGTAGAAACCACTTAGTCCTCACCGAGTCAACAGAACAATCAGTGCCAGACAGGTCCAAATGGACCAGGCAATTAGGCTGGGAGAGGAAAAGGTACAGATTCTGCAGTAAGCGAGAGAAGAGATACTAATGTTAAATGCAGTAAGCAGTGGGCGTTCACTATACCTTCATCGTACCAAGTACTGTTGTGTACATATGTCTGTGTGTGTGTGTGTATTCTGACCGAGGCATCCTCTCCTGTCAGGACACCAGGGTTCTTGCTCAGGTCCAGGTGAAGCAGCGAGTTGGAATACTCATCAGTGGAGCACAGAGCCTGAGACAAAGAAACCACACCTGAGAGGTAGAAAGAGAGAAAGAGAGAAAGAAAGAAGCGTTCAGCTATAGAATATGTGCAAACAGTTATAACCGAAGACAAGTAGGAAAAAAAGATTTTTTTTTAAACATTTGCAGTAATGTGTTTATCATCTACGTCAGTCAGCAGAAACTGTCTGCGTGAACTCGTGTGCGATCGTCGCTAATTGAATATTCAGCATTGAAACTTAAAAGCTTGGGAGCCAGAGTCACCATGCCGACCGAAGGATGGTTACCGCGGGGACGCGTCGTAAATCTCCATGCTATTATATAGCAGATACAAAACGTGACAGTGCCAGACAGAGCTGTTCAGGAAGGAATTACTGGACGTACCAAGGTTTATATCACCTCAGCTATAAATCCAGCCAGCCCGGTCTAGTGGCCTGTTTAATCAGCTGTAGCTGCTTCATAAAACCCAAATGCGGTTAGAAGTGTCAAGGAGGAGACCCTGAGCTGCGAAGGAGAACAAGGGGAGAGGCCTCCTTGATGGGCGTGGCCGGTGCAGAGATGGTAGGCTAGTCAGGTTAGATGGTGAAGTGGTGCAAACCTTTAGAGTTGAGGGAGGTCTTGGAGAGGTTGAGGAGACGCAGTCCTTTGCTGAGACGACACACCTGCTGGATGAGTTTGGACATACCTACACCAGAGAAGATATGCTACTCAGACAAGAGGAGATGTGCTACTCAGACAAGAGGAGATGTGCTACTCAGACAAGAGGAGATGTGCTACTCAGACAAGAGGAGATGTGCTACTCAGACAAGAGGAGATGTGCTACTCAGACAAGAGGAGATGTGCTACTCAGACACAGAGGAGATGTGCTACTCAGACACAGAGGAGATGTGCTACTCAGACAAGAGGAGATGTGCTACTCAGACACAGAGGAGATGTGCTACTCAGACACAGAGGAGATGTGCTACTCAGACACAGAGGAGATGTGCTACTCAGACACAGAGGAGATATGCTACTCAGACACAGAGGAGATGTGCTACTCAGACAAGAGGAGATGTGCTACTCAGACACAGAGGAGATGTGCTACTCAGACACAGAGGAGATGTGCTACTCAGACACAGAGGAGATGTGCTACTCAGATAGACACAGGCTAGAGAGTGGAAAGCTAACAGAATGTCAGGCCTCTGTCTGGTACCTTGGTTGTCCAGTGTGTTGTGGGCCAGGTTCAGAGAGTGAATGACAGATGCAGGATTCTCAGAGAGCGCAGCCGAGAGCTTCTGAGGAAAATCACTGCAACACAAATGGTAGAGTACACAAATAGGACAAATAAGAAGGCGCGAGCAAAAACGACATGTTTCGGTTCCCATGAATTGTTTCTCGCCGTTACAGTTGCTCGCAGTTCGTTTTCAATACAGAACTATGAAAGACGTGTGTCTCAAAAAAACAGGAAAAACTCACGATTTGAGACCAGCGTTCTCCAGGGTGATCTCTTCCAGACTGGACGACTTACTGAGAGTGTGAAGAACCTGCTCACTGACCTCTGACCCCTGAAATGAGAAAGGATAAGCGAGCGCGACGATTTCCGGAATAACATCGCAGCCCGGTGAATGCCGAGGAGAGACAGTCAGACGCGTACTCACTATGCGTAGGTCCTTGCAGTAGAGTTTGGTGAACCACGTGTTGTACGCCATCGAGGCGACGATCACCGCCAGGTCCCTGTCACATCACACCGCACGTTTAATAATACTCTCCATGTACATTCGGCCGCTGGATTTATTTTTACGCTGCAGAAGCATCCATCCGATAGTGTTGACCTTCTCTCTTTCTTCCCTCTCTCTCTCTCTCTCTCGCTCTCTCGCTCACTCTCTCTCTCTCTCTCGCTCTCTCTCGCTCTCTCTCTCGCTCTCTCTCTCGCTCTCTCTCGCTCTCTCTCTCTCGCTCTCTCTCTCCGTCCCCCTCACCTGCTCTCCAGGTGGCTGAAATCTAGCAGATTAAACTCCCTGTTTTCCTGGGAGTGATAAATAGTGTCCACATCCTAGAAGGGAGATTACCCATGAGTCCATTTGATATAGTATGTGACCCCCTGAGCTGAAAGTGTGGCACGTAACAGTCCAGTGCATTACCGGAGACCCGGACTGTCCCATAGCTCTTACCCACTGCACTTCCTCCTTGCAGCTGATTCCATTATAGTCACACAGGGCAGCGTAGGTCTCAGAGAATCCCCCTGAGACAGACAGGGAGCAAGAAAGACAGCGAACGGCTGAGCGGAAGGAGGTTTTTAAACAGCAAGTGGTTAGAGAAGAAAGGTGGGCTAACAAGAAACTCGTTTTTTTTTAAGTCTGTGTAAAGCGTGGAGAGTGAACTGATGGATAATCCCTCTATGTTTAGTCGTGGGTTTCATCCGTTCAGCCGTAATGAGGGAACGGCTGGATCTGTTATGCACTTTGTATCTCTTGGTGTCTGTCTCACTCTGACTGTCCGTTTATCTGTCGGGCGGCTCTTACCACAGGCTCTCTGGGTCTCCACAGATGTCTCTGAGCTGGGCGAGTACTTCCTGCTTCCCTCTGAAAGGTCACTGTCTGAATGACAGATGGGGGGACTGAGAAAGCAAGAGAGGGGATGGGGGACTTTTAACTTAGAGGACGTGAAGGACATAAATGACTTGACTTATCATTTGTCTGGGTCGAAGTCTCGGTTTTTGTGTGGCCTGACAATAGACACTTACGCAAACACCGAGTTGTTGAATATCCTGGAGAGGGCCAGGTTAACATGGCTGACCACGTGATTAAGGTGGTCACGTGACTGTAGCCTCAGGGAATAAGAAGACTTGTCCGTGTCTATGACAACCTGCACAGAGGAGCATTGTGTTTTTTTTTTCAGAAAGCAATGTTGATTGGTTCTATTTTTAGATATAATTTGAGCTTGTAATGTTCTGTTGATATGGAAGGAGAGGAAAATGGAGAGCAACCCAATCGGCTGCAGTACAGCTTGACACCGAGCTCTCACACTCTGTTCTTCTTAACCAGTGATTTTTGACATAAGGCTAAATGACTTTTAACCCTCTAAACCCTGACGTAATATCTGTACCTCAGAGCGATGAGAACACGCACACTCAACTCATCAGGAGTGAACATATCGGTGACCGCGGAAGAAAGTCTGTGACTCGGGTGACACGCCGAACAAATATATAACCTGGCGAACATCCTTGTGCGATCGATTCGTCGAGACTTTGCGAGTTCGAATAAATGCGTTCGTTGGAGCATCGCCGGAGTTGCAGACTTTCTTCTACGGTAACCATATCTGTAACTCCACTTTAAGGAATGAGCCTTGGATCTCGACATCAGATACAATGATTTTTACTGAATTCAATTAATAAGATTATGAGCTGTTGCAAACACTTAAACAAATCGGTTCAGGCAACAATCAGTTCAGGCAACAGTCAGTTCAGAGCCACGGGCGATATGTATCTCACCTGGTTCTCCGGGTGACTGTTCATGGTTCGAATCTCCAAGAAGTTAAAAGTGACCTCTATCTGCAAGCAGCAACACATTTCGCAAGTATACGTTCACGTAATGCTGTATATAGTGAACAATAAAACACATCGCATGAAAATATCAAAGACTACCTTTGTTTGAACCTTTGGTGCCAGGAGATAAAGTCTCCATGTTGCGAGAACCTGAAACAGACGGCAAAAAAATCGCATACATAATGAGCAAATGTCCACGGCCCAGTCGCCACAAGCATCCGATGCTTTTACACGGTTTCTGTGGTAACGCAGGGCAGGAAGCAAGGGCTCATCTTTGCATTCGCCTATTGATTTTCTACCACAGCATTGTGCTAACCTAGATGACGTTGAACACAGGGAACACAGGGTAAGATTGCTTTCCACGGATATGCATTCAAATGCTCTTCCTGAATGATTACAACAGTAATGGCTACACACCGTTGTAATTATTGTAACATACATGTGTGTACACACGCACACACACACACACACGTACACACACGCGCGCGCACACGCACACGTACACACACACATAGTCACACACACATACACACACACACATACACACACGTATATGTACCCACACACACACACACATACACACACACACACACACACACACACATAGTCACACACACACACACACACACACATACACATTCACACACACACACTTGATATGTACCCACACACACACACACACACACATACACACACACACACACACACACACACACACACACATACATGTGCCCACCCACACACACACACACACACACACACAAAACACACACACACATACACACACATACACACACACACACACACATACACACACACATACACACACACACACACACACACACACACACACATAGAGATCTGCAAACCCTGTATTCACGTTCCTCTCTACTCTTTCGAGGTGGCCGTAGAACCAGTCTGCTAGATATTGCTGAAGCGTAGTTTAACCTTTTTACAAGACGAACAAACAGCCAGGGTTTCTCCCACCCCCGCTTTCTCCCTCCCTACTCCTCGCTGACTTGCCCTAGTAATGTGCTCCTTCCTCTCTGACGCTCGCGTTAGACAGCTCCTTGATGAGGAACAGCCTCCGTGGGGGGAGGCTCAACGGAGGGGAGGTGGAGGCTCTACGGAGGGGAGGGGGTTCTTACACCTCTTTCTCGTTCGCACTCTCTCTGGTAACACAGGTACAGATTGCCCTCTTAATGAAATGGGGTAATTGAATTCCGGCTCGCCCTCCCTGTTGCATTGAGAGAGAGAGAGAGAGAGAGAAAGAGAGAGGGAGAAAAAAGACAGAGAGAGAGAGAGACAGAGAGACAGGGAGAGGGAGAAACAGAGAGAGACAGAGAGAGGGAAAGAGAGAGAGACAGAGAGAGAGAAACAGAGAGAGAAACAGAGAGAGAGAGAAACAGAGAGAGAGACAGATAGAGATGGGTCCTCGACTCCACCCGACTCACCAAACACTTTACTCGACTCCACCCGACTCACCAAACACTTTACTCGACTCCACCCGACTCACCAAACACTTTACTCGACTCCACCCGACTCACCAAACACTTTACTCGACTCCACCCGACTCACCAAACACTTTTTGGAACTTGTTCAAATGGCCGATTAAAATGCACAGGTTTTGTCACACCGACACGTGACGCGATAAATAGAAGCATATCGTGTTGATGGTACGGAACGCAGTGATGGGAGACAGACCCCCCCTCCCCCATTCCCCCTTTCGGAGGAGTGAAGTCAGTATCAAAGTCTACCAGATCAAAGTGGACCTCGTATACATCGTCCGTGCTGTTGCATGTCATTACGCTTATCGTTCTGTTCTTTCTTCTCGGATTAACAACACGTCGGCACGGCTGCGCCGTGAACAAGGTTCTGTTCCTGTGGCTGCCGAAATCGTTCACCGAGACCAAAGCCTCGTTTAACTGAACACTGACCTTGAGCTCGACATCAGAGACGAGTCTCCAGCCACCCAAGTCAGACAACTGTTTTCTGTTCTCCCTCGTGGCAGACTGGGAAAGCAAGGCCCCGAGTCAAGTATTACATCTCCAATGATAGGACAACGTACAGCTTCTACCCCCAATCCATAAGACCGTTAAACGTTCAAATTGAACGTAACAACCTGGACTGTTCATTATTGGTATTTAGTAGGGATGCACCGAAATGAAAATTCTTGGCCGAAACCGAAAACCGAAAAAGAGGAAACCAAGACCGAAAACCGAAAACCGAAACACCGAAATAAATTATGCCAATTATTAGTACCATTGCATTTATGGATATGAGGCACCAAGGGCGTAGGTTTGGTCTCAGCTTCGGTGGGGACATCTCTCCCCCCCCATCCGGCAAGTGAACTTTTACTGAGAATAATGTGATTATTTTTGCGTTTAGTTGAGACAATAGCCTGTTGCTTTTAGATGGTAATGCTGTTTGTCAGATTCAATATATTGTAGCGACCCTGGTGGTACCACTACTCCGCCCCTACTAATGGGATATCCCAAATAGGCCACATTACATAAGCAAAATATACACAGGAAACATTTCCACTGTTTATTGTGACTGTAAGATTCTAACATATGGGGTATGTATTAACAGAAAGCACTGGTAACTTTACCGTTGTCTTCAGTCACTCTATCCTGTGTACTTATAGCGTGTCAGATAACTCCCTCCCTAGGTTTTTTAGCCAATCAAATTACGGTGTTTCTAGGACCGTCCTCCTGGCGCTGCGGTCGGAATTGACCCAAATCGCTTCACAAACTCATAACGGAGTTCGCTAAAATATTAGTGGGGACAATTTAGTCATGTTAAAATGTTGTTGGGGACATGTCCCCAGCGTCCCCCCCCCTAAACCTACGCCCATGTGAGGCATTTTCTTGCAGGATATCACTGAACATATCAGACAACGAGGGTGCATGCCCCTCATCTAGTGCAGAGACAAGTCTTTTTTCTGCGCTCTGATCTCCGTGCGCAGGCTGCTCCGTGCGCTGCTGCTCCGTGCCCTACTGCTCCGTGCCCTACTGCTCGGTGCGCTATTTCTCCGTCTCCACGCGGGTTCTCCGCATCCATCGCCGCCTGGATCATTTCTCGTGCGCGCTGCTTTATTTCTGCATCCAAGTAATGGTCTTTATAACGCGGATCAAGTACAGTCGCGATGAAGTGCAGAGGATCCGAATAGATCACAACATATTTCGGCCGTATTGTTTCGGTGATAAAAGTGTTTCGGCCGAAAACCGAAAATGCCCTTTTGGGCCATTTTCGGCCGAAATTTTTCGGTGGCCGAATATTCGGTGCATCCCTAGTATTTAGTTTGTGCATAAACCTTCTTAAAATGTTGTACTTCACATCTTATTGATACGAGACAAAACCCACGTGAAGTCTCTTCCTAAATCAGACACTGTCAGGAGTTTAGTCTCTGGTCAGCTCAGCCTATCAGGAGTTTAGCCACTAATCAGCTCAGCCTATCAGGAGTTTAGTCACTGGTCAGCTCAGCCTATCAGGAGTTTAGCCACTAATCAGCTCAGCCTATCAGGAGTTTAGTCACTGGTCAGCTCAGCCTATCAGGAGTTTAGCCACTAATCAGCTCAGCCTATCAGGAGTTTAGTCACTGGTCAGCTCAGCCTATCAGGAGTTTAGCCACTAATCAGCTCAGCCTATCAGGAGTTTAGTCACTGGTCAGCTCAGCCTATCAGGAGTTTAGCCACTAATCAGCTCAGCCTATCAGGAGTTTAGTCACTGGTCAGCTCAGCCTATCAGGAGTTTAGCCACTAATCAGCTCAGCCTATCAGGAGTTTAGTCACAGGTCAGCTGAGCCTATCAGGAGTTTAGCCACAGGTCAGCTCAGCCTATCAGGAGTTTAGCCACTAATCAGCTCAGCCTATCAGGAGTTTAGTCACTGGTCAGCTCAGCCTATCAGGAGTTTAGCCTCTGGTCAGCTCAGCCTATCAGGAGTTTAGCCACAGGTCCTATCCTCTGTGTATCAATCTGTTGATGCATGCTCTTTGGGGTTTCTGGGCTGAGTGTTTGTAAAAGCACTTTGAGACAACTGGAGTAGTAAAAAGGCCTCATAAAATACATTTTAGTGATTTGATTAATCATAGTACAGATTTGATTAGTAAACCAGCCATTCTCTATACAGTTGTCAAGCCTTAAACACATGACCCCTTCTTCAGCCTCATTCGAAGTCCTACATAGACTAGACTAACACCCTACTCTAGATCTGAGTGAAAGGGACCAGTTTAGAAGAGAGAGATGGGATCGCGAAAAACCGAAGAGATAACATAGTAGCGGCAGAACGGCATATCAAAGATCCTGGATGTCAAAGGGCGCACATCCAGAAGGCTTTCAACTCGCCCCATGATGAATCATTTAGGAGTCGTCGAGTGAACGACTCCCTGACAAGTTCGCCAAGCTGGAATGTGGTGAGGTTAGTGAAGATATTCTGCTGATATTCAGTTTCCTATCAATTATTTTTCATCTCTATTATTATTTGTAGAAAGGTGTCGTCTATTTCATGGTGCCCTGGTTCAGAACATATCTTTTTCAAAGACATGGCGGAAAAAAGACAGTACAACTCTCTGTTTTCTGTACCTCCACTGGCTCCGGTCGGCGCTGGCCTAGATAGAAGGCTGCAACTTGTTAAATTAACATCTCTGCCCAATATTCAACCCAAGACAGCCCCGTATCAAAAGCAGGAGGACCTGCCGCGCCCGTCGCAGCCTACGCCACACGGTCCTCACCGGGACAGAGCCCCAAAACCTCCTGGACCCTATGCCTCGCGCACACGTGGATATCGCAACTGGTGTTGTCACCACGGTAACGTGATTAAACAAACCACTCACCAGGATCTTGTCCTCTGATTTGCCATTTTTGGTGTCGAGCTTGATGCCGCGTATGAACTTGATGGACGACTTGTCTATGATCTTCCTGATGCTCTCTGTCAACGGAGAAAAAACGTCCAAGGTCAAACACACACACACACACACGACTGCGCAGCAAGCATCTCGCACGTAATCACCCGGATCAGCATGGTGGATACAGTACATCAGAACTGTGAGAGGAAGAGACAAGCCTGACCTTTCGGCGGGAACCAGTTCACCATGCGACCGAATCAGCGGTGTCGTTTAAAACCGGCATACTGGCATTTCTCGAAACGGAGACGGATAGAAATATGTTGAACAGTGTGTGTGTTTTGTCCAATAAGGCCTTGCGTCTGGAATAAAGGCAGTTGTGTCCGGAAAAGCCATTCAATGAAAAATAATTTGTCAGAGGGGACTGAATGAAACCATAAAATATCTTGAAATGTTCAAACCAGAAGCCTTTCTTGATTGTTTCTGTAATTATGCAACTAAATGCAAATAAACCAGTACACACACACACACCTTGCTATTGGTAATAGTGACTTTCATATGCTAAAACTTAATCTCATACATACTGTCTCCCACGCATATAGCTGTTGGTCTTACTGAGGCACTCCATTCCCAGTCAGAGGTGTGTTCTGGGCTCTGATGATCTCTGTCAATCATAGAGTCTCAGTCAGAGGTGTGTTCTGGGCTCTGATGATCTCTGTCAATCATAGAGTCTCAGTCAGAGGTGTGTTCTGGGCTCTGATGATCTCTGTCAATCATAGAGTCTCAGTCAGAGGTGTGTTCTGGGCTCTGATGATCTCTGTCAATCATAGAGTCTCAGTCAGAGGTGTGTTCTGGGCTCTGATGATCTCTGTCAATCATAGAGTCTCAGTCAGAGGTGTGTTCTGGGCTCTGATGATCTCTGTCAATCATAGAGTCTCAGTCAGAGGTGTGTTCTGGGCTCTGATGATCTTTGACTGTCAATTGAGGTTGGAAGGCAGGAATATCGCTGAATTAATTATCACAGTGTGGTTGATTAAGCCATTGGATGTAATTAACTCAACCCTTACTTCCTGTAAATGTGAGCATTTGTGACATATAATCCCAATGTGTGAGAGAGAGTGAGAAAGAGAGAGAGAGAAAGCGGAAAAGATACTTGTGGTGTGAGTGGGCAGATACAGAGACAGGCCAAGCAATCTGAGGGGCGAAAAGTATGCAATGATGACAAGGGGTAAAGAATACATCCTGTCTCCTCAACAAGGACAACAACAGTAAATATGATGGAGAGAATGCATGGCTGTGTGACACTGTTCAACTACAAATATGTTTCTGTAGTTTCACAACAACACAGGCAAAAATAACGGAATCTGAATTATTGAAGCCTTCTTTGAGTTATCTCAGGACCTCGTCTCATTGAAGTGTTTTAATCATTTGCATCTGTTGTTGCTTCTTCTATTTTCTTTTCTCAAATTATTTCGGGAACATTATCCATGAAGGTACTAAATATATGCAGTTTGGTCAGATTTTGTTATCAACAAATGAGGCAAAAAGTATATTCATTGAAATGCACATCAAATTCATAGTGTAATTTTTAGATTCGGTCTTGTCAGGGAACATTTTGCGCTCTTCTGTTTGGTCAACTAGTTCACCCATCTCCTCTAAACTGTTCCTTTCCCACTGCTACTACGTTTTGAGTACTATGTGCTTTTAATTTCTTCTGTAACAAACATTTATAAGCAACCCTGTCCATAAATGTCAATTCCCACAGCCATCTTATATTTTCTTCTTTATTCATTCTGGAAAAACAACATCATTAAATACGAATGTTTACCACGTTACGGAAATTGCAGCCTCTCTAGTTCAAACTCTATATTTAAATAGGCCAGCAGACAAGTATTTAAAAAACGCAGGTACTGTACGCCCTCAAGCTAAATCATATTCATATATAGCTTTAAATTAATTTTGAGAGAAAAAAAGACATTCAAGAAGGCCGTCCGTGACAACTGGTTTTCCTGGGGTATACGCTGATGAGCCAAAACATTATGACTGACTGTCCAATATGCTGGTTGGTTCTCCTGCCTAAACACGGCCAACCCGCAGAAGTATGAAGGTGTCCTGTGGAGTCTGGCATGCAGATCCTTCAAGTCCTGTACGTTGCGAGGTGGCGCCACTGTGGATCAGACGTGTTGGTCCAGCACATCCCACAGATTCTCAATCGGATTGAGATCTTGAACTCTTCATTATGTTCCTCAAACCATTACCGAACAACGTGTGCAGAGAGGCAGGGTGCGTTATGCTGCAGAAAGAGGCAACTGCCATCAGGGAACATCAGTGCCATGAAGTACCTGGTCTGAAACAAGGTTTAGCTAGGTGGCTCGTGTAAAGTTCATGCTCACAGGGTTTCCCAGCAGAACATCACCCAGAGCATTCCTCTCCATCCAGCGGCTTGTCGTCTTCTCACAATGCAACCTGGTGCCATCACTTCCCCAGGTGAATAGTGCACACATACAAAGCCGTCCACTTGAAGTAACAGACACTGGGACTCATTCAAACCAGATGACCTTTTCCACTGCTCAAGGTCCAGTTCTGACACTCGCGTGTCCGTTGAAGGCGCTTCTGACACCGGACCGAGGTCATCATATAGGCTTGTACATAAATGATCTTTTGGTTTGGGGTTTGTCCCTCCGTCTCACCACCGCTGACCGGGAACGCCCCACAAACCTTGTCATGCCAGAGATGTCCTGGCTCAAACAATTTGGCCTTTGTCAAAGTTGCTCTGGTCTTTACTGCTGCTCACTTGTCCTGCATCCAGCACGTTCACCATGAGAACCGATTGTTCGCTTACCATCAAATCTAGCCACACCTGGTCATAATGTTTTGGCACGTCGGGGTACATATTAAGTAACACACAGGCAAAACACTATTTGTCATCTTTCAACGTGGGGAATTCGGAGGACACACAAATACAATGAGCCACAGGGTTTTTGACCTTCACAAATCAGGCAATGACTAAAAAAAGATAGCTATAGGTTTAAACATTTCCACCTCAATGTAAAAAATGTGTAGCTGTGGTGACCCTGTCGAAACGAGGTCAAGGTTATCGCCCTTATGTAGAAGGTAGAACAGTATCAGCTTTGCACACAGTAAGAATATATCCTGTGACCAATGTCATTGAAAAAAATGTGAGCTGACCAACGTGAATCTTTTAAAGAACAGTGTGGCGACCTCTTGTGGCGGGTCAAGTGCCTGCAAGCTCAATCCCTTCTGGGGGAGAATGCACTCATATCATAGCAGGTAGAGCATAAGTATTTCATCTATGTTAACTATAGGCTACCCTTTTAAAATGGGGACGATTAATAAAGACTATACATGCGCAATTGAGCAAATGACAATCTTCTGCATGGTGCTCGTTCCTTGCCACAAGCAAAAATACATATATTTGATGTAAGAAGCATTAAGTACACACGCACGCACGCACGCGCGGACATGCTGCAGACAAAAAAGCCCAAGCTCACAGCCGACCGACGCGCACGCCGTGATGGTATATTCTCACAAGCCGGCGTGCATTTCTGAATGCAGAGCTCGTATCATTCACCATCATCATTCATTTTCCCAACGCCCCATCCATCCATATGGCCTATAGGGCTGGAGATTGTATCAAGATCAGCCCGCTGGTCAATAGAGACCCGTGCAAAAAAATGCAAAACATTTGCTACCTGCAATTTGATCGATTTTAATTAACCGCGCAAATAAAGGGTACCTCGTTTGACACATAAACACGACACACAGAGCATGTGATGCAGATCTGGAAAGGTGTTGCTCCTGGACGTCCAGTGCGCCCGACTACACACACACACA
>CM055761.1:5291547-5626547 GCA_029465975.1 Dallia pectoralis | reverse complement strand
GTGTGTGTGTGTGTGTGCGTGCGTGCGTGTGTGCATTCTACCCCCATTGGGATGAGGGTGGCCGTTACAGTCTCATTAGTCTCACCAAATACTTCTAACCTAAGGGTGTTTTGTACTGCGCTGCTGGATTTTTGTCCATCCTGAACTGAGGAAAAAATTGTGTCCTGTTTCCCCAAATGACTACATATCACAGTACTTAATAACACAGTTATAAGTTTAAGGTCTTACATAACTCTCGAAAGGTACAATAAAAAAAGTGTTTCAAAAAGGTTTTTTGTTTAGTCCTGTCTGAGTAGTCGGTTACATTCCTTACGTCAGCGTGACGTTCAGTTTATTCTGTAAAATATTAAATATTTCTGTTAATCAAAATATTTTCCTCAAGAACACATTTAAAAAATGTTGGCACTCCTGGGAATTCTTTTGAACCAACTCTAATATTTTGACATTATTATTATTTTTCCCAAAATTAATCAGATTTCTTAGGAACTCTGAATTGTTTGTCATCATTGGCTTTGTGTTTCACTGGGGATTAAATACGAGGTGACACATGCCAAACTCCCTTAGTCATTTATCAAAGCGTGGTAGGTCAGAGAACACACAAATTGAACGAGACAAGAGGTTGTTGGCCTTTATAAATATAGCAATGTCTATATAAAAATAACCAGCGGTTTGTAAATTCCCATCTCTAATAGAACTGCAATAATATTTGGAATTGTCTCGTACGTCAGGTGTCTTGATGACAGTAGAAGCTTTCTCCCTGCAAGATTGAAGTCTGAATATCTTGTTGGCACAGAAATAGATATATATTTCTAAAAAGATATTGTGTCAAGCATACTCATTTATTAATAGCGTATATAGATCTCTGTGTGGTCTACAATGGTCCACTGGTCTAAGACTCTGCTTCGGATGCAAGTGTAATCTTGGAATCTTAACTACTGCTTTTACAAAAAAAGCACTTTTCCTATCCTCCGCCTTTCAACACTTTCCTGGGCAGTTAAGCACAACATGTTGATGTCAACACGATGCACAGACTTCGGAATCTACACTGCAATCTAATTGACCTTGATTTTGACAAATGACTTAATAGAAAACCGAACTCCCCGATTCAAACCTGTCACTGACAGAAGTGATTGCTTCTGTCACTTCTGTCACTGACAGAAGTGATTGCTTCTGTCACTGACAGAAGCAATCACTTCTGTCAGTGACAGAAGTGACAGAAGCAATCACTTCTGTCACTTCTGTCACTGACAGAAGTGATTGCTTTCAAACAATTAGAACAGAATAAACACATTTCTATCAAGGCAGCAGATAATGGTCTTCAGTTGTCATGGACAAGAGAAATACACAAATGAAACCTTATCTCATCTATTTGATAATCAGTACTATTAAAAACTAACTTCTGACCCGGCTAATGACATAGCTAGCTAAGTGGATGGGTACATCGATTAAATCACTGCCATGAAACTGCAAAAGACAAATTAAATTCCTATACATTTTCACTTATTGGTGCAGACATTTATTCCCTTGCCTCAATCCACAAGGACATATCCACAAGGTTGTCCGATGATCTCTTCAAACGTGCTTTTGAGTGAATCAATAAATACGCCTCATTTCTGAATCTCCTGGTATGCAACCGTCCATCACCTCTAAATGATGCTGGGAACATTATGAACTGTTCCAACAAGCTGCAGCCTTAGCTGAGAATAATGCTGCCTCTGTTGATGTCACTATTCTTTACCTGAACAGACCACACAAAGGTGACACAGAGGAAGTGTCATTATTAATTAACCCTTCGTCTCCTGCTGACCTAATCCATAACCTAATGAGCAACAAACAGGACAACAAACGGGGGCAGCTTTTGACTCTAATTATGCCAATAATTGGCCAATTCACATGGATCAAAGGTGTAAACTTGTGATCAGAATCTCTCAATCAGTTTTACAAAATACTGTGTCCAAGAAGGTCAAGTAAACTGGTGTGTGTAATTAAAGACCGCTGGGCGGTTGTTAGTGACAAAAGCGATCAATCTAGTTGACACTAAAATTAAATGTCAGAAATTGTAAAACACTGACTTTAAATTTTGTCTATGGTGTATGTAAACTAAATGATATTAGTTGATCGTATATATGTAGCGCCCTCTGCTGTTCACGTTACCTTTCACAACAGTAACAAAAGCAATCATAGTTGCTCTGCATACAGTTAAAGTCTGAAGTTTACATAAACCATAGCTAAATACATTTACACTCAGTGTTTTACAATATCTGACATTTAATCCTAGAAAAAATTCCCTGCTTTGGTCGGTTGGGATCGCCACTTTATTTTAAGAATGTGAAATGTCTTAAGCCATTTTGCCACATCTTTGGTATTACGCTTGAGGTCATGGTATATTTTCAAGAGCCATTTATGACCAAACTTTAACTTCCCGACTGATGTCTTGAGATTTTGCTTCAATACATCCACATTTTCTTCATTCCTTCGGGCGCCATCTGATTTGTGAAGTGCACCAGTCCATTCTGGAGCAGGGCACCCCACAACACGATGCTGCCCCCCCCCGTGCCTTACAGTTTGGACGGTGTTCTTCAGCTTGCAAGCCACCCCCTTTGTCCGCCAAACATAACTATGGTCATTATGGTCAAACAGTTTCATTTTTGTTTTGTCAGACTTTTCTCCAAAAAGTATCACCTTTGTCCCCATTTGCAGATGCAAACTGGCTTTCTATGGCAGAATTTGGAGCAGTGTCTTCTTCCTTGCTGAGTGGGCTTTCAGGTTATAATGATTTAGGACTTGTCTTGCTATGGATACAGATATTTTTGTACCCGTTTCCTCTAGCATCTTCACAAGGTCCTTTGCTGTCGTTCTGGAATTGATTTGCACTTTTCGCACCAAAGCACGATAATATCTAGGAGACAGGCGCGTCTCCATCTTAAGCGATATGACGGCTGTGTGGCCCCATGGTGTTTATACCTGTGTACAGTATTTTGTACATAAGTATGTGGCGGCTTCAGATGTTTGGAAATTGCTTCGAAGGATAAACTGATATGTGTGTGACTGTCATTTGCTATGAACCAAATGATTTCCATCCATATTCTATCCATCAATGTCTACACTGAAACTGAGGTTTTATATAAAGTATTGTTAAAAAAAGGGTTTTCGGACGTAATATAATAATAATAATACAGTAATTTAAGGATATTAAGAATATTTTATGGCAGATTTCCAGAAAGCCACCCATATAATGTACCTGATGTAGAATTTGCATATGCCTTGTAAAAAAATATATAAAATGACCAACATTCTGGTTCCTTGGTCAGGTCGGCCCAGTGGGCTAGTCTACAGCACACATCACTGCAGCATGGGTTCGGTTGACACCAGCTCTTCACAGCACACTCTCCTCTATCTTCACCACTTCCTCTATCTCTCGAATAAAGCATGAAAATGTCAAAAAAATATACATTAAAAAAACAACAGGGTTGGATCTTCCCACTTTCACTGTTTGAAAACAGTAAACTCATGGCTGTGATGAATGACTAGACTATCGCTTTATGACATCTCGTTAAAACGCACATATGCATTGAATCAGGTACGCCAAGGTTTTCATCGTTACACCAATTTGTCATCATGACAAGTTGTATTCTTGGTATACGACACGTTAAATATGGACTGATGTGCTTGTCAAGTATGCATGAATGCGTTCTCTAAGGAAAGTTGACAAAATCTCCTTCTCCAATGAATGGCAACACAGATGATTGTATGTGATCACCCAGACCACAGGGTACACAGACCGTCTGTCTGTACAGTACCTTCACAAAAGGGTATTGCTCACCGATCTGGAGGCTCATGTTGTTCTGAAAAACTGGGTAAATAGCCTGTGATGACATCGGCCTGGAATAGTGACATGCAAACGCATGTGTGTTTTGGAACAGAGTCAACTCCTGTTAAAAGAAAAAAATAATTGAGGGGAAGTGCATTTTCGGGTTCCCTCCCTTCAGCACGTATGCGTCTGAGTCTATGAATCAGTGTGGATTGTAATTGTACCCAATTCTCAAATTGAACACCAGCCCGCCTCTACCTAGGTCCTTATAAAAGCAGGTCCAGTAAGCTCCAGGACTACACAACATCTGGACGGACAGAAACTTCTTTCAGGTACAGTAACTACTACCTACAGTCATTTTATACATTACATATTTAATGAAAATTAACTCAAATATGTGTTTTTTTCCATTTACTCCAAACGTGTCTGTATGATACAGATCATTCGGGTTGATTTCTGCAGACGTCTGTGAAGATGACTCCATTAGTATTTCTTACTTTATTTTTTCTGGCCTCTGCACTCACATTCAGCGGCGCTCAGTGTAAGTACTTCTACATCGCTGCATATGTTTAATCTTTTGATCCCAAATATTTTTTCTGTTACATTCTAAAATGTTCTTACCTCAGAGGTGATAAGGATGTTTAACTCCTTTTATGTAATTATCGCGAGTTTACTGAGCTGGTTTCCATGAATAGACTGACAAACAGTGCTTACTCAGTCACAAATGATTTACTAGAAGGAGACCGTGTTTTTCCTTGTGTAATAATGTACGATTCAGCCATTATCTTGTCGTAGTGACAAGTGACAAGCCCATGAGACGAACGTGACAAGGCTTTAATGTTGAAGATCCGTCGATTCTATTGCTGTAGCCGTTGGCTCGTGACTGTTTATTTATGTATATGCCTGTATCGCCATGACAGTCCGCTAGGCCTCTGACGGACGCTAAATATCTGCCGTGTCGTTTTCCTTTCTCCGTAGCGAGCTGCGTGGGCAGATGTGGAGGAGAGTATTACAGGGGTTACAGATGCCAATGTGACTACGACTGTCTCACTCACAACGAGTGCTGCGGCGACTACGAATCCCAGTGCACTACCAGTAGGACATTTCCTGACGTGTTAATGTCATTAGAGTTACATTACGGCGACCCGTGTGTCCGTTACGGCCACGCCTGGGTCGTGGAACAACCATGACAAGGCTTTGTATGGTTGTCTGCTTTCAGGCGGTTCGTGTACAGGGCGCTGTGGGGAGTCCTTCAGAAGGGGCAGGGAGTGTGACTGTGATTCGGAGTGCTCTCGCTACAATAAGTGCTGCCCAGACTACGGCAGACGGTGTGGCGACGAAGGTTTGTAAAATGTCAAACCCGCCTCCTGGCATTCTCTTCTGGACCCTGTTGGAAAAACAACCATTTCGCTCACTGCATGTAACTTTTCTTGTTCTCGCATCCTTACGTGAATGTATAGTGTTTTTCCGTACGTATAAATAAGAGGTATTCTGGGTATAATCTAGGAAATTGCCCTGTCAAATTATTAGATGACCACAACCACCACAACCACGACCACCAACACAACCACCACAACCACAACCACCACCACCATCACCACCACCACGACCACCACAACCACCACGACCACCACAACCACCACGACCACCACGACCACCACCACAACCACCACCACCACCTCCACAACCACCACTTCCACAACCACCACCACCACCTCCACCACTTCCACAACCACCACCACCACCTCCACCACCACCACTACCACAACCACCACCACCACCACAACCACAATCACCACCACCACCACCACCACCACCACAACCACAATCACCACCACAACCACAATCACCACCACCACCACCACCACCACCACTACCACTACCACAACCACAACAACCATCACCACAACCACCACGACCACCACCACTACCACAACCACCACAATCAAAACCACAACCACCACCACGACCCCCACAACCACAACCATCACCACGACCACCACCACGACCACCACCACCTCCACAACCACCACCATCACCACCACCACGACCACCACAACCACCACGACCACCACAACCACCACGACCACCACAACCACGACCACCACCACAACCAACACCACCACCTCCACCACCTCCACAACCACAGAGGTATTCTGGGGTATAATCTAGGAAATTGCCCTGTCAAATTATTAGATGACCACAACCACAACCACCACAACCACGACCACCAACACAACCACCACAACCACCACCACCACCACCACCACGACCACCACAACCACCACGACCACCACAACCACCACGACCACCACAACCACGACCAACACCACAACCACCACCACCACCACCACCACCACCACCACCACAACCACCACCACCACCTCCACAACCACCACCACCACCTCCACCACCACCACTACCACAAACACCACCACCACCACAACCACCACCACTACCACTACCACAACCACAATCACCACCACCACCACCACCACAACCACCACAATCAAAACCACAACCACCACCACAATCACCACCACCACCACTACCACAACCACCACAATCAAAACCACAACCACCACCACCACCACGACCACCACAACCATCACCACGACCACCACCGCCAACACAACCATCACCACAACCACGACCACCACAACCACAACCATCACCACGACCACCACAACCATCACCACGACCACCACCACCACCACGACCACCACAACCACAACCACCACCACCACCACTACCACAACCTCCAGCCAGGACAACAACACCTAAGACTAGCTCATGCAATAACGTAATCCATAACAAACCAAAAGGTATATTTAAAAAATAAATGGTAAAGATAACTAATACATTTCAGGGAGGATTTAGGAAATGTAGTCTCTGTTGGATTTAGTGACTCATTTAGCATTTAATTGACACCCGAACCACAGCTCCCCAAGATCCCACCAATAGAAAAACCAGAGATGACGACTGATCCACAGAGAGAACTAAGTCAAGGTAAAGTCCCTCCAGAATAGCTTTACTTAGAATATAGAGATCCAACATTACATAACAAAATGATAATAAACATTCGATATCAACCAGTAGTCGCTCAACTCATCACAACACCAACGTAGAAAACATTCTCTGTAACAAATGTAGATGTTGTCCCAGTAGACTAGTCACATTGCTTAAGTCCGGTAGCTGTGAGCCAGAACCCAGAGGCAAATCCTCCCCTGAGGTGGCCAGGATCTCTGTGTCCTATACAGCCACATTAGCCAGAAGAAACATGGAGAAATGCTGTCATTATGAGTGGGCTGTGTGTAGGAAGGCAATGGGCACAGCTTCAACCAAATAGAGGGTTAATGTAGGGATGATGCCAAATTAAGTGATATTTTTTCTGGGCTGCAACCCAAAAGTGGACAAAACTAGAGTGAAAAAAAAATAGTTTAGCATGTTTATTTAAACTTGTTTATGCTGACACTTCCCAAACGAAACTTCCCAGAATAAAGCCCAGTTATTTCAATTAACTCCACTCAGTTCCGGACTTGACAGATGAAACGGTCATTCCTTCAATAAACCTTGAACTCCAGAATGTTGATGAGATTCTTTAATTCGTGTTTTCTCAAAATAGCCGCTCATTTATTCTTTCAATGATGTGTATTTTACGAGAAAATCGCTCCAATTTAATTCCACAGATGTTAAAAATCAAACCTGGCCCGATCTCCTGGTTCCCACTCCTGAGACGGGGTCAGAGGTTACGGAGGCGGGCTTTTATTCAGAGAGCACCAGCGGATCAGAGCTCTCTCCAACTGAGCCAGTGCCTGCAGACCCTTTAGACCAAACGCTGGACACAACCACCCCAGCAGCGGAATTAGTAGACCTGTTCTTTCCTACGACATCAGACCCAAAGGAGGCGTCTGGCCAAGAGGGGACACCATCGGCGGTGACTAATCCCAACACCGTCCCAGAAGAACCAGTCAACGAGGCCCAAACTCAGGAAACAAGTGGGTCATTCTATCAAATTACATTCGATCTATATTGTCCAGACAAGACAAAATAACATGGCAGTTAGGAGTTCACAGCTTACAGTCGTAGACCCAGATACATGTTCTGGCCAACAGTGTGGAAAATGATAACCAACACAATTAATATCACTTAATTTACATACCAAAGCATGTGAGATGTTTGCGGTTACTTGCAATTGCATTCGATATGACGTTTCGCAATCTACTCCTAAGTTTACTTTGGATTGAAATCAAATTTGACACAGACATCATATCATGTTGTTTTTCCAACTCCCAGTGCTTGATTCCAGCACCAGCCCATCTGCATCAAAACCAACACCTTCTGGATCCTCCTCTGAGCCCACGCCGACCTCTCCAGCCACCACCCAGCCCTCAGACCCGATTTCTCCAAGTTCAGAGACCCAGTCTTGGACTCCTGGAGAAGACCATCCTACACTACTACCTGAAGGACAAGAAGAATTGGACCCTGAAGGTCAGGAGGCAGTATCTGACAAAACGCTGCCTGAGGACAGCAAACCAACAGCCTCAGACCAAGATAATCTTGGCACCGTCCAAGCCATTGATGCTGCATCACCTACAGCCTCCACAACAGCTTCCACTGGCCCAACACAGGTAACACCGACAGTCCCAGAGGATCTGGAGGTTACCACAGCCTCTCAAGACAGTACGGCCCTCTCCACCTCCGAACCTGACCAGACTCCTAGTGCCACTGCAGCCGACCCAAGCTCAGAACAGGACACCCACAAAGGAGACACTCCAACAACCACCCGTTTAGGCCCAAGTCACCCCGACACAGGAGACCTGACTACGGGTCCCACCTCAGATTATAAGGCCACGCCCATAAACTCAACGAAACAGGAAGTGGGAGGGGTCACGACCACACCAGAAAATGGCACCACCGAACTTCTCACCGGCAAACCCACAGAGAAACCTAACCCCACCAAGCCCAGCACCGTCCCTGATATCAACCAAGCCCGGGGCACAGACAACCCCAAGGACATCCAATCTGGTAAGCAGATTTATCTTGAACCATGATTTACCTTACATTTATTCCCCTTCCCCCCGAGGTTTGAGGCCTGGCTTCGCAGATCGTCAGCGCATTTGTTCTCTGTCTGTCTCTACATGTCTCCCAATCTTCTCCTTCCTGCTGTCACGTTTATAAAAATGATCAAATAACACCCGTCAAAAAATAATATTATCTTAGAAATATCAGTTCAGGCTGTTACAGGTCAGGCTGTTACAGGTCAGGCTGTTACAGGTCAGGCTGTTACAGGACAGGCTGTTACAGGACAGGGTGTTACAGGTCAGGCTGTTACAGGTCAGGCTGTTACAGGTCAGGGTGTTACAGGTCAGGGTGTTACAGGTCAGGCTGTTACAGGTCAGGCTGTTACAGGACAGGCTGTTACAGGACAGGCTGTTACAGGTCAGGCTGTTACAGGTCAGGCTGTTACAGGTCAGGCTGATAAACACACTTTCTGGTTTCTGATCAGTACAATAATTGAACATAGCTGATCTGGAAAAGTTAAAAACATCAAAGGTTCCAGTTTTTCTTCAGCCAAACAAAAATGTCCAGGTGTTTCAGGGCCACCGAAAAAAGTTCTCCTCCGTCGAGCAAAGAGAAATATATGTGCTATATGGTGTGATAACAATTTTTCCCAAAATAACTTTCATAAAATAAAACGGACAATTGAAATGGTTCCGTTTCTAATAACTTTCATATCTGTGGCTACAAAAGAAAACAAACTCTGACGCCATCCCCCGTCTCTAGATGAACATAATAACGACAACATCTGCAGTGGACATCCTGTTGGCGCGGTTACCACCCTGAAGAACGGGACCGTGGTGACTTTCAGAGGTCAGTGCCAGACGTTGCACACGAGGACGTAACACTATGTGACAGTCCAGACGCTCCAGATGTTGGGTTTGCCTCGCCAGACTAAACCCTGTCCGGGCCGGACAGTCCTCCAGCTCTTATTCACATTCTACAGACGTCACGGTCTGTTTTGCTAACCTCGCCGACGAGACATGATGTTTAAGAGAGTCTGGTACGCCATGTCAGACAACACCCAACAACAAATAGTTCACATTAAATTAATTGGTTTGATAGATGTGTTAGAGGGTGTGTTACAAAACCACCCAATCTAGCCTCTGTAATAAACATCCCACAGCCCAGTAAAAGTACACTTTATACAGAGTAAAGTCGCTGTGACATCTTAGAATAGTGAAAAGCCTATTGATTGTCAACGAAGTTCTTTTAATGTTCGTAACCGTGGACAACATGGGGTTCAGATGCTCACAGGTATATTGGTACGGTTAATGCTCCAATTATCCCAATTTCAACTCAACGCTAACTGTATCTATAATAACCATAATGCTGGTGAGAGGATGATGGCTCAAGATAGTGTCTTGAATGAAGTAAATAAGTGTCTGTTATTTTCAGCCTCCTCACAGTTATATTTAATGACACGAGCTTTACCCGTAATGAGATCTCTCCGAGTTGGACCTACTGAATGTTTCTCTCCTAGATCTTTGTTTATCCACACATGCACAGTTGACAACGTCATAGTAAGAATTGAGTTTCCCAATTGGTATCCTGGAGACATTTCTTATCACAAAAAATTGCCCACAGCCCAGAAGTTCTGGGAACCGCTGATACGACTAAAGACGTTACGAGATGTTATTGGCTTTTTTTCCACCACATTTTATAAGGTCACTATTTCTGGATGCTGGACAGCAACAGAGTGCCAGGACCAGCCCATAAGATTACAGATGTGTGGGGCGTACCATCTCCAGTAGATACGGTCTTCACTCGCTGCAACTGCCAAGGCAAGACCTTCATTTTCAAGGTAAAGTGCAGCTCCTATGTAACATTCAATTCTATCATATTCACGTAAAGTCAGAGCTCTCTGTTCAACAGACCCTGGATGTGACTGTAATAGGTCCTGCGGTGACATCCCCTTTGGAATAACAGAAGCGGTTTACACCAGATACGACCACTGATCAACACTCTGTCAAGCCATGTACACTACTGACCCTCTACATGTTCACAAAATGCAGCATGAAGTGATTTGGTGTCAATTGGTGGACCTGTGACAATACATTGCTTGGTTGTGGTTGCTTATAAAGTGATCTTGGCAAAAGCCTGGTAGAAGTTGAATAAATCATGCTTGCGTGTTTAAAAAAATTGTCCTGTATCTTTCGCAGGGTGGTCAATATTGGAGGTTTGAGAATGACGTGATGGACTCCGGCTACCCCAAGCTGATCAGAGAGGGCTTCGATGGGCTTCAAGGACAGATCACCGCTGCCCTCTCTGTGCCTGTGTATCGCAGGAGAAGAGAAACTGTCTACTTCTTCAAGAGAGGTGAACGACCGCTCTATAATGTTCTATAATGTGACAATATGAAACAATTCTGTGATATATAGAAGATGTACATTTGATGGGACTTTGTTGCTAAAGTCAGTAAGCATAACAAGTATTCCTAGGCATCTGTAATAGCCGCGAGCTGCCCCGTGATGCAAGCCCACCAGATGTGCGTTTCTTTGCATTTGTGAGTAACAAGTTGCACTGGACCATGCATTGATTAGAACATCTGCAGTGTGTGCGCTTGTTATCGATAGCCGATGTTTGCAAGTAAGCGCGAGTTTTCAATAGGCTAACATTCTCAAGACCAACACTTAAAACATGCCCGGACCAGCTGGCATGTGGGTTTACAGTTTTGCCGACTTCTGCCTGTCCCATTCCATAGTAACAGGTTTCAATCGGACCATCATAGTCCCAGTGCATGCATCGTCATGGCTCACAATTGCTACCCTAAATGAAACCTTGATCTTATAACTACTACGCTTGATTGTTTCAGGAGGCTTGGCGCAGAAGTATTCGTACCAGTCTGGAACCAGTCCGTCATGTGGCAGGAAGGTGCAATACCCTGTATATACAGTGGGAAAACGCGTAGCTAGGCAAACAGGTAATGGTGCGCATGGTTAATTCTGTCCGTCATGTCATCGTTTAATCAGACCGGAGTAGTGTGAACCTCTAAACTGCGTTCATTTAGATTTCGGAGAAGATGAATGAGAGAGTAGAATAATTAGATAATAGCAAGAACAAGACTCCCTGTTTATACTAGTTGTACAGAGAAGACAAAGAATCAGGTTTATAACGCACGCACGCACACCTGCCCCCTAGCTGTCGCACTTGGAACACACATTTGAAAATGTGCACGAACAGTGCAAACAGAGCGAAACACACAACACAAACAAGAGAGACCAGGGCTCGTTTGGCGCCCCTAGCATTTGCCTATACCGCGGGCCGGCCCTGAGAGAGACAATGCCCATGTGGCATATGTAATGGTTAAATATAGAATGTGTAATATGTATCTGAATAGTGCAAAGGGACAATGTCTATATGTGTGAGAAGATTGCACAAAAAGCACTGTTCAGGTTCTAGTCTCAAATTGTACAAAAGAGCAATATCTAGTTGTATATACATTTGCAATGTTCAGTTATAGTACAGGAAGACTATTGAGTTTTTTTGGTATCAGAGCCGAAAGTGTCCACAGTGAGTAGTGTGTGTGTGTGTGTGTCTAAGTAGGCATACAGGAAAACGTTTTGATGTAAAAGAAAGAAATGAATTGGATGCAGCAGCATGTTATTTTGATTGTCAAAAGGCCGATAAACTTCATTTAATTCAGTCAGCACGACACATTTAAAAAATGTCCTACCATTGTTAAATGCCAGACTATAACCCATATTGCCTCCATTGATAAACTGGACGTTTCCTTCAGTGTCTGTGCTGGGACCGGAGATTAATATTCGTCTCACCTGGAGAAGCTTCCCCTCAATTGTGACTTCCGCAGTCTCCATCCCCACACAACAAAAACCAGAGGGATACAACTACTACATCTTCTCACGCTGTGAGTATTTAAACCAATACTTTTTTGTTAGTTTACAATGCCATTAAATTACATTTCACTACCTGAGTTTGACAAACGCGGTACCTGTCAGTAAAAATCAACCTCTCCACCGTAAAGTAGACTAAAACGCAAAAAAACATTACCACCTAATATGTTGTTAGGTCTCTGCATGCCATCAAAACAATGCCAAAGATCTGAGGAATTTCGAGGCCACGGCAACCACTGGGAACTCTCATGTTCCTCACACCACTCCGAACAATGTGTGCCGTGTGGCCGGGCGCATCATTCAGTTGTAAGAGGCTTGTTGATGGTGTACAGGGGTCATCATGGGGTCTCCGACTGGTGTGCGGGCTACACAACTACACACGCAGCAGGGCGTGATACGCTGTGACACGTTCCTCCCGTAACGTTTTCTGTGACTTCTGTAACTGCCGGTTCAGGACAATGGGATAGCCTTCGTTGCCTTTGGGCATTGATGAGCCTTGGGTGTCCGAAACCATGACGCCGGTTTGTCTTTCCTCGAACCACTGTCAGTAGGGTAGTCAACATTGCTGCCCGGGAGCGCCCCACAAGACTTGCGGTTTCAGAGATGAACTCACCCAATTGTTTGACCACAACAATTCCACCCATGTTTAAGTTTCTCAGGTCTTTTCTTCTGCCCATTTGTCCTCCAGCCAACGTTGCCTACGAGAACTGACTGTTTGCCTGCCATCTAATCCACACAGACCTTGACATGTAGCCTTGTTAGGGGTTCGGTCAGAACGCTTGAGCTCATCAGGGTATAGTCCCGCCTGAGCACCATGTGTCCGGGTACGATGCATCATTGGAGAAGTTAAAGTAAATGGGTCTGCTGGGAAAAGGCAGCTAAGTTCTGATCCGGCCCCGGTACCAACAGCAGGCATCTCCCTAGTCCATAAGGAGTGGATTCAGTGTGGTCGTTCGGTCACAAAAAAAAAAACACATTTGCAACTGCTGTGGCCAACTAAAAAGACAGCCAAAGGTCATGTTTGTCTGACAAGTAATGGGTCATGGTTGGTGTTTTTGGTCGATATGTTACCGACACAAACTATAAAAGTGCTCGGATAGATATGAAGTGACTATTTTTCCAATGCTGGTTCTATTTTTTGTGGATCTATCAAAACAAGGTAATTCAATGACTCCCAGTTGCACAAGCTCATGTTTTCCTGACATTTACTTTGCCTCATCGCTCTTGTCTTTCAGCCAAATATTACAATGTCGATATGGTGGGCGGGCAACCTGTTCTAGCTCCTCCCCCTGCAAGCACCGCCCCTGAGAAGAACTCTGCCAAAGACTTTTTGAACTGTCCAAAATAAGTCTGAAAAATGGCAGGATTTGAAATGGCAGATTATAATGCACACAAACACTTCTCACAGAATGCAAACTTTATTTCGGTAATCATTAACACACCGCTTTAGCAAACTTTAGGTATAAAAATGACGATTCATCATAACAAACAAAACATCAGTGATCATTGTGACACATGGGTGTCGTCAGGATTTATGGTAGCCTCAAGGTTTCTCTGGGACCATGGTCTTCTAGCGCTGTAGAACATGGGAACGTAGGGCGTCCAAGTCGCTGTTTATCGGGCAAATCTCCTCCCGGTCCCAGTTACACCACGGGATGGCAACGTGCCTAGTTCCAATCAAATGACACATACTGACATGAGACAACGAACTGCTTTACCAATGTATACCATCACATCCTGCTTCTGTACAAGGCCTTTGGAACGGAAGGACAATACTAATGCAGCAAATCATTTGTGTTTTCCTTGTATAATAACTATTGATTTATTATCAACAACGGACATGCAATTGTTTTTACATAAGAAATAAAGAGCTTTGTATATTATGAGTGTGTGTGTATCGTCTCACCTCTCCTCATCCGGTTCTCTGTCCAGCGTTGGAGCTGTCGACTGGAGGCGGTTCTAGAGGGTTTGGGCTGAGCACTACTAGTGTCTACGAGGAGAGACAATAGGCTCTGTTAAACAATGATTATTCAAACCGGGTTGCTTCTACAGACAAACTTAAGCATGTTAGCCTAATGTCTGAGACAACCAAACCCAAATCACTGAACGTCACAAGGCTGTCAAATCCAAGCTCCTCGAAAAGAAGTGAAAAAAGACTGCGAACTGCCGAGGAATTTCACAACAGATTGTACTCCTCAGTACGAATGAAGGATTCGGTTAAGAAGTGTCCTTTACGGTTGGTTAGGGCACACTAAATAATCATCAGGGTCACCTAGTGGATGAAATGGTCTTGAGAAAAGGGGTTGAAATTGTGGAGAGCGAACACCAGTACCTGCGGAGCTGGAAGAGGGTTCTTGGCTGGTTGAAGGCAGGCTAGCGTCATCTGAAGGCTGGACAGGGTCGTCCATCTCCCCTGCCTGAGACGCCAAAGATTCCAGAGAGACCTCCACACTGCGCACACACACACACACACACACACACGTGTTACAGTCACTATGTGAGGGATCACTGGGCCTGGTGCGCGGGTATGCAACTCCAGTACCCAAAGGCCTTGTTTGGCCCAGTTTAATACGAACGCAACTCCCAACAGGATGCAACTCCCATTCCATTTTATTAAGTCGTGTACGAGTGCCAGCTGGAACAGCAGCAAGTCTCTCACCAGTCTCCGTCGGGCTCCAGGAAAGCGTCGTCCCCCTCGTCCCCGGGGCTCGGTCCTCCCGCCCCCAGGCCTGGGGTAGATGTGGTTACCATGGGAACAGACTGGGAGGCGTGGTCTGTGCCAATAGAAGGTACAACGTCTGCGAAGACAGAACCTGGAGGGGAAAGGGAGAGACGTGGCGTCAATGACCTCCCCAGGTTCATACTTAGATCCAATTAGAGCCGACTTGGCGTGTGTGTGTTCGTGTGTGTGTGTGTGTGCGTGTGTAGTACCGGGAGCAGCCATATGCAGGGGTGTGGTGGGAACGCTACGGCTCCCAGACTCATCTTCATGGCCAGACAGAAACAGAGGGCTCTCATACATCCCCAGACCTACAAAACACACGCACAGTTTAAATGACAAGAAAAGGGGTCGTCTTGAAGCAAAACGAGAGCCTCAGGAGTCTGCTACCTCCTTGTGAGACCAGTTGTCCCAGGTCAGAGTGGGAGGAGGTGGCCTGGGACATCAGGTCCTCCGGAGCTCCAAACCTGAACCTAGGAACACCCGCCACCTGAGGAGAACTGGACAAACAAGGACCCCATGATGTTAACTATGGATGACTAGAGTTTAGGACCGTGGGTTTGTCTAAACCGAAGATAACATGAAGACATTGAGAATGAGACCGTCATATGAAATACATATTTTAGTAGATTACAGTGGCCAGCTAGTAATGTGTGTGTCTCTGTGTGTGTGTGTGTGTGTATACAAGAGACAGCGACTCTTACTGAATGGCCTCTAGAGTCGGAGTACTGGGAACCATCCTGTCATCATCGTCAAAGAAGTGCTGCTGCAGAAAGGCAGAAAGAACAGAATTACACACACACACACACACACAAAACAATTATGAGGACACTAAGAGATGGTTCCTTAACCACAAAATAAATATTAACGAGCCATTAACACCATAACCCCCAATCGCAACCGCAAACCATCTCACTTAAAACATGTACACACACACACACACACACACACACACAGACCTATAAACAACAACAACAACAAACACAACAGAAATCAACCAGTAATCGCAAAATGCAAGTACAGCCTAGCGCGCTGACCCCAAATCAGATGAAGCTAAAGTGAAGATCGGCTCACTAAACACAGTTAACATGACTTCCTATGTTATTACAGTCTGTCCTCACCAAGTCAGTAAAACTTGAACACACAGACACCTAAAGATACAGTACACACACACACACTTACTCCACTGCTGGCCATCCCGGGGGTAAGTTGAGGTACCCGACTAGAAGATTGACGACGCATAGGGCGCTGTAGATGAACAGAGATGCTCGTTAGTTCACACCTAACCTACGGGCTACCAAACACATTTACATAGCCAACTAAGACGCTTAATAACAAGGCGCACAGAGTCTTGTCGTATTTCCCAGCACGCACCTGGACAAGAGCGGGGGGGCCCAGTTCCTGGGCGATGTTGAGGCGCGGTGGGAGGGGAGTTCTCCGTGGTGACGGAGACAATCGGGACCCGGTGCTGGTTGGTTCGTTGGAAAAGGCATCCATGCTGCTGCTGGCCTCGACTGACAGAACAGGAGCAGTGGTGTGGTTTCACATTTCCCAAATTAACATCCCCTCAGAAGGCGCGCACACACACACACACACACACACACACACACACACACACACACACCGACCAGCGAGCTACAGGGTGAGTCTACTGATAATGTTAGACAGTTCCTGAGAAAATAATGAAAACATCGCAATTGATTCAAGGAGCCAAATTAAAAAAATTATACTATAAACATCAATAACTTACAATTGACTTCTCACAAAATCAACAACATTGTAAATGTAGCATCTGATTATTCCATGAATATGTATGAAAATAACAACAGGGCGTCTAGAGAGGTACCATTTCAGCATAAACCCAATCATGACACCACAGTAAACGGGTCAACTGACACAGGCACAAATTACACCAGCCTCATCAACCACCAGCCTGCTGAACAAAATGACAGTCCTAGTTAGTCTACCTGGACTTAGATACCTGTGAACCCATCAGGTAGATACAATGGGTAATTGAGAAGAGTCAGGTGTCTGTCTATACCTCTCTAACCTTTCCCAGAAACCACCATCCATCTCATTTCAGTGGAGACCTAAGGCAGCTGAAGCTAGTTGGCGAAGGCTTGATTACTAGAAAAGTGCATTCAGGGATGCTATGGAATTAACTTAATTGACTGGAGGGTGCCCAAGAGAGGTTTGAGACCAGACTAGACCACAGTGGGACGTTTTCCATGGTCTTACAGGTGTGTGTCTGGGAATCGGCTGGACGCTGAGTGGAGTCAGACGCTCCAAGACTCTCCTCGGTCTCCGTGCCGGGGTCTGTCACATCTGCACCCTGAGAAAAACAAAAAGGGAAAACAACACACAGAGAGGGACACCGGGACAGACAGAGAGAGACACCGGGACAGACAGAGGGGGAGAATATAATAAGAGGTAGTTACAGATTGGGTCCCACACCCTGTCAACTGCCTGGCAGCGTAACCTGGTACGTGATGATCATGATTCATTTCCCCTGGACAGACTTTCTGTTAGCAGTCTAGTCACTCTACAGCGGTGCTAGACACACGGGGTGTGTCCTGACCGAAGACTTCCGAGCACACACACCCCAGCCAACCCTTCATCTAGTTTCAGCTAACCCCATCTCACCCCCCCACTCCCCATTACAACACAGACATGTCATCACAACTTCTCATTTACTGGATCTACAATCCCAGCGATGGCGGAAACAGTACGCGGAGTTACGAAAGCAACAGAAAATGAACTGACGGTTGTGTGTGTGTTGACCTAACCTCTGTGTCGTCGCCTTCATACGCCTCGTTGCCGTCTCCACTCCCTTCGTTGCTCTCCTCCCCCTCTTCCATACCCCCATCTTCATCATCGTCCTCCTCATCTTCCTCCTCCTCCTCTTCATCATCATAGTCCTACAGAGAGGTTACATGTAAACCATAACCGACATATTCACGGATAATCTTTATTGGAGAACAACATGACTGCATATCAACTGATTCATCTATTCTAATAATAAGTACACAAAGGGCCAAAATCACCCTACCGGCTCCTCCTCTTCCTCCTCGTCTTCCTCCTCCTCCTCCTCACTCTCAGAGTCTGTCACTATGACGATGACGTCGTGCTGGGGTTCTTCGGGGACATCCTGTGAGCACTCTGCAGACTGGGACAGTAGCAGCTCTACAGGGACGGACTGAGAGGCGGTCTCCTCATCGTCAACGTCCTCCAGCACGGCGTATTCCTCCGCCACCTGTTGAGTTAGACAAACAGTTCAGGACACGCACCGAAACACACACACACAGATATTATCAAACAGACACACATTCAGCAACCCTCCACCATACACACAGATGTTCAGATCCACAATCAGAATTACATAGACCAGTGGTTATTAGGGAACTTCAAACTGTGTGAAGATCTGAACATAATGATCTGGACATAATCTGGGTAACCATCTCACCTGGCTGTTGTCTGGGGCTTCCTGGCTCTCTCCTGTCCCCATTCCACCTGCCTCCATACTGCCGTCAGCCAGCATCACCTCCACCTCCTCCTGCTGCTGCTCCTGGTGCTCTGGCTCCTCCGGGTCCACCCTCTGGATTATGCGGAGCTTCTTGGGGATGGGGGGCACAGAGGTGTCCTCCTGGGGAGTGTCGGTGTCCGTCACCATAGAGCTCTCCTGCTCCTCCTCGCGAGGTCTCTTGGACATGGAGGTGCCCGGGGTTGCTGAAACTGAAAAGACATTCTAATCCTGGTCCACATAGACATATTTATTATTTATCATTACATCGTTTTTTTCACGGCTTTTAGAGTTCTACATTTTAGTTGGATGCACCCGTGAGACATTGAATAATGCATTTGTTTCAAATTAATTCCAAGTTTTTATCGAAAAGGCGATGTGAATCATTCGAGTCCTGATCGCAGCACCGGCGGCTGCCCTCAAGGCTGCGTCCTGTTCCCTCTACTGTTCTCCCAGTACACCAACAACTGCACCTCAACCCACCACTCTGTAAAACTAACTGGACAGTTACAATATCTTACAAGGCTTCTGAACTCTAACTAGACATTGCACACTTGCACGAATACATATTCATGCATATTCTAGCAAGGCATTGTCTCTCGTGTTCGTATTCGTTCTTTAATGTGTGTATTAAGCGGTGCAGTAACGGGTCAGAAATGAAATCCTTGTCTGTTTGAACAGACCTGGCTAATAAAACTCTATCTGAAACTCGTGTTAGTTCAGGGAATTGTGTATGAGACACCCCCTCCCACTCACCCCTTCACATGACGACAGACAAACCTGGAATGCCATTAAAAGTGTAGATGTAAGATTATAGCCAAATCAACCGTAGAAAATCGAACAAATTCTCCACAAGGTATTTTCTACAATGTGTTCTTGTCCCACTTGAGATAAAACCACAGTAAGAAAGTGACCCGTTATGTGACGGCATGATTGCATCTCTAACAGAATCATTGAGACACCAGAAGAAGTCCGGCGCTCAGTTCTGAAGCCAAATTGATCATTTTCCTACCGGTGCCAAAGACAGATGCAGAGGTCGATGGCCTCTCCACCTGCGAGCTCGGTGCCGCCTCCATGACAACAGGTGCAGGGGGCTGTTCCTGATTGGTGGGCTCGTTGTGGCTCTGCTGCTGAGTCGGCTGAACGAACGCCGTGGCCTGGTTCTGGGTCTGCTGGAGCGCCAGCATGGGGTTGGTGTTCTGAACGTTGGGGCTGGTGGAGCGCACAGAACCGCTGGCACTGCCGTACACGGTCACGTGTTCCGGCGGGGCCTCGGACGACTGCATGGCTGGAGGGTTCAGGGGTCAAAGGGTCAATACGGGGTCAGAGGGAAACAAGTAGGCTGCGTTCTGCGCTACCGATTCCAGTCATGAGTTGCATTTCCACTACTAATCCTTTACATACAAGCAAATAATGAAACAACGAGTTCAGAGAAGTCCCTACCTTCCTGGTTCTCCACCTGGGTGGTGGGCATGACCGTGGCAGTAGGGGTGGGCGTGGGCACTGTGGCAGGGGTGATCATGGGTCGGATGCTGGCTCGGGGGGTGGACTTGTTTCCAGGGTTGGCAGGGGGCTTGTTGGGGCCCTGGGCACCCAGAGGGGTGGGCTTGATGTTGGCAGTTGGGGGCTCAGAGGTACTGGCACTACGGTAAAATGAAGACAACCTGTTAGACGTCACTGAACTCAAGTAAGGTAGCCGCGTGTACAGGAGAAAGCACGTGTGTGTGTGTGTGTGTGTACGTGTGTGTGTGTGTGTACCTGCCACGGTCCCGGTCGGCAGCTGGGGTGGTCTTCAGTGGTCCTCGCTGTTCACTGGTCCTCTGCTGTTCCTGGGACTATAGGAGGAGGATCATGGTTGTTAGATTGGAGAGTGGAGCTGCTCTATTGATCCTGTGTTTCGTGAATAAATGCCAAACACCAGAGGCTTTATTCCAAAGCTGCCCTACAGTCAGATGTGGAATAAATACCGCATGTGTGGAGTCATACAGTGTGGTCAGTGACATGGGATTAGAGCAGACAGGGTCTTCTGTTACTAAATAACAACTAAAGCTTTATGGAAAGTTAAATGGCTTGTTTCGCTCAAGGATTTTAGCTTTTTTGGCAAAACATCTTAAAACTGAATCCGAGCTTCCATCCAGTCAAACCGTTTAGGGTCTTGACCATGCCCAACCCCAGTCACAGACAGTGGACAAAAACGCCATTGTGAAAGGCTATAAGTTCATGGCCAACTATGTGTTCATATTCGTCATATAACTAGAGGATACAGAGTTAACTGTGTACCATTTTATCCTACGTTATTAAGATGCATTTGGCCAGAGGCTTGGGGTAAAACCTTTGTTGCTCTTTGGCCAGTTGGTCCTCGTCAGGGTTAGTACTCTAGGCATTGTGTGCCTGCACCAGGAACCCCTCCGTGTCTCCTCACCTTGCTGTTAGTACTCCAGGCATTGAGTGCCTGCACCAGGAACCCCTCCGTGTCTCCTCACCTTGCTGTTAGTACTCCAGGCATTGAGTGCCTGCACCAGGAACCCCTCCGTGTCTCCTCACCTTGCTGTTAGAACTCCAGGCATTGAGTGCCTGCACCAGGAACCCCTCCGTGTCTCCTCACCTTGCTGTTAGTACTCCAGGCATTGAGTGCCTGCACCAGGAACCCCTCCGTGTCTCCTCACCTTGCTGTTAGTACTCCAGGCATTGAGTGCCTGCACCAGGAACCCCTCCGTGTCTCCTCACCTTGCTGTTAGTACTCCAGGCATTGAGTGCCTGCACCAGGAACCCCTCCGTGTCTCCTCACCTTGCTGGGACCCTGTTCTGGGGACTCGTCCCTCTGCTCGCTGTGTCTCTCCTGCTGCTCCCTTAGCTCCCTCAGCTCCCTGTCCTGTCGGTTCAGACGGCCCTCGTACTGAGACTTCAGAGCACTGACCCGGACCTCCAGCTCCTCCCGCTGCTGCTTCAGGTCCTCGTTCTCCTTCTGCAGCTGATCCTTACCAGCTAGACGAGAAGAACGAGGTCAAAGGTCAACCGGGTTTGGTCTAGGATAGCTCGGCGCTTGGCCAGTCGCATCTTTTCACACGACAGCGGGAACAAAAAGGCAGATTACCAAAGACACTAGGACGTGGTTGCTCTTGGTAAACGTGGCGGCCGAGATACGCACCAACCTATAACTCCAGACCGTCAGCAGATTCAACACACCAGTTGGTACCCACAGTATCGGCGCTTGGCCTCTTACCCACGGCCTGGTTGATCTTCTGCTTGGCCCCTAAAAAGGCCTTCCTGGTCTTCTCCTCCTTATCAGCCATCTGCTGACGGAGGTTGTCCTCCAGGGCGGCCTTCTCCTGGAGCTCCTGCTGCAGCCTGGACGTCTGCTCCTGTGCCGCACGAGCCTCCGCCTCACGCTCTGCCACCACCTGAGATGAACAGGCCACGAATTGGGAAAACAACCAGGCCAGTCAACACGGACTAACCTTTAACCTTTTAACCTTTGGGCATCCATTCACTAACAACAGTTTGGCATTTACTGGTTTCAATATAACAATTAGGTGGAAGTAGCTAGGAAAATTGTTTAGAGGAAACACTGCTCTCTCAGACCTTCTTGAGGTTTTCCAGCTGTGCCTCCAGCTCTCTGGTCTGCGTTTCAGCCTGTCCCAGGGACTCTCGGAGACTCTGGAGTTCCTGGGCTGATGCTTGCTGGGCTTCAGTCTCCTGGGCCGGGGTGGACGCAGCCTGTGACACCACCTGGAAAGGAGTTCAGTCCATCAACACTACATGGCAGAACACTTATACTAGAACATCTTCTCTTCCAAAATATCAGGCAACATCCAACCAACGCACTGATTTTGTGATTAAGATTAAATTGGCATTTCAGTCGATTCATTAGGATATGATAGAGGAATCTTTGAGTAGGAGTGAATTTTGAATTCCTTTCAAATCATACCCCCGGCACCACCTGTTTCGCTTACTGACCTTGTCGTGTTCCACCTTCAGCTCGTCGTACTGGGTCTTGTAGCGGCGGCCAATCTTTTTGACCTGGGTGATGGTGCGAAACTTCTCCTGGATGTCCAGGTTTTTGGCCTCCACTTCGTTCCTCAGCTCGTCCCTCTCAAAGCTCGCCTTCCTCAGACCCTCACGCAGCATCTGCACCTGGCTCTGCAGGGACGCCACTGAGCCACTACTCCTGCAACGAGGCCAAACGTTAACACAAAAACACAGAAACCACGGAGACCATATGTTCGTCAGGCCACAATATGTTTACAAGTCCTTGTATAGTATGGTGCTGACGATAAGCAAACTATACTGCCCACTCCATAGCTTCCATAAGTACCACAAAAAGCAGTGGACCTGGAAGATATTCAGTTCTGAGTTGTAGGCTAAAACTCAGTAAGGATGAGCGACTAGGCTAACTAACCGTGCCACCTCAGCCTTAAGCTTGCCAATCTCCTCTGTGAGCTGCTGGATTCGTTTGAGATGAACCTCCTTCTCTGAGTGGAGACGCTTGTACTCCTCCGGGTCAGTGTCCTTCTGCTGGCTCACCAGGTGCTACGGCGACACGCGTGGGACAAACAACACGTTACATCAAACCCACAGTCAAGAGACAGGATATCCAGACATCTGCGATTACTTTAACAACGGGGGTGTCAAATGACTGGGACAGGTTGAGCGAAGACCAAACACCAACCTGTGTCCTAGCCTTCCAGCGCCGGATATCCTCTTCCAGAAGCTTCTTCTCTGCCTGCAGAAGGCCGCTTTTCTCACTCAGCTGGGAGTTGGACTCCTGCATGGGCATTAGGTCGGCTTCCAGTTTAAATACCTGAAAGTGACAAAAAAAGTGTGTCTAAGAGGAACCAACAACCCAGAGGAACCAACCACCCAGAGGAACCAACCACCCAGAGGAACCAACCACCCAGAGGAACCAACCACCCAGAGGAACCAACCCTAATCCAGGTTGACAGAAGATGTTCAGAGAAAAAATCTTTGAAATGGCTAATACATGTCAAATGGTCTCACTTTAGCCTGCATCTGTTGTAGCTCCAGCACCATCTTCTCCTTCTCCTCCCTCAGCATCTTGTTGGTCTCCACCAGGACACTCATGGTCTCGGTCTTCTTCATCAGCTCATCGTGCTGAGCCAGGGTCTTGGCAGTCACCTGGGGTCAGGGGTTACGTCACACCATTAATGAACACATCTAGGTAGTCTAGGACTATGGAATCAGTCCAGACATAGACATCAGTCTCACCTGCAACCTCTCCCTCTCCGCACTCAGGTTCTCCTGCAGGTCTCTCAGCTCTCTTTCTAGGTGCTCCACTCTCAGCCGATACCGGAGACTCTCTCCCTGGGCCACCTCAAACCGAGTCTCCGCGATCTCCTTCTCCCGACGCACAAACCTGCGGCACCACAGGAGGAGAACAAAGGACGCTCAAGAAAATAGCGATGGCGGAGTGAAGCAACGGCGTGAAGTCGCCGATAACGCAAGGCCCGTTTGTGAAAGATGGGAGAGGGTCCATTACCGGAGTATCTCCAGGATCTGCTCCTGAGACTTGCCCTCTTCGGTGAAGGAGATGTTCAGGGGACTTTCGTTGACCTGCTTCTGCAGGGTGGCGGCCATCTTGCTGCTCATGGTCTGAATCTGTTCATGTAGGAGGCAGTTCTGCCTCTGCAGCTCCTCGCTGCGAGATTCCACCTTAGACATCTCCTCCTGAAAAAGAGTTTTATGTACATCATAGACCTGGGGTGTAGAAGTGCTATGCAAACATCCAGACTGTTCTGGCAATACGTACACCATCACTATGTTTTAAGGATAATAAAATGAAACAGTCAAATGTGGGAGGAGGTTCAGTGTGCATCTTAGTTGCTTTGTGGCTTCTGGCACCGGGTGCCCAGAACGTACGCATGGTATCAGGAGAATACAAAGGCTTTCTGGAGCACGACGTTCCAAGTGTCAGACAACTGGACGTCTTTTTAGAGGTCAAATTTCCAGCAGGACAATAAACCCAAACACCCATAAATGGTTAGACAAGTGCTAGACTGTTCTAAAGTGGGCAGCAAGAAGTCAAGATCGAAATCCTATTAAAAACCTGATTAAGATTAAGGATATGCCAAAGTATCAGTGGAGAGATGTGTGACCCTCCTCAATTGTTATGGCACGTGATTACAGTTATTTCAGTCAAAGGCAGACAAAATTAAATAGGTAAATTACATATTCAGAATCAAAAGCAAATGTCCTGAAATATTAACAATATTAAATAATTCAGACATGAGCAGTTCACAGGTTGTGCACTGGAAAATTTATGTTGTAAGATTAAAAACATTGAAGCTTTAATATCTTTATTTTTAGTAATTGGTTAATTAGTTGTTAATAAACAATTCTGTTGCAAAGTGACATAACCAACAAGCACGGTGAAATCCATTTATATTAAGACTAAAAGAAACTATGGGGCAGCTATCAAGGCATATCTCATTGACACTAACTAGTGCAGAGAGCATGTCAGACAGAATGCTCAACAGAGCTGAGCTGAGACCTCCTGGAGAGGCACATGAAACGATTGGTTCAAATGACACGGAGTAAAAACTACACGCTAACATGCAGCAACAAACCAGCCCAGGAACAACATGCAGACACACAAGGGAGTATACAATTCAAAACCCTAATCCTATTGGTGAGCACGAAGATGTACAACTGAAAAAATACAAAACTAAACTTACAAGAAGGATACCATGTTAATATCCATACACATTCTGCAATCCATCATAAAGATCCTAACACCTCCTGCCGCCACACATACCTTGAGGATTTTCTCCTGCTCCTCCCAGGAGACCGTGGCCTCCAGCAGCTGAGCAGAGGCTCTCTGGGCCTTCTCCTCCAGCTGCTGTCTGAAGTTGGCTGCCTGGATAACCTGGGCCTTGGCTGCCTGGAGGGCCTCTACATCACCGGCGTGGAGCATCATTTCCCGCTCGTACTTATCCTGAGCTTCCGACGCCAGCTTGGCCTGGGTGGGGAGGAGGGTTTACTGATCACTTACAGTTAACATGGTTAAAATTATTAGCAAATACCAAGCTAGGTGACGCACTTTTGCACAAAAGAGAGGACAAATACGGTAGCCAACTGCTAAGGCGGACATGTGAAAAACTTGCACGCGCTACAACGAGAAATATGCTCCTAACCTGCTCCTGGCTGTCGAGTACGGCCTGCTGTTCCTGGGCTGCAGCTAACTCCAACTTCTGTAGCGCCTCCTGGTGGTCCGCCTGCACACTGCACAGACTCTTCCGCAGCTCAGCCACCTGAGGGACAGGTAGGATAAGCTTGTGTGTAGCCTAGCCAGAAGCTATGGTGGGTGGCATGTGGTTTAGCAACGCCGAATACCTGAGCTACCAGTGACGCTACAGTGTGGAGATGGTGCAGCGCGGTTTATACCTGCTCCTCCATAGAGGCCTGGGCCTTCCTGTTGTCTTCCTGCAGGGTCTGCTTTTCTTTCTCGGCTTCTTGGAGCTTCATATCCAGCTGACGGTGTAGCTCCTGGGCCACCCTCATGCGCTCCTCGATGGAGACGCGAGCCTGTTCGGTCACCTAGTGATACAGAGTGTATGGAGCAAGTGAGGCCGGACCATTAACGAGAAGGTGACTGAGGGGTCAAGCTAGTGTCCAAGTAAGAGGTTGTCGGTCAAGCTAATGTCTCACAAACGGCCGTGGAGTCCTGACCTGCTTCTCCTTGTCCAGTGACTCCTCTAGGCTCTGGGCCATGGTTCTGTACTGCTCCATGCTGGACGTGGCGGTCCTCAGCTGCTCGGCCAACTCCTCTGCCTGCGTCTCAGCCTGGCTCAAACGTCCACGCAGATCCTCAGAGTCCCCCCCTTCCGAAACCTGGACACCTGGAGCTGTGAAGGGGAAAAACCAGGTGAGGACAGTTGCACCGTTGGCAAGGAAACAGAAGGAAAACCCCTAGGGTAAACCCTGATGGAACCTCCACGACACTTATCGATACCTGTACCACACGCTTCCCGGACTGGCTGAGAGACACATTTTTCCTGATCTACTTAAAGTCCAATATTTTGTGAAAAAACATGGCCGGAAACACCAGTCCTCTATCTGCACACATGTTAAAGTAGGATCAAATCGTTAATGAATCAAGAACAAATGTGTACTCTTACCTCTGGGTCCCAAGGGAGTGGAGGGGGTGCTCACAGAGCCCAGGGACAGACGGCCACCCTCTCCACTGACCTGCTGCAGCCTGAGAGAGCTTAAGTCCATCTGGGCAGCACTCAGCTGATCGCTGGTCTTTTGCAGCAGGACCCCCTGGGTCTCCAGCTGCCTCTTGGCATCCATCAGCTGCAACTGAACCGAGGGAGAGAGGAGAAAAAAGAAAGTTGATATCAGGGAAATCCCCCAAAAAAATGTTAGCAAACAAAGCGTGTAAGCAAAAGTAGAACAGAGAGAAAAAAATAGGTTAGAATGAAAGTATGGGGTCTTACGTCATGGTTTCTGACCAGCAGGTGGCGTTGCTCCACCTCATGCTCCAGCTTCTTCTGCAGCTGGCTGATCTCCCTCTCCTGCTTCTCTACCTGAGCATTCAGACGCTGCCTGGTGTCCGTCTCCGAGCGCTCCAGGGTGTCCTGAATGACAGCACAGACAGGGGATCAGTAGGAAGTCAGAGAGACGACAAACGCAGACAGAGCACTCATGTCCCGGAACAACAACGGAGGGTTTAGTGTAAAACGTCTGTCGTCCTCAGGTGTCTCTTCACCTGGATGGACTTGAGGTTGATGAGCAGTGAGCTCTGGCCTCGTTGGTGAGTCTGCATTGTCTCTTTCTCCTGGGTCAGTCTGGACTCCAGCAGCTTCAGCATATCCCTCTCCTTCCGGAGGCTATCCACAAGACCCTGGGAAGGAAAGCATGGCCACGTCAACACACTGTTCCTGCATGCATGTATAGAGAGACTAGGATGACTAATATACTGCGTGTTCAATACAACACACCTCTGCCATGCTGAGTTTCTCCTGGGCAACCCTCAGGTCCTGGGTCATGATGTGCACGGTCTGCTCACTCTTCTGGGCGGCAGCAGCCATCATCTGTCCCTTCTCCCTCAGAGAGGCAATCTCCTTCCTGAACCCCTCCACGTTATCCTGCAGCATCTCATACCTGGCCAGCCCCGTAACGTGCCCGAGTTTAAAGACGAAGACGCGGAAAATAACATGTTGTTCTGAAGGCCTACTACATAACGCTCCATGTCTGAGTAGTGTCCCGTCTTTACCTCTTGGACGTAAACTCTAGCTGGGTAGATATCTTGGCGTTCTGGGATTTCAGGTCAGACACCTGTTCCTGTAGCTTGTCATTCTGCTCCGCCAGGTTTTTGTCGCTCTCAGTCCTCTCCTTCCTATAGGAGGAGAACACCTCCTGCAACTGAACACGCCAGACATTCTGTTAAACACACGAGAACTGCTGTGTTCGAACCCGATTATAGGAAAATAGTTTGTGTTGTGCTGAAACTCTCAGGAAATGGTGGTTTGGTGGGAAAAAAAAGATTTAATAGCAAAAATTCAAATATAGGTAGCAATGTTACATAGTGTTACACAGCCACAGTTCACATAGTTACCAGGTAGGCGTATATCGCCTCCTACTGGCTGATTGAAGAAAAGCGTGCAAATCAAAGCAGACGAGGACCTGTGTTTACCTGTCGGAGAGCTGCCTTGGCTTCCACCGCCTCGATCGACTCAGTCGCCATGGTAATGATGCCAGAGGGCGTGGCTGCTGTGGGCGTGGTTGCCGGGGATCGCCGGGGGGTTGAGGTCAGGGAGAACTCCTCAGGGCCTGCGCCTAAGGAACAGAGGCCACACTTTAGCATGTAGGACACCATAACAACTTTTCTTCACCGAGCCTCTGCATGAAGGAAGAGTAATAAATACCCCACATATGCACGTTATACACAGCAACAATGTTTCAGTTATACCAGCCGAACCAGGCACTCAGGGAAACCCATTGGAATAAACTGACTAGGCACCCCTTTAAAATCAGACAAACCGTGCTGGCACCAGGAATTAAGGCCAAAAGTCACATAGACCACTAAGATTTAAACAGAAACCATTCATAAATGTTACCCAGAGGGGCTCCGGTCAACAAGTCAGTCACTCCGGATCAATTCACACCTACCTGGCTGAGGGAAGCTGACGCCGGTGGCCTGAGCCAGCAGAACTCGGTACATGTCCCTCTGCCTGACAATGGACTCGGCCAGCTGCATCTGGTGATTCCGCTGCTCCCTCAGAGCCTCCAGCTCTACCTGGGCCGTCTCCAGACTCTGCTCCAACTCACCACGCCTGGGAGCAGAACAAGAGGACGGGTCACCACTCGGAACTGCAGTATACTAGTTGGGGAAAAGTCCGATCTACAAAATAAACTAGTGTGTGGGGGAGTGGTAAGGAGCGTTTCGACGTGGAGGCAGTCAGACACGAGAGTATCTCACCTGGTGCTGGTAGCCTCGGTCTCCTCTTTCTCCTGGGCATCACTGAGCTCCCTGAGGGCCAACAGGAGGCGCTGGTTCTGCCGCTGGAGCTCCTCCACACTGCGGAACGTCAGCAGGTGCTGCGTGATGACCTCCGACGTGCTGCTGATGTCAGCGGAGCTCACGGCCTCGTCGTAGGACACGTGGTTACCACGCGCCTCCTCCAGCTCAATGAGGAGCACATGGATCTGGTGGAAAAGGCGAAGGAGTGACGTGACTATGACCAAACTACACCCATACCAACTGAAACACGCTTTCATCATCACAGCCCACACACAGTTATAACAGTAGTAAGGTTGAGTATATAAGGCAGGAGTGAGACAGCAGACAGGACATTACGCTTGGGGCCCCACCTGTTGAGCCATGTCTTTCAGCTGCACATCCGACCTCTGGTTGTCTCTCTCCAGAACAGTAGTGCGCTTGTTGGCCTCATCAGTCTCCCTTTGAAGACGGTGCACCTCCTGGAACACAGCAGCCAGTTAGACGGTCAAAACTAGTGACGTACATGAACCTCGGATGACTCCAAGTTGGGGAGGTGATACCATTTCAGATATTTGTCTCTATAGCAGTGGAGAAACATTTCCTCTAGAGCTCTGAGAAACAACTGTACAGCTAAACCCATATACTTGAAAACAATGACCCGACAGACTGTCCTTGGTGCACTGTCCTCCAAAAACAATACCTCGTGCATCCAAATAGCTTAGCTACCAGATGCACTGACCTTGACTGCCTGTTCCAGCTTGGCAGAGAGGCTTGCCACAGACTTCTGCATGCGCTCATGCTCTTCTCTCTGGCGCTTCAGCAGGGGCCCCTTGGCCTCGACCTCCTGCACTATATCATTCAGATACTTGTTCACCCGCTTGTTCTCCACCCGCTCTAGCTGAAGGGACTCCTGGCTATCCACATACGCCGTGTACAACTGAAGAGGAAATAAAGCTCATATTGATGTATTAAAATCACCACCACCATCACCACCTCTGACTGTCCTGTTCGTAAATCAACCGTTGGCTGAGCAAAGTGAACATGACGAATATGGACATGTTAAGCGGTGACAGAAAACATGTGAACATAGACGACAGTGTGAATGCAATGGGTTACCTCTGAAAGCTTCATTCCGGGTTTAACAATCTTAGCCACCGCAGCTGCCGTGGGGGACATGGTGGTTACGGGTTCGTTTGACAACAAGGAGGCGGCACCGGCAGGGCCTAGAAAGTCACCACGAAGTGTGTTACCGAGCTAACTCTTATTCAAGTATTACCAAATCTGCTAGTGCGGCCAACAGTCCCAATGAAGACCTGACACAGCTCTCTATTAATAACAGGCACATGGCTACCTGAGGCCTGACCTCTGTGCTTGGCGTCAGACAGCAGCTCGTTAGCGTTGTCCAGTTCTTTCTCCAGACCGGAGATCCTCTCCTTCAACCGAGCAACCTCCTTCTCCTGGCAGCCATCCTTCTCCTGTATCTGCACCTCCAGAGCCTTATTGGCTGTACACGGGAAAGGAAAGAGCAGAACTCCGGTTACATAAAATGTATGAATAAAGGTTGCCTATTTGCATGTGTGTATGTGCTTATATTCGGCAGCAGATCGATGGCGAGCAACATGTTTGGAACACCAAACCACAACACCAAATCGCCAGGCTAATTGAACTGCAAGAGTTACCAGAAATAACATAGATGCACCTAAGAATTGTGATCCTATGTCACTTATCCTACGACACTATGTGTGTTTCTCACCTTCGCCGGCATCTTTCAGCAGCTTGTGCAGCTCCTGTACTGCAGCATTCAGCTCCTCACCTTTGACCTCTGCATCTTCAGCGGCTCCCTGCAGAGAACAGGTAAACAGGTCGGGACAGGAACAACAAGCTCACTTGTTGCACTGTATAACTACAAATAACCCGGAAAAAAAAAAAAAAAAAAAAAATCGTGTGCAAGGCCATACCTTGTACAAGTTGGAGAGCTTTACGTTGGCATTCAGCTCATTCCTGAACTTCTCCTCCATGCTAGCCTGCTGATCCATTTCCTTCTTAAGTTGATTGATTAAGTCTTCAGCCTGCTTCTGAAGGCTTTCATTTGAAGTCTTCAAAGTGGCTAACTGCTCCTGGACTCTGTTCAACTTGAATAAACAGGAAACCACGTCATCAGGGGGGGGAAGGCAGTGATAAATAGAAACTTAATGCATGTATCTAGTATGGTCTAACCTCATCCTCTGTGTTCTCTCGGCTGCACTTCAGCTCCAGGATTTCGTTACCCTTCTGGCGCGACAGAGCCAGTAGCTCATCACTCTTAGCCTTGAGCTCTGCGTTCAGCCAGGTCGTCTGACTCTGCAGCAGTTCCTTCTCCTGCTCCATACGTTTCTCACGGTACTGAATAGAACGGGCACAATAGTACCAATTATTTGATGTAGTGTGTGTGTGTGTGGACATGTATATTAGATGATCCGACCTTCCGATCTGGGTCCAATTAACAACCGTACCTTCATGTTGACCTCAGAGGATTCGAGCTCGTCCAGCTTAAGGTGAAGCTCCATCTTTGAGGCATTGACCTCTGCCACTTTGTCATTGAGGCGCTGCAGGTCCTCTGGTGAGCAAATCAATTCCATAAACGTTAGACTATTAGTGTGTGTGTGTGTGTGTATATATGTGCGCGCATGTGTGTAATTGTGTATTTCACTCTACAGGGACTTATCCATACCGCTCAAATGTTCCACTTCCTGGGATCTCTTCTCCAGTGTACGCACAAGTTCCTGCTTCTCAGCCTCCAGTTCATCTTTGGCGTTGGAAAGCAGGGCCTATAAAAAAGATTCAAATGGAAATACATCAAGTAAAGAAAGCTATCAACATAAACGTTAAAGGGAGGTAAGACTATGACCTGTTCAGATGTAAACTGTTCTAGGGTGATTTCATATTCTTTATTCTTCGTTTGGACACCCTTGAGTTCTTCACCTATAAAAAGGAAATAGAGACATTACATTAATTTGGCGTTATCACACCCCAGAAACATATCCAAGGAAAACTGTTAATTATGGGCTCAGGTTGAATTTACAATGAACGCAAAAGGATCTACTGAGAACCAACAAAACGGTTCAAAAGTTTGAGATTATTTAGAAACGCCTATAGAACAATTAAACTGGCCTTCTTAAAATGAGTACAGTATCGGGAGCATCAGCAATTGTGGGTTTGATTATAAGCTCAAAATAATGTACAGATCACAAAAGTACATGGAGACGCAGACCCAATGATAGGTGAAGGCAAAGTGATGTCTACGGGAGATTTGCAGGTGGTAGTGGGATATTTTTTTTGGTATAAGGGATCTTGAGAAAGGAAGGCCATCATAACATTTGGCAACTCCATGCCTCATACCCTGTAGACGGCATTCGATTTGAGTCATTTCCGTCACACAACAGGACCCAAAGCAGCTTTACCATATGGTAGGCAAAAAGTGCCCATCGAGCTTCAGAAAGCAATGGGGGAAACCTATACAGATTACCTCAACAAATTGACAACTAAATTCCACAGCCCGGCAAGGCTAGAACTGCAGCAAACTATTTTGAAAGTTTAAAGTACAAAATCATTAGTTCAAACCTTGTCGAATGACTATATTTCCTATTCAAACTTGTCAGTCTTCATGGACATTTCTAAGTGACCCCAAACATATGACCTGTAGTGTGGCAATGTGTCCAAACACACATTTTTTTCTTTCATAAAACACAATCCACCACAGACGTGTATAACACCAAGGTTTGCCTGTATGGAGCTACCATATAGTGAATGAATTCCACTTACCAAGTTTGGCGAACTCATCCTTAAGGTACTGGTGTTGTTCAGTCAGGGTCAAAAACTGTTCCTGGCTCTGCTCAAGGCATTGCACTTTCTCAAAGAACTGTTGTTCTGCAGTATAGACAATAAACAACTCGTTTAATAACGCAGGCTAATTTATGAAAAACCAAGTAAAACAGGGACGGAACTGACCAGTCATAAAGACTAGTCAACAACACACAACTTAATGACAAAAAGCATTAACATTAACTCACACAGCCAATTGATTAAGTAACTACAACAATACTGTCCTACAGTGAGAATGGACAGTAGATTACAAAAAAATACATAGATAATGTAGACATGATTAAAATGCCGGCCAATAATATTTGACAATATCCAACACTTGCCATGTGCAGGAATAAACTCACAACTGTTCAGACGACAGCTAGACATGAACATGTACCTCCTATTGGATAACACAGTACTACTACCGCAGATAGCAGCAGGGGCTAACCTGGGCTGCACAGTATTGGTGACCTATTTGCCAATATCTTACCGTTATCGACCCTGCATTGTTCCTGGTGTGACTTTAGTGAATCTATTTCATATTGTTGATCAGAAAGGAATTTTTCCAGCTTATTTTGAACGGTTTTGGGCAATTTCGTAATCTCGGCGCGCTCCAGCACCTGTAGCAGCACAGCCGCCATTTTTACCTCACCACCCAGACACTTCTGAGCATGCGCAGTAGAGCGAGTGACCGGTGAGACTGCATTTTCAGTGCCCGGATGTATACACAACGCGGTGCATTGTGGTTAATGTAAAACCTAATTCTGAAATGTGCTTCCATCGTAACATTTATCTCGGATAACATACTTCTTGCCTACATCAAAAAATATATATATGTAAATAACATTAAAAAAAACTTCTGGCCTACATAGAAACTGACCGGAACTATAAAGAAATGTTTCATGAACTACATCAAGGCCAAGTATCCTCGTGTAGTTTAATCTGTTAATTGTCTTGACATAGACTTTATTTTATCAAATATAAAACAAGCGGGATGAGCCTTAATATAGTGCTGGTTCCATAAATACCGTACCCAGCTGTTTTATAGTGAATACAGGCCAATACTTTGTTGTTTTTCATTTTAATTTGTTCAGTTGGGGTATTCCAGTCAGTTATACTTTGAAGCACAGAACCTGTTGTCACTAGGCTGCAACAATTCTGATATTATTATTATTAGGTTCAGATCACAGATCAAGTTTTTGTTTTCCCCTTTTAATTTACAAGTATTCTTGCAATACTCTTTCTCTCTGCACACAGACACAATTGTTTAAATGAATGACTATTTAGTTAATTGCATGGTATGTCGTTGAGCACTCAAAGCAATACTAAAATTGTACACTACAGTGTGCCATTCCTTTTGTAAAGGAGGCATCCATATGGGTACATGAAGTACATTGCAAATCAGCAGCAGTTGTAGGTCTTTGTTCCAGTTAGTTGCTGAATGTAGCAGTCAATACACCTTTCTGAGAGCGATCCGAAACATCACCCAATAGATGGGCAAACCATCTGTCGTCAGAATTCAGCTACCCCTTTAAAAACACACTAGTGTTTCACATTTTTATTACAACCTTGTGATACAGCTCAAGATCAAGATATTGGTGGTTAGCAAACCAAACAAATACTTCCTAAGAACACTGCCTTTAAACAGACAAAAGTATTGGGCCACTCCTTTATAATTGAATAAAGAAGTTACATTCAGTCCTTTTGTCACACAGTCTGTCTTTACAAACATTTCTGATAGAATGGGTCATTCTAAAGAGCTTTATTGTAATAGGATGCTGCCGTAGCAACAAGTCAGCTGATAATTCTACCCAACTGGATATTCTATGATCAACTGTAAGTGGTATTATTGCAAAGTGGAAGCGTTTAAGAACCACAGCAACTCAGCCACTAAGTGGCAGACCACATAAAGTTACAGTTCAGGCCCGTCGAGTGCTGAGGCACATAGTGTGTAAAAGTCACCAACGCCCTGCTGACTGAAAAACACCCTCTGTCATTAACATCAATGCTGAAACTGAACGCCAGGAGCTTCATGACATGGGTTTCCACGGTTGAACAGCTGTATGCAAGCCTTACATCCCAAAGCACAATGCCAAGCGTTGGAATGGTGAGCCAGCACACCTGAATGAACTTGTCAACTAATTATCAAGCCCATGGCTGCTTGATTCAGGTGAGCTAGATCAGGGACACAACAGAACTGTGAGGCGGCATAGGATTCCCAGGTGGTGTGAGAACCACTGGCCCAATGCACAAAGCAAGGCCCATAAAGGCATGGTTGGAAGAGTTGTGTAGAACTTTACTGGCCCGCAGAGCCCTTTTCACAACCCAATTGAAAACCGTTGGAATGAACTAGAACAGACTGCGAGCCAGGCCCTCTCGTCCAACATCAGTTTCTGAACTCACCAATGCTCTTCTGGCAGAATGGGCAAAAAGCAGACATACTCCAAGAGTATCTTGGTCAGGTCTCTGTTGCAAATGACATTTTTGAGAGAGGAAGCTGTTAAAGCTGCAAAGGAGGGACCAACTCAATTTGAAAGCTTATGGATTTAGAATGGGATGTTATACATGCGTCTGTACGTGGATTGTGTAGGTGTCCCAATACTTTTGTCCATATAGTGCATGTACAAGGCACAGCAGAACAAAACAATGCAAAAATGAATCGACCATCTTTATTTCCTGACAGAGGTCTATAATAGCAGGGTTAGAATTCACACATCTGCAGCGCACTTAGCGGATCCACACACACACACACACACACAAATGTATTTCTTTCAGAGCAATTATGCTGTAGTGCTGCAATAGTGCCAGAGGGAAAATCAAAATGGACGACCTTTAACCACAACAGGAAACACTGCTGGAGTTCACATTGGTATCAGTATACTGGATCCGGTGGGCCCTGAAGTGGAGTGTGTAAACAGTGTGAGGTCAGAGGTCATCTGACAACAGCATCCCATCAGTCTCAACTGGCTTCCCATTTTTGCCTCCTCACTTCAGGCGGAAACTAACAAGTCCCACTGTGTTTACAGGTCAGCACAGACAGGTGAGGAAACAAAGAGAGGAAGCCACATTAGACTATTAAGATGCAGCCCAACAATGGGTCAATGAGTCGGTACATGGGGGAACAGTCACCTAGAACCACACAAACCAATAGGTTAAGAGTGAATCACCCCAAAACATTGGTGTGTTCCATCCCTCTGCAAATAACATCGTCTTCCGGGGAAAGCTGATTATATACAAAAGACCTCAATACCGAATTCATTTTGACTCAATTTTAACAATTCGAGTGTAGGTACAATCGCTAGATAATCGCTCTGAGGCATGTTCCCATCTGCACCATGAGAAATAATACAATCCTCACCTTAACTTCTATCATGTAAAGTTTACTTTTACAGGCCTATATCATAGAGCCTTTCTTTAAAAAATATATATATCACAAGAAATCCTAACACTAAAGCAAAGTGATTGATAATGCAGTAACCTATCCAGAAACCCCTAAGAGCTAGTTGACTTGGGTTTCATTCCTGCACAGCCTGTAAGGAAAGGACAATGTAAAACGACGCAAGCTATGGGACACCACAAGCTGAAATCAACTCATCTTAAACAATATATTTGGAAATGCATATTTTCAAGCAGCAATACAAAAAGTATTCATGAAGAATGCATAATCTCTGAAAAAAATACCGTATGAAAACATCCCTGCTACTTTTGCTTTTAAGTACAAAACCTCTACCAATAATACGCTCCAGAAGTAGCAAGAAGTCCTTTTCTGTTTTCGTGGTTTTTTTTATTTCTGTTTTTTTTCTCTTCTTTTATGTTTTTTTTTTTAAACAGGTAAAATTCAGTCCACAGATGCGAGCGTCATGGTCAATGACACGTCTTCGCCATCATATCATTTTGCTGAAGGATCCAGAAACATGCAAGCCTCGTAGAGGAGGGGGCCTAGGGGTCTGCCGGGGGTCTGCTATGGGCTCCTGGGGCCACCATCTTAGGCCAGTGCCGGGAAGGCCTCGGGGTCGTCCACGTTGGGCACGATCACCCCGCCACTCGGCTGGATCAGAAGAAGGAAACATTCATGAAGACACAAACAGTAAAATGATCGTCAACGTCGTTGTCCTAAATTAAATTATTTAACTAATCAATTATTATTAATATTGAATATTATAATTAAATATCTTAAATTAATTAAACGTCTACCTTGTCAGTGCGACCTCCACGAGCCGGTCGGGTGGGGGCACCGTCACGTTCACGAGGCTCTCTGGGCTCGCGCTCACGGAACTCTCCCCTGCCCTCTCCACGCCCGCGACCCCCCCTGCCACCACGGGGTCCGCCGCGGCCACGGCTAGGGCGTCCAAGGTCCCCGAAGTTTATCTCCAGCTGGGCTGTGATGTCATTGGCCGGCTTCCGGAAGTGGTGGTCGTCCTCTGGCTGAGGTTCGGGGAAAAAGGTCAGCAATTGCTAGTTGGCAATCTATTCTGCAATAGGTTTTAATAGATTCTAATGGACGACACTAGAGGTCCCAACACCAGGGTAACATAGTGGTGTGAAAATGTATAAAACTTAAAATGCTGGGCGACAAAACAACCACAACACATTCCTGCATTTTATACGATTTAAATACTTAAAATAGTCAACAAGTGGAAATTAAATTTAAGCCTCTAAAATAAACGGTGCTCACTATTCTCCATTATGTTACTGTATAGATCTTTAGACCATTACACATCAGGAGCGACACGAATAAACTAAATAAAAAAGCATAATATTTGTGACCGAATGTTCTGCACAAATATACACACCAGGCGCGACAAGGTCTTGCAAAATAATCACGTTCTATTTAAACCCCACGAAATAAACCGTGTCAACTTTAAGCAGAGACAATGTAACTTTTGCTTATGGTGAAGCCCACCATCTGATCCAGGAACTCAAATTATAAGTACTATTAAACCCATAAAACGTGGATCACAGATCCAAGTTGACAATTACAAAAAAACTCCTTTGATATTCATTATTTGAGTAACAACTTGGTTGTTTCAGTACAGTTTATTAGTCACTGATTTTTCTATAAACCAAAGATTTTTTTTAAATATAACTAGATCACATATGACACCATCTAATATATTTTTCTAGTGAATCATCTGCTTCTTGAACACAACCATTAATAAAAAAAAAAAGTTGACCACATTGACACAAAAAAAGTGATCCCCCAAACGGCTTCTTCACCGACTTGAGCATTTAAAAAAGCAATGTGAATGACTGTATGAACGACTGTAGTGTCCTTCACTGAAAGGCCTGTAAACGGTGGCCCAATTTGCATGAACTATGTTATAATCTTGGCCTGCAGCAGCCCTCAGACTGACGCCTGATCCAACCAAATGCCCTTTTGGTAAATCAACACTGCTTGGATGTGTAAGCCCTGATATTTTATTTAACAAGACACCAATTTAAGACAACTTTCTGACAGAGAAGTCCAATAGCAAAATGCCATTTTATATAAATGACTATATAATTCCAATCAGTGCTTACATAAATTGCAAATTATATCACTATAAAAAAATGTTCTCCATTAAGCGTGTGGTATTGAGAACACGAGTCTGACAGATGTGATACTCACCTTAGAAGCAACAGCCTCAGCTTCCACGGCAGCTTCAATCAGACTATCAGCCTTCTTCTCCTTTAGAGAGAGAGTGGGTGGAAACAAACTTAGCATAGACTACAACAGGAGTCCAAATTATCATTAGTCAGGATGCTGGTATATCTACTCACATCTTTGGACTTGTGCAGCACGTATCCCCTCTTCCACTGGCTGTCAGCTCCCTCGTTGGGCTTGCGGATGTTGAACTCCACCTTGGTTTTCTCCTTGTCCTGCTGGGACTTCCATTCATCCAGAGTCATCTCCTTGGGTTCCACTTCCTTAGGTTCACCAACTTCATTCTCCCTACAACACAAGCCACTGGACAGTCAGAACACACCACCAGGAGAACCCCAGACAGTCAGAACTAGGGCTGAACGATTAATTGCATTTGCAATTATATCGCGATATGATAAATCACGATGTTTGAACCGCAAAGGCTGCAATTACTTTTTTGAGAAAGCGAAAGTTGGGAAAATAGAGTGTAAAACAAAATGGCGTAGGCATCAAACCAAATCAGTATGAAAGTATAATTGTATTTATTTATATATACTGTCTAGAAAAGTTTACTGTTTAATGACGAGAAGCCGTACACCAGGCTTATTTGTCAGAGCTTTATGTTGTCATTAAAATGATTCCATGTCGTGGAAAACAAAACATGTCATTCATGAATCTTTTTTAAATGATTTGCAATATTTGACAAAATAATCGCAATTATTATTTTCCAAAATTGTTCAGCCCTAGTCAGATCACACTAGACAGTCTGAACACTGGCAGTCGGACAACATCGCCCACAGAACACTGGTCTGTCAGAACACACAACATGTTTATGGAATAAACATCTTTTGAAATCCAGGGGCCTGAACAAGGCTCCGCCCCTCAACTCACTTGTTCTCAGAGTCGGCAGCTGGGTGCTCCTCTCCCTCAGGGGTCTCCTCGGTCACGTTCGATTGGTCAAGCTCACTGTGAGAAGAGAAAAAGTTTTGAGTGTTTACATCCACTTTAACGCCACTGTATGCATTTTGGTTGCATGGCACTCTGTACATGGCTCCTGTAAAGTCCCCGTGTGACCTGCAGACTTCTCTCTGCATGGAAGTCTAGCGTGTCGTGCTGGGCGGGTGTCGTGCTGGGCGGGTGTCTTACAGGCAGAGCTACTCACCCCATCTCATCTTTGACAGTGCCCCAGTTGTGAGATCCACTTCCTCCACGCTTCTCTTCACCTTTCTGGCTGCTGAAACAATAATGGCTTTAGCTCACCGCGTCACTAGAATTACCTCGCCAGCGATAATATCATTCTGAAACACTTTCTTAAAGACACCAAACTAGACTGAAATGGTTTATTCACTAGTTCTTGCATCAAGTTCTCCAGATCAGTCCTGGTCCTGAACTAAATTGCATGATCAGCAGAAACGCTCTATTGGAATGGATAAGGTTTGTAGAACTTTTACTTGAACTAAAGCAAGCATGCAAAAAAACATTACAGCGAAGAACCTTGTGTGTACAGACATTTCACTTCCACAGTTGTACACATTTTCACCAAGTACTCATTGGATTAGCCAGATTCACCCTAGTTAGTTTCTGCTGTAGCGTCCCTGTGTGTACTGCCATTACGAGCCGCAAAAGCATGTAACGTTGGCTTGCGTTAGCTACAAACGTTTCCAACTGTATAATCGCAACCTACATTATTTCAAAATAACGGGTACAGCATCGATCTGGGTAAAAGGCTACTTAAACGTTGTGCCACATTTTGCATTGCATGTGGATTCACTGCTGTTGCCAACGTCTTGTAACAATTTTTAAAAAACCTATGTGCCCAGGTGAACTTCTAGAAGTAATCACTGTGCATATTGCTAGTTATTGGTTGCTATAGGGGTGCAAAATCCTGAGGGGTGATTAAGACGATACTAAACAAGTGAACATTACTAACATGTGTTGAATATTAGGGCACGATCACCTAATCTCCAAACAACAAACTTTCCATTTAGGATGCTATTCAGTCAAGATGAAGAAAATTCACAACACAATATCATCACTAGATTGGCTAGTTACACATTTCAAAATAAGGACACAGAAGACGTACGATCGGTCGCTGCCACTGTGTCGGTCAAATTCACGCTTTCCCCTGGCATCAAAGCCATCAGTCCTGCCGGTGCCCCGGCCTCTGCCGCCACCAACACCAGCACCGCGACCTCCTCCACGGGGACCGCCACGTCCTCTCATCGGCCTTTCAACAACTGGCCTGCAGACACAGACACCAACCAATCAGCAGGGAGCATCACACCAAGGAAAAAGCACATTTTTATTCAGTGAGGTGAACCAATGTGAAGTATTTTTTACCTAATGTAACCAATACCTGATATGATGTTAACAGCTTAGAATATGTGTAACTTAAGATGTGTCAAATGGGGAAAGGACTGAACACCAGATATGTGATAGTTCACCGATAATGTGAATGAAACCCTGTGTCATCCCAAATGCCAAATATCTTTCCCCGATCTCCTTAAGCACTAAACATTTGAATAAAATATTATAACTCCAAAAGATTGTAAGAAAAATGGCAGAAAGTGTTTCAATTCAGATAAGATTCACACATGCTCAACACCGCAGTTACGTGAGGTTTGATGGGACCCATAATTAAGTTTCAGGTATGTTACCTCTGACAGCCTCAGAAGAAATAGACCTGTCAAATGGAGAAGGAGGTTGTTTCTGTTTACAGAGATGCAGGCTAGTCTGTGTCATCAGATACTGCTTGGCTGGAACAATGAGTGGTACCCTTCGATATTGTAGTACTTTAATTGGGACAATACCAATATATTAAACCTGATCAAAAGATCTTCGCATGTTCGGTGCCAGCTGTACAATCCTTTACTCACTTCTCCACAGAGAACTCGCCGCCCTCGCTGGGCTTGTCTTCTCCGCCGGGGGGCCTTTCAAAACGGCGTGGTGGCCGCCTGTCAGTTCGAGGGGGTCTGTCTGTAGGGGGGCGGCCCTCACCATGGAACTCACGGGGAGGTCCAGGGGCTGGGCCCTGACCCTCAGGCCTGCGGCCCACCCTGCGGGGACCAGGTCCTAGAGCACCAGGATAAGACAGTGTAGGAATTAGTCATACCACAAACCAAATCAGGGTTATAACACTACAATAAGTACAATCATTTCTGGACAAATTTAGAGACCTTTAGCCGTATAATATTTTAATGACCAATCGTCAAGAGAGTAAAGGTTAAATCTTGAAAGGTAGAGCAAATATTTTTTACGCTGTTTTTATGTAGTGCAAAATTGCAGTTGAACCTTGTAATGTTTATCATGTCATTAAACTGGCACATTAAAACACGCACTGAGACTATTCTGACAAGTCCCGCCCACTGCTGACCAAAATAGACAGCCACCCCAGCAGCTGAATACACTTGGTGCATGCACCTGTCTCATCATTTCTCCGGTTGCTTTTTTGAATGCGCTTCCTACTCGCTTCCACTTGATAAAACAATGCAGGGTCCACTTATATACAAAAACACACCCTGTAGTGCTATCCATCCAACCGAGAAATAATTACTATATGCATAGATAAGAGTCAACTCAGGCAAAAAAAAAACGATCACATCGGTATTTAAAAAAGTAAACTGCTCGGCCAATTGATGCAAATACGATAGATAAATCCACATGGTGGGAACGGTATAATCGGGGAGAAGCATGTGACCACAAAAACCAACGCACATTCACAACGCAACATGACATCACTCCCTTCCTGAACGCAAACACGTAGTGCGCCATTATTATCGCACCGAGTGACAGTTCAGCCTCTATAGGTGCACCCGTCCAAACCAGGCCACGAGGTTAGTCACGACGCGGGGTAAACCATGTTATTCCATGCGTTCTGCTAGAAAACAACGCTGATTGAAATATATATATATATAAACACATGCATGAATAATCATGCAATGACTGCTGCACTTCAGGACGGCGGTTTCCACAGTTTAAATAGGTCGCTAGATAAGATTATCTGCCAGTTGCACAAAGCAGACCGTTTGCAAAGATTGCATATTACAAACTATACACGTATTAAACGAGGATCGACGGGTAGTTCATAACAAGGCACTACTTTTTTTCTTACAAATAACCCAGATTAGATTTATCATGCTAATGTTAGATAGCACATTAACTCGAGGCTAAAAGGGGCCCTTGGACAACAAAGGTGTTTTACTGGCACCAAAACAAGCCCGCCTGCGAACTAATGTGCCACAGGAACCGGGGGGCACCACCACATCTAAACGTATTACTACGCCGCGGTGACACCCGTGTTTATAGGCACGAATAACACGCTGTTCAGGTGACAATTGAACTGGCGCACAAAAGGCACCGTGTCGACCTCATGGTGTCGGTGAGACCTCGGCTAAGTAGCTAATGCTGAACTACCCGGATCTAACCCGAACCCGATTGCGAAAATAAGGCGCACATGCACGGCGAACACAGACTTACCGTCCTTTTTCAGAGGCACGGGTGCCGGCGGTTCGTCCTTCTTCTCCGCGGGCACGACCTTTCGGTCTTTCTGGGACTCCTTTTTCTGAAGCCTGGCAGCCTGAGCCGCGGTCTTGGCGGCTCCGGGAGCGGGCGCCTCCTTCTTCTTGTTCTGCGCCTCCTTTAACAGCTCGAACGGGTCCGACTCGTCGTCAAATAATTGGTCGAATCGGTTGGCGATGGCGCAGCCGAAACCTTCTTGCATGTGACCGGGCATGATGGCGCCCCTTCAGCAGGATTCTCCTCCGATTCTACGAGGCTTGGTGCGAACACTTCGCTAGACGATGCCACAAGATGGCTGGGAAAAGGACCTGCTTCTCTTCCGGCGCGATAGACATCCGGGGACTTCAGCTTTGGCGCCGGCTGGGTTGTGTAGTTCTTGAACGACGGAGAGTGTGACGAAACCTCAGCGGCGACAGACAAAATAACTACATTACCCAAAACAACAACAAGTTAACACTTTTGCTTTTCGCTAATTGACAAGCATCAGAATGCTCATGCTGCCTGTTATAGTTTGAATTTACATTAAGGAATGTATGTGATTAGTGGTCTGCCCTACACAATCCACACTGTACAGATACACACCTAGTAGCCATTACCATTAGAGTTCAACCTTTCGCTTCTTTGTTTATCCATAGACCACCAAGCATTCTCTGTGTTGTTGCCATTTCACTGATGCCTCCAAAACACAGTTCTAAGACATTTGTGGGTATTTCAAAGCAGTCAATAGTGTGTGCATTTTTCGCTAATAACATATTGTTGGTTTGCATTACATGGATTTTAGGTTGGAGTGTGTTGATTTAATTAAATGCTGAAAAGCAACAGTGTAACAGAAACTGGGGAGCAGGCAGCTACCGTGTAAACCACTTTAGATGGATTATACTAGCTACAAGAAAACCAAAGGTCGTTATCAGGCAGAGGAAAGGTTAGTAAAGGTCAATTGAGGGCAGCAGCTGCCTTTGAAAAGCCAGACCCACGCCCTAACATGTCTCTATTATCGTATAGTTTACATGATTCTAAGATGTCCACTGCCTTGTGTAACAATCAGGTTTTTTCGCCAAGTCTGTTAACACACACATTTTTTTTCTGACCATTAGCTGCAGCATTTAGAACACACATTTTAAGACGTACACAGACGGAGCGAAACACGAACAGTCAAGAGACTGTGCCCAGTTGGCATATGACCTGGGTAAATATTGTGCAACATTGTGCAAAAGAGCAATATCTAGTTGACAGTTGTGCAAAAGAAGAGCAATGTCCAGTTATAGTACATGATGTCCACCTTGGTCATTCGTATCAGAGCCAATAGTGTCCAGGGTGGGTAATGGTGTAGTGGCCGGAGTTAGGGTTAGGGCAGTCTAGTGCTGGAGGCATATTCGTTAGACTCACCGCCGTGGGGAAGAAGCTGTTCTTGTGGCGGGATGTTTTGGTCTCGATAGACCGTAGCCGTCTGCTAGAGGGGGGAGTTCTGCATAGTCCGTTACCCAGATGGGAGAGGTCTGCCTCAATCTTTGCTGCCCGCCTCAGTGACCTGATTGTTGAGTGACGGCAGTTTACAACCAATGGTCTGCTCCGCAGAGAAGATTATGCGTTGCAGTCAGTCTTAATCCTTGACAGTGCCTGCAGCGTACCAGGCGTTGATGGAGGAGGTTAGGATGGACTCGATGATGGCTGTGTAGGCAATAGTCATGGACGTTGGCAGTTTGTACTTTTTGAGCAGACGCAGGCAGTACAGTCTATGTTGTGCTTTGTTTGTGAGATCCCACTTGAGGTCCTGGGTGATGGTGCCACTGTGTTGACAGGGGAGCCCTGCAGGACAATAACGAAGCCTCTGAAGCACTGAGATGTATGCCAGTTATGTATGTCTCAACGTGCTAATAGGATCAGGTCCTCTGGTCCATAATAACTGTTTCATTGTTAAAGCCGCAAAGAATCCTAAATCATCATTCCTACTCATCGAATGATCCAAACAAACTTAGATCTAGGTAATTGTCTTTTTTTCCTGCTATGAGTGCAGTTCAGAGGAGACTTAATATACCTTTTCAGCAAGCGGTGCTCTATAAAAGTAATCAGGGAAAACTGCCAGACATTTAAACCAAAATTCAAGATAGAATCTCAAATACATTTTCTTTCTTATTCAAATGTATCTGCAACAGCCTAGACAGCATATCATTGTCATTATACCCTGTATCAGACATATATCTGTGAATGTTGTGATGCCCATTGCTCATCACCCTCCACTGCACTACCGACCGGACAAGGTGGGTACCATCCATCCAGCTGGTATGACGTCACAGGGTGGGTACCATACAGCTGGTATGACGTCACAGACGGCTGCACCGAGGGAACGCTTCAGGCAGGATTAAAGACATTCACACATATTTCAAATTAATCTGTCTCTGCACTTCTCGCGATATCCACCTAATTGCAGTGGCGACTTATTATCTTGCGTACCCCCATTGATGCCGATGTTTAGCTTTGGGACCCTGTTACCAATACCTGGATAAATAGGTATGTGTTTAGTTGCTGGTGTGTGTCCACATTAGTTATCTGCTGTCCAAGTCAACAACCTTTGGTGCTGAGGAGGAGGATTCACTTGAACGATGACGTCTGCGGTCACGAAGGCGATGTTCGAATCGTACGCTCTCATGGTCTTCGTAATGGGGTCGTTTTTCGTGTATTTCTGCGGCATGGTTTGGGCATTTTGCAATCCAAAACTTAGCGGAGTCGAGGAGGAGGAGATTGTGACCGAGGCTCTGGTAGAGGATGAGGACAGGTACCGGGTGTGCGCCCGCCACCCCCCGGGGCAGATGCATCACACAAGCGGATACCCGGACGGGACGCCACGGCGCACTGGAGACTGGATCACACAGACCACATATGTTAACTTTTTTGAAGACAGTCCTACTGATGACAGTCTTCTGACGATGGACCACAACAGATTTGCATTTGGAGATCAAATCATCAGCCCCTCCTGCCATAACTCTGTATAGAGCAGACTCTCCTGCCTTTATTCCTCACAGTTTGTAAATATTTCTCTTCCACTATTTTATTGTCTGGTTAACTAATGTTGTCAAGTGGATTCATGCATTCAGTAGACTGGACACTAAAACCAGGTGTACCACCCTTGATTACAGTTGTGATAGTCTATGGAAAAAAGCACTGTTTGTCAAATCTCCTGTGGCTGTGAAGACTGACAATGCATGCAATAAAAACACAATACACAAATATCATAATTAACACACAACATGGGGGCAATCAAGTCAAAATATAATACCAGCACTTAATTTCTGTCTTATTTGACCCAAGGGTCAAAGGGTCAAATAAGGCAGAGATTAGGAAACTGTGGCCTATTAATTTAGATCCTTTTGTAGTATTTATTCACCCAAGCTACCGTGGGCTAGTTAAAAGCTTCTCAGCCCCTTCAGCTTCTTGTGTACTTTGTTTTCCAGGTCCAGCAGGGTTTTTTTATTCAGGGCCTCTGACATGTCCTTGCCAAATACGGATTTGACAGTAAAGGAAATACAAGTCAAGACATCATTTGAAAGAGAATTTGATGTTGTCATTTGATGGATGGATGTATTTTCCAATTGAAGGTGATGTAGAAGATACAGATAATACTATTTATGTTTAAACAATATTATACTGAATTTACTTGATCAGTGGTTTGTATAAGCAATGCAAAGTGTGTGTATTTATTTTCCAGGACTGATGTTAAAATGTGCTAATTAGCCGGAGGATTCAGTAAGAAGCTTTTTTTAACTAGCCAGAACTGCACAATGAAAAAAACATGTGTTAATTAAAGGAAGTGCTATAATGAAGTCACAACATTAAAATACCAACAGATGTGATGCATTTTTTTTAAACACAGCATTAATCAATTATGCAGCTTCAATACTTCTGTTACTATATTTTACCAGTGATGTCATGTTATCTGTGGTAAATTCCTGAGCCCCGGGTCTGTATTTGTGTCTGTGTGTGTGTGTGTGTGTGTGTGTGTGTGCACATGCATACCAGAGCCTCTGCCTCATTGTAAGGGGGAACAATTGACTTGTGGCTATTTGATAGCTACACAGAACAAATATCCATATCACCTGGTCCAGATCACCTCAGAAGTGTGGTTGGCCTAGCATATTCCTGGCTGTAGCACCCTCACCTGGCCACACAGGGAACAACACCATGGCAGATGTCCCAGCCAACAACACAGGGTTAGACTCGTGCCAACTGCCAAATGGGATGCTCTACTTCAGCCAACTGGCCCGTGTACATGCCCTACAAGGTGAGAAGTAGTCAATAGAGAAGCAGTTAGGCCCCCAACCTGGCAGGCATCATTACAGTCAAACAGCCTCTCCAATACGCTTGAGTGCTCTGAGCTCTGAGGTAAGCAGAACCCTGATGTAACCGGAGTGATAGAGGTGATTCTGGAATGAGCCGTCAGCTAAAAACCCTCCTCCAGGAAATGAGAAGAACAAACCTATCGTCATGGAAACCGGGGTGTTCATTTCTAATGAAGGGCGTTGCTATTGGACGGGCAGCTGGTATAGCTGAGGTGGATTCAGGGTGCTATTATTGAGGGCAAAATTTATTTAGCAGATAGCCCTGTATTCAATAAGTAATGACCTCTGGGGATGTACACAAAATAAATAAGATGACACGGTCTGGGCATATCTTCATATTATAGGGGTATTATTCATTCATATAATTCATGGTGTATAATGGCTGAGCCTTTGGTGTCAATAGGCTTACCAGTAGCACTAGGACCTGAGGAAATATGTTGGTGGCAAAACCGTCCTGTTGCCTTGCTGCCGAAACGCTATCCTTCTGGGTCAGAACACCTGCCCACCGGAAAATATGTTGATCACTTTGCTGCAATGAACACATCACACGGTGAATATGATAATTTCTGGTGTACAGTCTTAAAGACATTATAAAAAGCTTTCCCAGGAACTAGATACAACTAGATGAATACCATCCACTAATGGCGAACAAGTACTTTCCTTTACTACGACCACTTGCTAACCCGCCTCGCCCCTTCCTACGGTGCGGTTGAATATCATAGCCTTAGCCGATAGTTTACACAATCTAATCTCGTCATTATTGTAAAGGAATACAATGACAAAAATCATTTTGGTTGTTTTAATTTTATTTATTCTGTAACAAATTATCACCATGACAAAATCTGACAAAATGTGATGCTTTGTCTGAATTCTCTTTAGCGGAAACATAGTTACAACCTTTATACAACTTCATTACTATACATTATTATGATATTATTTAATTTATAGCTGGCTTATCACAATAATACAATAACAAAGCATTCATTCACAATAAAAAAACTGAGATGCTGTGAAAAGGGTCCGATTCTCGACTTTAGGATATCAATGCATCATCCACATACTGACAGCTATACCATCAAGCATGCATCTTTGGGCTTCAATTTATTTACAAATATACTTCCCAAAGGGCAATATATGGTTAGGTCATGGTCAAGAAAGTATCTGAAAATGAAAATAAGAAAAAAAAATATGAAACACTGAATTTAAGGATATCAGAGGATTTGATTGGGGTCCGACCTATTTCAGAACATAAATTAGAAAGATAATGACTCCAATTAACTTACAATGTGAGAAGTGAGGTACAGGAGCAAAGGTTGCTGACGAATTTGCACGGGACTGTATGAATCTAGACATCCTGGGCCATAAATACATAGAGACAGCAAACAGGTCGATAACACATTGAAGGTTTTAGGGTTTAAACCTAAAGCCTTCCGAAGTAACGGTGTACAAGTCGCACAATTACAACAGCTACCATGGCAACAGCTACCATGGCAACGGTGATGTTGTACAACAACTGTCCTCGTGTGCGGTTGACATTGTCGGAAATCTTTCCCGACCGTTTTTCATCAACTCAATAACCCTTCAACAGAGATGTGTCTCTTTCAACAGAGAAAAATCATAAACAGATGGTTTTTGTACGGAACAACTGGTACTTTAAAAACCCCTTCAATACAACACAACGATAGCTTAGAACAACATGTGTTAAAAAATAGCCTAGAACCATAAATCTGTATGTTTTACTTTCCAAAGACTTTGTGTGCTCAGCTCACCCATTACTCCCCTGTCCTGTCTGTAACCTGATCCGTATCCAAGTCGGATCATTACAGACTAGACACGGATGCAGCTTATGTCTGATCTGATCCAGACAGTGATTTAGTCACAAATATTAATGAGAAAAGATTGCAAGTGTAATTGGGACAAATATTTATAATGTCATTGATTACATCTTCCAGACAAGGCTAGCTGGCATTTTCTGAAACATTGAACATACTCCAAAACAGCACAATTGTAATGAGACCCAATTGTAGTTAGCCTCCAAAGTAGGCTAACTCCCACACTGTCATTTTTCAAGGAATGACTACTGAGACGTAAAACACAATATAAAATGACTCAATTGATTCTTAGAAAATTGTACGATGTATACACCTCTATACAACTTTTCCCATGCAAAACAAAAAGTGGACCAATTGCTCAATATATAAACCAAACGCTAACCCCACAGAAAGTTTAAACAATATACATTAGAATACACCCCATTAATATTTGAGACTTGTTGATGCAGCGACTGATCTCTAATAAACTTGTACCATTCTTCTATACGTCACAACGTCAACAGATTCAAAACGGCTGACAGTTGGACAGGTTCATGTAATTGATTCACACATTCTTATGATTAGTGTTATGGGTCGACCATGTAATCATTTAAAGTGATTGGACTGAGATGAACGACGCACATAGAAGGTAAAAATTCCAACAATTCTCCAAACTGAACACAGACGGTGGAGCTAACGAAGGCACATCGTGAATTAGCATTTTTATTCAAGCAGTCTTCCCAATAACAACTTAACTCACAGCCGTGACATTAGCCGTCGCTACATCTGATGAGGCGCTAGTGTCAGATCTCGCACTACAATTGGAGATAACAAAAGCCGTTTTAAAAGGGCCAAACTTTAATTGCTACATTTCACTCTGGCCTCAATCTGAACGGGACAGCCGTTCACAAATTATTCCACATTATTTTTCCTACACATCGTATCCCATGCTGATTGGTGCTCAAAGCCACATTGATGCATTTAATCCATCCATGTGTATATCTGTCAGTTTATATATATATATCTATATGTAAATATGTATTCAGGCCCAGTTGTGCTTCCCTTAAACTTGGCTCTCCAGCAGCGCTTGGTAGATCTCCTGGAAGGAAGGCCTCTCCTTGCTGTTCCTTCTCCAACAGCACAGCATGATCTTATAGACAGATTCGGGACACTGCGACGGCTGGGGCAGGTAGATCTAAAACACGGAGTGGACGGTGAGCTGGAACACAGTGGGGTGTCTGGAACAATGTAAAACGACGACGGCGAATCGGAGCCAGCGGACTCACCTGTCGCTGCTGGTCCCTGAAGAACTCCCCCGTGTTCTCTATGACCTGCTCATCGGTCAGTTGGGAGTACGGCTGCTCCTTACAGAAGGTCAGGGTCTCCCACAGCGTCACCCCGAAAGCCCACACGTCACTGGCTGTGGTGAATTTTCCCTGGAAGGATACGGAATAACGTGTGGAATAATGTTGGTAGAACTTTTTCGTCGGGTAAATTTACAGCGAAATCAAAAGGGAACCCGCCAGGGATGGACCCCGTCCTCCGTGCGTTCGTCTTCCCTCACCAGCAGTATGCTTTCCCAGGACATCCACCGTATTGGCAGGACGGCCCGGCCCTGGATACGGTAGTAGTCTCCGCTGTACAGGTTCCTGCTCATTCCGAAGTCGGCGATCTTGATGGTGTAGTTCTTCCCCACCAGACAGTTTCTGGTGGCCAGGTCTCTGTGGACGAAGTTGAGCGAGGAGAGGTACCTCATCCCGGAGGCTATCTGAGTCGCCATGTAGCACAGATTGCTGTAGCTGTAGAGTGAAAGGGAAAAAAAAGGAGAGAGTGGGTGAGTCTGTACTGATAGTGGTTAAGATATAGGGAGAAATAAACAGCCCCACACACAACATCCTACTGCCCTCCAACCCTCCTGTCCCCCTTCTCTAACCCATCCTCCTCCACTCCTCCTCTACTCCTCCTCCACCCCTCCTCCACCCCTCCTCCACTCCTCCTCCACTCCTCCTCCACCCCTCCTCCTCCACCCCTCCTCCACCCCTCCTCTACTCCTCCTCCACCCCTCCTCCACCCCTCCTCCACTCCTCCTCCCCCCCTCCTCTAACCCTCTTCCACTCCTCCTCTACCCCTCTTCCACCCCTCCTCTACTCCTCCTCTACCCCTCCTCAACTCCTCCTCCACTCCTCCTCTAACCCTCTTCCACTCCTCCTCCACCCCTCTTCCACTCCTCCTCCACCCCTCTTCCACTCCTCCTCTAACCCTCCTCCTCTTCTGCCGCTCCTCTACTCCTCCCCAACACTCCATCCCTCCCCTACCCCTCCCCACACCCGTCCTCCAAACCTCTTTCACCCCCCTCGTGTCTCACCTGACAGTGGGCACATTTCCGATGAGCGCCAGCAGTCCCTCAGGTTCATGGCGACACAGGAACTGATTGAGGTCTCCGTTCTCCATGTACTCTGTGATCATGCAGAACGGGTCGCTGCCGATGCACACGGCCAACAGGCGGATGATGTTCGGGTCCTTCAGGCGCGACATGATCTTAATCTCTTTCAGGAAGTCGTTCCTTGCGATGGCACAGAGATCAGGGGTTTGCTGTCAGACTGTGCGAAACTGTGCGAAAGCCTCAAATCGGTGGACAGGAATTTCCCATAAAACAGGCATATTCCCAAATGTGGTTTGAAGAAGCACGGAGAACATGTGTGCGTTTGTGGGCAATCAACTTTAGAACAGAGCGTGTTCATGTATTCACGTGTCCACATACCTGGCGTTTTTGTTAGCGTCCGCTCTGAGCATCTTGACGGCCACTAATACCGTCTGGTTGTCGGTGATGTCGAAGGAGAAATCCCTGTTCGTGAACTCCTGCATGCCCTCTGCCTCGCATAAGTGAACCTGCCAGGTGATGAAACAAGGAGACCGGTCAACACATCACAGTGTTCAGAAGCACCAGGAAGGAGGCAAAAGCTTTCTGTTCACGCGGAACTACCAGATTCATCTAATCAATGCACCTCATCAATAAGAATGAGATTCGAGTTCGTTTCATGTCGATAAATCATCGGTCATCTAATCAATCAATCAATCAAATTTTATTTGTAGAGCGCCTTACAACAGCCAAAAGGTGCACAAGGCGCTTTCCAGTAAAAAGCATAAAAAGACAACAGTATATAAAAACATAAGTGTGAATAAAAATAACAGTCGAGTCAAAGGCTACGTGTTAAAAGCTTGTCTAAATAGATGTGTTTTCAACTGTGATTTAAAAACACTTAACACGGTGATGCTTTGTAGGTGTGGTGGAAGTGCGTTCCACAGCTTAGGGCCCTGGACGGCAAATGACCGTGATTTTGGAATCACCAGAGAGTTGTGTTCAGAGGAGCGCAAGGTTCTGGCTGGTTGGTAGACCGTTATTAGTTCAGCGAGGTAGGCCGGGGCCATACCATTGATGGCCTTGAACACAAACAGCAGGACCTTATACTCCACCCTAAATCGCACCGCATCTAATGAATCGACTAATTTCTGTCTGGGATGTTCAGAGAGCGCACACCTCTCCAAACTGCCCCTCCCCCAGTTTCTCTTTAAAGGTGAGCAGTTTCCTGGGGAACTCGTCCACAGCCACGTCCTTCCCTGACAGCAGGTCCATGGTCAGGGCGGGGCCCGCGTATGTGTTGCCACCGGTAACTCCCTGGAGGTTAACTATGTCTGCCTCTGCATAGTGAGGGACTCCGTCCTGGGCCACGGGTGCGGTGGATGCTTTGGAAGCTGTCGCCGTCCCTGCTGTGCTGGTCAAAGCTGTAACCGAAAAGAGAAGAGGAAAGAGCTGAAGGCAGATAGGGCACAAGAAGAATCACCTAATAGAGTCACCTTATAGAGTCACCAAATATAATCACCATATAGAGTCACTTTATAGAGTCACCATATATAATCACCTAAAATAGTCACTATATAAAATCACCATATAGAATCACCATATAGAGTCACCATATAGAGTCACCATAAATAGTCACCATATAGAGTCACCATATAGAATCACCATATAGAGTCACCATATAGAATCACCATATAGAGTTACCATATAGAGTCACCATATAGAATCACCATATAGAGTCACCATATAGAGTCACCATATAGAGTCCCCGTATAGAATCACCGTATAGAGTCACCATATAGAGTCACCATATAGAGTCCCCATATAGAATCACCATATAGAGTCACCATATAGAATCACCATATAGAGTCACCATATAGAGTCACCATATACAATCACCATATAGTCACCATATATAATCACCATATATAGTCACCATATAGAGTCCCCATATAGAATCACCATATAGAGTCACCATATAGAGTCACCATATAAAATCACCATATAGAGTCACCATATAGAGTCACCATATAGAGTCACCATATAGAGTCCCCATATAGAATCACCATATGGAGTCACCATATAGAATCACCATATAGAGTCACCATATAGAGTCACCATATAGAGTCACCATATAGAATCACCATATAGAGTCACCATATATAGTCACCATATAGAGTCACCATGTAGAATCACCATATAGAGTCACCATATAGAATCACCATATAGAGTCACCATATAGAGTCACCATATAGAATCACCATATAGAGTCACCATATAGAGTCACCATATAGAGTCCCCATATAGAATCACCATATAGAGTCACCATATAGTCACCATACATAATCACCATATAGAGTCCCCATATAGAATCACCATATAGAGTCACCATATAGAATCACCATATAGAGTCCCCATATAGAATCCCCATATAGAGTCACCATATAGACTCACCATATATAATCACCATATAGAGTCACCATATAGAGTCACCATATAAAGTCACTATATATAATCACCATATAGAGTCACCATATAGAATCACCATATAGAGTCCCCATATAGAATCACCATATAGAGTCACCATATAGAGTCACCATATACAATCACCATATAGTCACCATATATAATCACCATATATAGTCACCATATAGAGTCCCCATATAGAATCACCATATAGAGTCACCATATAGAGTCACCATATAGAGTCACCATATAGAGTCCCCATATAGAATCACCATATAGAGTCCCCATATAGAATCCCCATATAGAGTCACAATATAGAGTCCCCATATATAATAACCATATAGAGTCACCATATAGAATCACCATATAGAGTCACCATATAGAGTCACCATATAGAGTCACCATATAGAATCACCATATAGAATCACCATATAGAATCACCATATAGAGTCACCATATAGAATCACCATATAGAGTCACCATATAGAATCACCATATAGAATCACCATATAGAGTCACCATATATAGTCACCATATAGAGTCACCATATAAAATCACCATATAGAGTCACCATATAGAATCACCATATAGAATCACCATATAGAGTCACCATATATAGTCACCATATAGAGTCACCATATAAAATCACCATATAGAGTCACCATATAAAATCACCATATAGAGTCACAATATAGAGTCCCCATATAGAATCACCATATAGAGTCACCATATAGAGTCACCATATAGAGTCACCATATAAAATCACCATATAGAGTCACCATATAGAGTCACCATATAGAGTCACCATATAAAGTCACCATATAGAATCACCATATAGAGTCACCATATATAGTCACCATATAGAGTCACCATATAAAATCACCATATAGAGTCACCATATAGAGTCACCATATAGAGTCCCCATATAGAATCACCATATAGAGTCACCATATAGAGTCCCCATATAGAATCCCCATATAGAATCACCATATAGAGTCACAATATAGAGTCCCCATATATAATCACCATATAGAGTCACCATATAGAATCACCATATAGAGTCACCATATAGAGTCACCATATAGAGTCACCATATAGAATCACCATATAGAATCACCATATAGAGTCACCATATAGAGTCACCATATAGAATCACCATATAGAGTCACCACATAGAATCACCATATAGAATCACCATATAGAGTCACCATATAGAATCACCATATAGAGTCACCATATAGAATCACCATATAGAATCACCATATAGAGTCACCATATAGAGTCACCATATAGAGTCACCATATAGAGTCACCATATAGAATCCCCTCTGTTATTGATCATCGGTAACTTAAATTTCTCCTCTGTGTTCTCTGTTAATGTTCAGATGTGTCCGCGTGTCCGTGTGTCCGCCCAACTCACCGGCCTCCTCTGCGAACTCGGGCAGCTTTCGTATGAGTCTCGAGGGCTCCTGGTAGTCGGGCCCAAGGGGGAATATACGCTCGTAAGTGGAGCTGGACTCGTGCTCACCGCCGGGTGCCGTCGACGGCGACGGGTTGTTCTGGGTGTAGGTGAACACCTCGCTCTGTAGTGACAGACTAACGGTTAGTTCATCGTCCAGCATCCGCCGAGAGGCCTAGAATGAAGGACGCTGAGGTGAGGAGATGCATCTGACCGCCGTGATCGGCCATCACATGCAAACCGCGGGATGTATTATTCACTTATTATTGTGTGTGTGTGTGAATGGACGCCATCGCTCACCTTCTCCAGCATCTTCTGCCAAACCTGCCTCCAGAGGATGATGACGATGATGGCGATGAGGATGAAGATGATAGCCACCAGGCACCCAATCAGAATTCTGGTGTTGCTGTCATCTACTTTGTGGGTGGGGTCGTCCCCTGGCGAGGGGTATGAGAGAGGGCACCATTTGATTGGACGGCAGAATCAAAGCGGGACGTGGGATTTGGCCAGAGACACCGCTCGCGGGTGGCAAAGAATGGGTTAAAAGGTTAGGGATGAAAAACAGGTTCGCAGCGCGTGTGCATTTGTGCTCTGACCTGGTTGAGTGCTAGTGGGCGGGCCTCCACCCGTCTTGGGAGGAGCTAGAGTTGTGTTATACATAGCTGTGTCTGGAAGAGCATAGACAGGCAGGAATCACGACAATAGCCGGATAATGCATATTCATGTACAGAGCAGAACGCGGAAGTGTGGTCACCTGACTGGAAGGTGATCTCGCTAAACATCATCCAGGTGTCGGCGAAGTAGAAGTGGCACTTGATGGCGCTGGCCATGTGATTAGCCAGGGAGACGGTGACAAACCGAGCGCCAGGATTGGCGTCGTCCGGCATCGGGCTGAAGGACAGGGGCTTGGCCTCCCAGTCGGCTTCGGAGCGAAAGTAGCACGTCACCTGGCGAAACGTCTTGACGTTCCTAGTGAACATGTTGTTACAGTGCACCTGAATACAGCCAGGCGGACGAAGAAAGAGACACGGAGATAGGGGAGTTAGAAGAGTGAAACAGGTCATTCGAGTATTCCTGAAAAAGAAAGCCTTCTGTTGACGTGATGAATGTTGAAGGATCAGAATGGCAGTATTGCCTCTTATTTGGAAAGTGCTGAACACAGGTCAGGCAATGTCCCATTACACCGCACGCACGCACGCACGCACACGCACACACACACGCACACACACACGCACACACACACACACACACACACACACACACACACCTTCATTGTGGTGAAATTGCGAGCCCGGTCGAACTCAAACATAATCTCGACGTATCCGTCGGCAAAGCTCTCATTGGTCCATCCCACGTAGTCGTAACCGGGCCACACGTTGTAGACGTCGCTTTGGGTGAAGTCGTCTGACCCGCACATCCCATCGGTCAGCTGGCCCAGGCCTTCTGTCATACTGGGGATGGATGGAAGATAGAGGTAAAGATCAGTCAGCTGGCCCAGGCCTTCTGTCATACTGGGGATGGATGGAAGATATAGAGGTAAAGACATAAAGGTAGAGTTCAGCTTTTTAGTGTTTAGAGTTCGTAAAAAAAATACATTGTTTTGGAGTTCACCAGAAATCCTTAAGAAATCACAATTCTATTTACGTCATTTTGTGCCCTTGCGTCCTCTTGTATTCAATCACTTACCATGTGACGTCAAAAAGTCTGTAAGGGTTCAGGGCTTAGTGTCTAGGGGGGACTTTACGGGGGTTTGGGCGGAATTGGGGGTTACTTCCTGGTGAATATCCCATAGAACCACACAACAATGTTGCTGTCTTAACGCGTCATTTGTCGCCATCTTCATTTCGTCAATATCAGCACCTTTTCGCCCGAATGAAACCCAACACCACCGTCCACGTTCACGGTAGTGGAAATGAAATCAATTACCTACGAAATTTCAGAAGTGGGAAAGCGGTTTAAGTTTTGTAAAGGTTAGGGTTAAGATGAACCCCCCCTTATCCACCACTAGATGGCAGCGTCACCTCATCAACCCTCCTCCACTCATTAGCAGTACTACCAAAAGCATTTTGTCTTCTCAGACTTCCTCACATTGGTTACTAGTTCGTATAAACCAAACTTTTTAATTGCCTTAGAGACGGGCCTTAGGGAAGGTAATGTGATCTCAACAGCTATAGTCACAGTTTTGTGGGTTCTACAACAAACTGTTAGACATTTAGTTCCATAGAGTGGAATTCTGGAAACCAGGACATCCATTATATGATGACACACTGTTATGAAGTTAATATGTGATGTTTTTCTCTCTCTCTGTTACTTATATAATTACTCATAATTAGTCATGTCATGAAACCTGTACATACACTAATTTGTAAAGGATTCCAATGATAACAAAAAGCTGTATTAATTCACATTCACAATTACATAATTACCTATTTTTTACTAATTCTTTTTTTAAGCATTTGACCCCATGCTGTGCCAATTCAGTGACTGCCATAAAAAAAACACAGACGTGTATTGAACGGCTTCGAACTTTTTTGTAGATAAGGGGGTTTTACTAGTCTATTCTCTATGATACTCCATCATTTTCTTTCAAATAGCAACACTCTTTTACTTATCTGTATTTTCTTTATTACTTTTCCCTAAAGGCCCTCACCCCTTAGTATAATTTATATTGTTCTTCATATGTTTTTAGTACGCACCTTCCTGCCAACGTAAATTCCTTGTCTGTGCACACATTCATGGCGATTAAACACTTTTCTGATTCTGAGAACATTGCTCCAAGGCTGCCAGCTCAAGGCTAGAGAGAAACCAAAGAGGAGGTGATTTTGGGGGGGAAACCTCCACAAGAATCTGTCCACATTAAGCAGTGAGTGAGAGCAGAGTTTTGGACCTATGTTTCTTACATAATAGATTGTTAACTGTACACTGACATGCGTCACGCAAGGGGCATTTTGAGAAAAAAAACTTGTAACGACGATGTATAAACAGTCATTTGAAGACTAGCGCACAAACAGTTTAGATTAGTTCCGACATTTGCTTAACTAAAACCAAAAACAGAGGGAATTGATATTGATTTACTTCGTATGATGTGTTTGCACGGGGGCAACCATGAATAGATGCCACAAAATTTGGCAAAAAATTATTTCAGTTTCATATTAACAAGAACGATGTCTGTGGCCTGGGGTTGTCCAGTGGTCTAGGTCGCTCACATATCGTGGGTTCGATTCCCGCCAGCGCCCCTTCGAAACACACTCTCCTCTAACCTAACCGCTTTCTCTGTCTTTCAAAAAACACATATTTAAAATGAAGAGAAAAGAATGACAGAGACAAGTCCTACGCCAGTGTCTCAGAGGATGTTATTCAGCAGACAGTGACTCAAACACAAACACGAGAAGGAAGGAAGGAGCGATATCTGCGTGTGGGTTTACACGCTCAGCTGCCGGAGGTTCAGCCCAAAGACACTGACTCAAACACTCCCACTCATTCATACTACTGAAGCCATATGAGGGGGTAATTATTTGTGCGTGGTCCATAAACTCCTGGTCATGGACGTTGTGTGTGAGTGTGTGAGTGTGTGTGTGTGTGTGTGTGTGCGTGCGTGTGAGTGTGTGTGTGTGTGTGTGTGTGTGTGGCAGAACCACAATGAGCCGTGCCGTGTCTCCATGCTGTTGTCTCTACGGCAACCGGACAACAAGAGGGCCAGATTGGATCCACGACGACTCAGGGTTTGGTGAAGAAGGGCAAGAGAAGGACGGGGGCGTCGAATAAACAGAGAGGGAAGGAGAAGAAGGAGGCCCCGCCCACCTGGAGATGACGGCTCCGTCGTACACCGAGTCGTTGAGGTGGACCGGTTCTCCCTCCAAACTCATCTGTTCTCCGGCTGGAGCGTTGTAGGACACTAGACCATCTGCCAGAGAGAGAGAGACAGGGAGACAGAGAGAGAGAAAGGGACTGCGTTAGCCCACTGAACTAAAGCCTGACCCCGCCTGATCCCATACTGCCTCCGGTCTTACCGAGCCATTCACATCCGTAGAGCTCCACCCTCATGCACACGCTCATCGAGTGGTCGGAGACGGGCATGAACCTGATGAACCGGGCGATTAGTGGAGGCTCCAGGTCCTTCAGAACGATGTCGTATGCGTTCCTGTTTCCATCTATCACCTACAGACACACACACACACACACACACAGATACTCCATCAAACCTCTACATTACTCTGAAACATCTACAGTCATGTCACACGCACACACACACACACACACACATTACCTGTTTGCCCTGCCGGTTCCGCCATGAGATCCAGCGGCTGCCATCTCGGCTGTATTTGATAATGTACATCTGGGCAAACTCATTGCCGATGCCCCCGGCGTGTCGCCCATGGGTGCCCACCAAGGTGATGAAGTGGAGGGAACGCAGGTCAACCTGGAGGAACTCCTTCAGACTGCCCGGCTCAATCGTCGTGCGTGGACACCACGCCCCGTCGCCTTCCTCGGAATCCAGCCTGGGGGGGGAGAGGGGAGAGGAGTCACAGGAGAAGATTAAGGAAATGACGAGAGAAAGAAAGTGAGTGGACTGGAGACAGGGGGGAGGGAGAGGGAGAAAAAGGAGACACGGGAGAGAGGTGAGAGAAATCCAGGTGTGGTGCGCGGATCAGTTCGTACAACCTATTTGATGACCGTTGCATGTGTGAGCTGGAGAAGCCAATGAAAACCCTGTTCTGACCAAACTGCAATATAGATGGCACATGATCCTGTTTACACTCAGTGCAGGCCACACACACACACGCACTCACACACACACACACACACACACACACACACGCTGATGTATGTCTGCATCCGATATGTATGTATGTATGTATGTATGTGTGTGTGTGTGTGTGTGTGTGTACAGTACCTGCCGTATCTAGCAGCTGTAGACTCAGACCATTGACTGGAGGCTGAGATGTCTTCATCTTGAATTTGCCCTCCGGACATCCCCAGAGGGTGCCGACACACACCTAAAACATTATACAGCATTTACTTCATACACACACACACACACACACACACGTAGAATACAAATGCTCCAGGGATTACAAATGATCTAGTTGTTTGGTGGTCTATCGCCGGTGGTTCTGAGCTGTCAGACACAAACACTCCTCTGGATTTACCTGGATTATCTGTGGAATCCCCTTCACCTGGTACCAGGTTCATTAACACTGTCTTTATTCACCTGGATTATCTGTGGAATCCCCTTCACCTGGTACCAGATTCATTAACACTGTCTGTATTCACCTGGATTATCTGTGGAATCCCCTTCACCTGGTACCAGGGTCATTAACACTGTCTGTATTCACCTGGATTATCTGTGGAATCCCCTTCACCTGGTACCAGGTTCATTAACACTGTCTTTATTCACCTGGATTATCTGTGGAATCCCCTTCACCTGGTACCAGGGTCATTAACACTGTCTGTATTCACCTGGATTATCTGTGGAATCCCCTTCACCTGGTACCAGGGTCATTAACACTGTCTGTATTCACCTGGATTATCTGTGGAATCCCCTTCACCTGGTACCAGATTCATTAACACTGTCTGTATTCACCTGGATTATCTGTGGAATCCCCTTCACCTGGTACCAGGGTCATTAACACTGTCTGTATTTACCTGGATTATCTGTGGAATCTCCTTCACCTGGTACCAGATTCATTAACACTGTCTGTATTCACCTGGATTATCTGTGGAATCCCCTTCACCTGGTACCAGGGTCATTAACACTGTCTGTATTTACCTGGATTATCTGTGGAATCTCCTTCACCTGGTACCAGGGTCATTAACACTGTCTGTATTTACCTGGATTATCTGTGGAATCTCCTTCACCTGGTACCAGATTCATTAACACTGTCTGTATTCACCTGGATTATCTGTGGAATCCCCTTCACCTGGTACCAGGGTCATTAACACTGTATGTATTTACCTGGATTATCTGTGGAATCTCCTTCACCTGGTACCAGATTCATTAACACTGTCTGTATTCACCTGGATTATCTGTGGAATCCCCTTCACCTGGTACCAGGGTCATTAACACTGTCTGTATTTACCTGGATTATCAGACAGACGAACAACCCCTTTACCTCTACAATACAAACAACTCCCTTTCTGTTTTACAAACCAAAGTTAAAATCCTACTGTGAATATAGAAGGGAATGTAGAGGAAGGGAGGAGTGAGAGAGACACATCGGCAGTGCTGGAGGTGGTTTAGTCAGGGTTTAGTCAGGGTTTAGTCAGGGTTTAGTCAGGGTTTAGTCAGGGTGGGCCCAAACACTCGCCGCCTCTCTCCAGCACTCAGAGTGTGGTTGCTTTATTGAAATAAAGAACAGGGGTCCGTTCAAACTACCTTTCAGTACAAACACAAGGGCTAGCATGTAATCTGTGTGTGTTTTTGTGTGTGTGTGTGTGTGTGCGCGTGTGTCGGTGTGTGGGTGTGTCTTCTAGAGAATATCTACTCTACTCCTGTGTGGTCTACGAGACATTTCTCTTGTAGCAGTGAAGAGCGATCACAGTGAACAGTGGCGGTTCAAACATTTCATCATTTTTCACGGTTTCAGTGGGATTGTGGGTAACTACTGGCCACATCGAAGAGGTGGTACGAATCGTGTTTTTTTTGGCAATGTAAAAATAGAAGCAGGCTTGCGTGTAAGTACAATATTTATTGAGGTGTACGGTTTATCAAAAATGCATAATATATATATAAACACTTACATTTTAGCAGTTGTCTTTTCTGCACAGTAGAAACGGGTGTAAAAAATGAACTTAGACCTAGAATTTCACAAAACAGTGTGTGCAGTATGTTATAGCATCAGTTTAGGATGACTGTCAGGGTTATGGTTAGGGTCAGGGGGAATGTGAGACACTGATGTATGTATACTGTAATGTCAACAGTAGCATGTCCCGGGCAGAGGAGGAAATACATGGACTCTCCTGGGTAAAGCCCCTCAGCTCAGGGCTGTCTGACACACAGGAAGGCATTTGTTAAGCTGCCAGTAACAGCACACGGGACACCTAATGCCCTTACGGTATTCCCTTCCTCCTGGATCCTGTCCCATTCCAAATGTCGGCTCAAAAGACAAGATTGGAAAACCTCGAAGGATCCGCCTTGGCGTTGACGTGAGATTTGCTCCAGAGAGAGATCCTTTCTGAAAAGAGTCTGCCTTCTCGGCTCCGCCCACAATGCTCTCTTCCTCCTCTTCTACTGTCATTATCGTCTCCACCCCCCCACCCCACGGTGGAGCGAAACATCCATAACATATTTATAACAGAACATTCAGCTGGTGTGTTGCGCAGTTGAATAAAGGTTATCGTTTTCGTATTTTGTTGTGTTCTGTTAATAGTCGAATAATGTTAATAATTACCATAAAAACTGTGAAAAAGTACTGTAACAAATGAGGTTCATACAGTAAGTCAACTTCATCCATTATGGTGTATTCTGGCGTCATTCAGAACAGCCACACAGATCCATGGACACAGAGCAGTCACAGAAAAAGGTTATTTCCCGGGATGCATTGATTAAAATAAGAGTCATTATCTGTGGCTAAGTGTGACCACATCCTAAGGCATGCTGAGTAGGGAAGGACAGAGAGAGAGAAAGCGAGAGAAAAAGAGAAAGGGAGTGATTTATTTAGCCAGCCCTCTCAGGGGTAACCCATCGGGCAAACATAGAATCTAAAAATATCACCTCAGAAAGAGTGGAATAATTATTGCCTGGTGTGTCGCGGGAGAAGGAGAGAAAGAAAGCAATAAAGAGATGAGAGAGAGAGAGGTAAAAAGGAGAAAAAGAGATGAGATCGAAAGAAAGAGCGACAGAGAGAGAGAGAGAGTTGAATGACCCCTCAAAAACACAATATTGGCTCATGCACGCTACAGGTCACGCTGATCCAGTTCCAAATGGCTTCTTTCCCCAATTTCACCCCGTCTTTCTCTCTTCGTGCCCTGGCCACTGAAAGGCAGGCTTGTTTCATAATGTTTGCTTCATAACCACAGGTTCCAGACACACACACACACGCACACACGCACACACACACGCACACACGCGCACGCACACACACGCACGCACGCACACACGCACGCACACACACGGACACACACACACACACACGGACACACACACACGCGCACACACACACACGGACACACACACACACGGACACACACACACACACACGCGCACACACACACGCACACACACACACACGCACGCACGCACACGCACACACACACACACGGACACACGGACAAGGACACATTCATAGAAATCAGATCTGATGTTACAGTACATGTTATTTTATCCATGCAGTTTCATTTGTATACTTTTTTGTTACTGTGACAGCAGAATCTTTATCGTCGTGGTTCACCACATCCTTACACTACGGATAATCTGATACACCTGTCTGAGTGGTTGTGTTTGGTGCGGGTGGGTGTGTATGTGTGTCCAGCTAAATCTGGAAATAAGAACGATTCCTCGGTTTAAAAAGAAATGTCTCGCAATGTGGTATATTTGGGATTTAGAGAAATTGCTTACATGACTGTGAAATTAACTTTTGGCCCGGTTGAATTGGTTATATATTGAACGCAATCAAGTTGAAATGGCCAGCATCAATCACAAACTTACAAGCTTGTTTTAGTGTCTTTTCATGCCTGGTGAAAGTGCACAAGAAACCATACACCTCAGTGTTAATACCAAAACTGAAGGCAGGAAATATGCATTGCTGAATTTAGTAGCCCTGAGATGCCTGGCCATGCCAACTTTCCCTTGTTTAAAATTCCAGAGCAGTTCTACCATCTCTGTCTGTCTCACTTCCACTCTGAGTGGGCGTCATGCTTTCACTGTGGAGCAGGAGACAGCAGGCTGATGTGTAGATAGTAGCTACACGGAGGAGTAAAGGCAGACTGCAAGGCCAGCGTGAAGTAGAGACACATGTTATAATGAAACTATTTTGATATATACAATATTACCGTATATTTTGTGCATTATATCCCTGAATGTGGCTTAAAGCTGTGGTATATGAAAGCGTAAAACAAGATACTTTTACTGTTCTTATTGCTATAGCGACTAATTGAGTTAGTGACTCCACTTTGCTTCGTGCCTTAGACAGCTGTTGTATACTGAACTTATCTCACACCCCTCTGCTGCTTTATTTCTGCTGTAAAGCAAGACTGGACTATGTGTGGGGTGTTGTAGATAGATCTGCATGTATTATAGACAACATCTGCATGTCTTGGGCACTACTAAACCAGGTCGGAGACTTCTATCTTAAGAGATGACGAGATGTAAAGACGCCTACGAACAACCACCGCACCCACTAGATCCAGCCTTGGTTCCTCCGGGGAGAACTCCCTGTAGGGTGTAGAATGCTCAGATGAACGGAGAAGGCTGTGTTTGTTTGACTGGTTCACTCTACTGTTAAAGACGCTCAACGTTTGATGTACTGTGTGTTTCCGGAAAGTAAATAAAAATGGACCGTTGTTTGTCCGTACCAGGCCACAAAAGCGCAAAGAAGCCTCTGGTGATTTAAGGTGCCCTGGACGACTTAGGCAGGAATGTTCTGTTGAGTTTGTAGCTGGCCTAAAGCAGGCTGGAATTAAAAAGCTCTGTTAACGTGAAGCTCTGAATGCAGAATCAGGTCCGCCACTACGCGCAGTCTGCCACGCCACAGCTATGAAACACATCCACATGCACACTGTTAAATCTGCTGGTCCCATGCCCGGGCTCTTTTATTGCATTACACAGAAAAAAACTCTATTTAATGGCAGCAGCTCTTTAAAATAGTGACACGTGCAACAGTCAAAGTTATTGCATTGGTTTATCTGATTGGCTGGCTGCCGCCAGGGCGACCAATGATGCGGCTCTCTTCTCGGCTTGTCTCATTTAAATCACACTTCGCCTCAGTGACCCATCTGTTTATAAGTTGTAGTAGCAGTGGAAAGACAACATGGCTTCGAACAAACAATGGCAAGCCCAAGGACAAGCGAAATACCTCAGTCACTTCAACTGTTGACATCAATCCAGTCACCATCAAGTCTGTGTAACTTACCACACTAAAAATTCCAGAGCTGGTCCATGTGGAAATATAATGACTCGATGAACCCAATGAGCTTTTTAATGTTTTTTTGTCGTTTACAAAAAGGGTAGAGGAGAGCTCTCTTATTTGTGCTACTCGTGGTTTCACTTGAGTTTAGAGAACGTTTTGTGTTACGCCATTAGCTATCACATTCGGACCAGAGATGGGGTCTTGTGAAAGAGTCACAAATGACCCTGTTTTGTTCGAGAACACCTCACATGGTTCTCTATTCATTTTATATTTAGTCAGGGTACCTGGTTGATTAACAACCAAATCACCTATGGAATTCTCTCCTCAAAAACATGGCAGACGACAAGTAATGTTCTGGTCAGAAATGAAAAAAATGTTCTTTATAGAATTATTATCAATATGACCCAAATAACGTTTTACATATTTCCCTAGCCAATGCATTGTCTATTACAAATTAGCATATAGCTATCAAGAAGCCTTGTCTTTGAAAAGTTAGCTTGCAGCATTGAAATGACGTCCATCCCGGACTTTAATTTGATGCCAGTGATCTCCACGAACCAACAAGGGCTACAAGTTGCTAAATCCTCACTCCAGCTCTTGCTTTGTTCAACGACACATTGAAATTAGTCTTTCCATGTGAAAATACTGCATATAATATGGCAAATATTCTTTTGAAAAACCTGGTACATCACAGAGATGTTTGTACTTAGTAAAAATTTTGAAGTTCAATAACCAGTAAAGTTTAAATGTTTATGGCTCCAATCAATGATGTCCTACCTCGACTGAAAAGCATTTTTCAGTCGATTGTGATTGTATTTTGACAATGTGATATTGTCACGTCCTTATCAAAAACATGTGGCTAGTTTACATTTGAGAAGATCAGTTCAACTACTGACACAATCCCGCCCTTCTAGAGGCATTCCAGATAGAGGCAACTGTCATTAATCACATTGATAACAGCCAATCCAGTTAAGTCCTCAAGAGAATCAAGCACAGTACTGCCCTCAAATAACTGCCCTCAACCAGTGTTGCTTGTTTCCACGGCTACGGTCATCTACAGTCCTTCCCTTGGTAATTAACGTTAAGAAATTAAGAAACGTCTCAATGGGGCGTCATTGTGGACCGTATCACAGAGATCACAATAAACATACGAATTAACTTCAGAGGTCAAAGGTCACTATGGAACGTTTTGGCACTATACTATATACATTCTATTGATTGATCGTCATGAACGTGACTGTTAAATAAATAATTAATGGATCTCCGACACTCACCTGGGTTGACCTGCGGGGTGACGTCTCTAAACAGAGAGAGCAGCATGAGCAGCGGGAAGTGTGTGACACACAGACGCTTCATCCCAAACGCCAACGCTCTCACACACGCTCACACACACGCTCTCACACACACGCTCACACACACGCTCTCACACACTCGCGCACAATCACGGAGAGGCTCTTCAACCTGAAACCCACGAAGAAACAACAGATTTCAGAATGTGTCATGCGAGTCGAAAGCGTTTCAACCGTGGTGGATTCCAGACAGTTTAGACCGTTGCTATTTTTCCCAGCAGCCTCTCAAGAAGGAATGGTTTTAATTCGCTCAATAAAGACACAAATAACTGTCCGCGGAGTGGAATTTCCATTCATTCATGAGCTTGCTAAGAGGGCGGCCTAAATCAAAATCGCAGGGATAGTTTTTTAATAATAAATAACATGTACATAAAACGGCACACGCATATCCAAAAAGCGTAATGTTAGTCTGGGTTTTAGATTCGACAGAGTTTGACCTGAAACAGAGCGAGAGTGAAGGTGAGAGGGCCCAGGACAGACGCGCCCTCCGGTAACGAATAACGACCATATGGCCCAAACAGCCACCGTTGAAACCAGTTCTAACCATCCACCGAATCCTTAACGAAGCCGACAACGATTAACTCCCGGGGAACACGTGGTGGTCCAGCCACCCAACTCTCCTAACGAGCCAATGAAAGGTGCGCGGAGGAGGAGGGAATGGCTCCAGATGGAAACTCTACCGCGGTTCTACCTTCCTGTTGCATCATCCCAGTCGGTGTTAGCGTGTGGCTGTTCCGCGGCGTTAACGGCTTCTTACGTAACGAACACCGCGCCCCATTAAAAGCGCACGGGGAACAAAACGGTCACGTTGATTTACTGCTGGGATGACGGGAGCTTATATAAAAGGAAACATACTGAGGCTGTAACTTTCCCACTGAATGTGTTCGGTAATAGCTGGACGCTCCACAGTACAATGTAGCGGTGTGCAATTAAAGCTACTTGCCTAAACCTCTGTAAAGACCATCACATTTTATAGGGTGCAGGAGACCTTTGTGAAGACAAAAGCAGGGCTGCGAACATAAATGAACGTGCATACAGACTAGGGAGAATAGGTGAAAACTGGAGACGAGTCACAAATGACAAGGTTCCCCGGTCTTCATCCTTTGCGTAAGCTCGTGCCTGGCCGATGTGGAAAACAGTCAAACGAATTCATTTTGATTTGCTTCCTTAGCCTCTTTGTCCGTCAGAAAATATGGACCTCTGATGACACCTGAATTATCCGAACATCAAATCTGCACAGTCCCTACAAAACCATGACAGTACAAGTAAAAAACACATGACCGAGATTCGGGCTTGTATGCAAGGCATGTATAACACTGGACTTAAACAGTTAATAAAACACAAACAGCTGGTGGCTCGTGTTGTATGTTCGGGAGGGAGAAATGTATTTACCATGTGGCGAGTGAGAGGAGCTCTCCTAAAAATGCCTGTTCGCGTAGTTAGAGAAAATATATACCAAACGCATTCTCCATTTTCCAAGGTCCTGCTGTGTGTGGAAATACACTTATAATCTGTCCTGTTTTCCATTCCTTGAGGTAAACAGTGATGTCTGTCTATGTGATTGTGCAACAAAAGGTCAACACACATGCCTATCTATCCCCTTGTCTCCCAGGATTCAGCGGTGTTTTCCTTCTGTTGCCATGCTGGTCGCAAACAAAAGAAAAATCGGACCGTTCATACAATCGCCGAAAACAAATGGCCGAAAACAAGGTGGTGCTTTCGTCTCGCAGTGACCACACACACTATGCTATTACCGTATATTTGATTCTGTTAGTAGAATACTATCATTATGCGCTTCGACAGACTGCTAATTAGGTTTGATCCGACTTTGGTAAACAGGCATCGTTTTAGCCGAGAATACAGTTTCCTCCTAGCGGCAGTCAGCGGTGAACCCCACGGGATGAGGGCCCCTGAAAAGCTGGATCCGCAGGGCCCCCGAATCCCCATCCAGGTAGAAGTGTGAGGCTGTTGTCCCATAACAGAGCTTTGCTATAGTAACACCAGAGCAGATTTTGACGCACACACGGGAAACAGAGTTAGAGACCGTCTCATATTCTCCATTATGGAAAACTTCGGCTCTTTCTTTTTTCACACGAGCCACTCGCGAGCACCGCTGAGACATTTTTCCAATGCCCTTCGCGCGATTCGAGTGAAAATAGGTCGATAGTATTTTTGTCACTTCCATACAGGTTTTCTGGCGTATTGAGATGTGAGATCGCGCTTTCGGTTACAGTGCAATCGTCGTGTTTTCTACAGTACTGCCGCAGTTCGGGAGCACAGAGTCATTGGACAGGCTCACTAACAATAAGTCCAGACGGGAGAAAGAAAAGAAAAGAGAGGGACGGGGGGGCTGGTGGAGAAAGAGTAGGAGAGAGAGAAAGTGGGGAAAAATAGAGGAGAGCCAAGAGAACGAGTCAACAGCCCGGGTCTATTTTGTCCACGGGTCTCAGATGATAGAAACATCTACAGCTAACTACTCAGAGGGACCAGGTCAGGTGAATTTCCCCGCCCTCCCAATTTCCTTCCATTATTCCTCCAGACGTTCGTTGGGTAATTAGGTCTGATGTTCGTGTACATCACCGATACAACACGCCTAAGAGCTCCTATATGCACAACACGGCAGTAGCACCAGGACAGTACAGCTCCCAGACGTGGTACAGTCGACAATACAACAACTCCCCCAGGTGCCTTAATGCCATTATAAACCAATCACCGGCGTGATTGTTAAGGTGTTGTTGATGAAGCATGGCAGTCAGCCAATGAATGCTCGGCCTATAATTAATTCATAACCTATTGTGCGGCTATACCAGCCAGGGCCATGAAGACATCCTTTTATATAGGAGGGACCTGTTTAGTCTTCTGGTCTGAGGTAAATGTTACCCTCTTCTGCTGTACAAGCGTGACTCCTTAGTAAACTTTTTTGTTTGTTTGACTTTCTCAGGAGGGCAGAAAGTAACGGTTCATCACCAAGCACCCACAAGCCAGTGGTCCTCAAGAGGCCATCCAACACAAACAGAAGTGAAGCCAGGAAGGAGACAGGGAGAGACACAGGGGAGAGAGATGATCGGACTGGAGCTGCGGGAGTCATGGTTATAGAGAGAGATCGGAAGAGACGCGGGGGAGAGAGAAGGCTCAGGTAGAGTCAGGGGCTTTTGCAGGTCTTTATTATGAGATTGTAATGGGGGCAGATCGGACAGACCGGGCTTGTGTCCTGTTACACTGTCCCTCACATTCCCTCTCACACTTTCTCTGATTTGGAGAAGTGTGTGTGTGTGTGTCTTTGTGTGCGTACAATACACGCCCTGTGGGCTGATTTGCCTCAGGAATGCGTTTCATCTACTCCCACATCTCCTGCAGAAATCCGCTCAGGCTTAAGAGTACGCCCGGCTCTCGGCAACAGCGCACAGAGCTCTGCCTGACTGCTATGAAACTGTTGCTAATGTTCACACGCAGTCTAAGTTACTCTGTCTGCATCCGACGAGTCCACGGTCCTGACAGTCGCTCGCCAGAACCGATGCGCACAACGAAAGGGATCGTTATTGATCTGGTCGCTTCAGTCCGGGCGCCCCGACCTGACGCTCGTTAGCGCTGTCAAACAAACTCACGTCAACGAGCGCGGGTCAACGTGAACGCCTGATTACGTTTCTCTGCTTTAAGGGGAATTTAATGTCCTTCGGCCTGTGTGAATTTCGATGAAGCCCAGAGCCACGGAGCACATCTGCCGGATCGTTCCACCGTCTGACAGTCAACGTCACCTTGAGGATAACAAACCCACTGTAGACCGGGAGCTCTCGACACTTGTCACATCCACTACGGGGAAAAATAACCGGCTTAAACTTGAATGTTTCTGATCTCCCAAGATTCTGAGGTTGAGAAGTCAAATTTCTTCGGCGGTTGTCAGACAGATAGAGAGGGACATAAAGGGAAAGACCTCAGCTTTTTTTTTTAAAAGGCTAAGCGACCGCCAAGTCAAATTCAATCTGGATCCAAAAATTCAGAGCAGACGTACTTGGAGATGTGTGTGTGTGAGAATCGGTACAGCTGTGGTAGAGAGGGAAAAGTGATACAATATTAATTGTATATAAATCTTAACTAATGCAGTTTTCTGGTCCCAGAACAGTATACTTTGAAACCATCCAATGAAAAGACTCATAAACAGAAATCTTTGATTTTATTTTTCTTCCACAGAATGATCTTCTGACCGCTGTATAAAACACACGAACAATCCTCATCACTGCATTCTTTGTTAAGGTGACACATCTGGTAATTAAAGAGTGTGTGTGTGTGTGTGTGTGTGTGTGTGTGTGTGTCTGTGTGTGTGTGTGTGTGTGTGCTGGATTGACTGCTGACGGATAGGCGGCTGAAACCGTAAGTCATTAAAGGTTTTCCCTCAGACACACGTGCAGCCACACGTTTTGGTCAACAGGTGTTCGCTCACAGACATTACATCTAAGAGCCTACTTGGACAACATACATTGTCATCAAACACGTTAAGTAACAAAACACCATTACCAGAAAACGTTAGTACAATTTGTGGTTCACTCAAGCGACAGGTATTATCGCTGTGCACGAAGGCACAAACCACTGACCTGAAAGGCATTTAAAGTAACTGACAATGTTGTTTACCAGGTAACTGACATGACCTTCCGGGTGGAACATGCGCTGTGGCTGGTATTTGAAGAATTGTTTCTCGCCCAGTGTGAGGTGACTTTCCTCTGATTCTGTTCCTGAAGCTGGATGGACTTACAGAACCAGACTTCTAATGCCACCGCTCATTCCACTCCAACACGTATCGGAGCAAAACGGTGTCTTCGAACGTCATTGGCTACAGGGAGTGTCCGTCAGAAAGTGGCCCACGTTACCTCAGAAAGTGACATGCAACAATTTGGCCGTGAACGCAATAAGAAATGTGTATCTGACGAAAATCCCTCATCCAAATACAACTGTGTATTAGTGTAAAAACGGCACGATCTGTCTCCTATCCAGTTTTTCCCTCTATGGTTGAGTTGACATCTATTGAATCAGACGGAAAATCGAGGACGGGACTGTTTCCACTTTTTACGAATGTTTTACTTCGAAGATATTAACAGAAATGCTCTAACTTTCATTGCTATTACTGATTTGGGTCTGATTTCACAGATTAAGCCGTGAGGTAAAGGAGTGATAAAACATACGTGTGTCAACAAAACAGACCCTACGTGTTTCAATGTGAAGTAAAGTTAGCAGGTGAAGTTGCATACAAGTTGTACAGATCAGTAAAAAGAGACTATATACGTCTTCAAGTCTTTATTTTTCACCTCATTAATGACAGCAATGAGCAGTTATTTTTTATATAAGTTGTAGACTGTTAATTAATCAGAATGTTGTGAACGTGCACACGGTGTGTGTGTGTTTTTAACAGTCAACTAGTATATTGCATTAACTTACAGCTGGTCTTGAAAAGTAAGACCAGACCGTTGCCTCTATTGCTGAGAAAAAGTATTTTCTCAGAAACTATTGGCTTCCCCAGGCTCAAGACAGGAAGTGGCCGCGGACAGATACTCCCATCAGAAAACCACAGACTGCGCTTTCTGCTGCTCGAACTGGGATCTCGTTTTTTCAGCTCCAGATATCATTACCGGGCTGCAGTGAAGAGAAACCTTTATGTTGGACCGTGCGTATACGAACGTGAACTCGGACCGTGACCTGGCACACTGCTATAATATAAAACCGCATGGACGCTGGCGGGGAACGGGTCAGACTAAGGACGTGTTCACGTCACGTTCCATTTTCCAAAACATAGAAAAAGAGTTTAGAGGCTAGATCGTTTTCGGACGTAAACTTGCGGATGTTGACAGTTGAGACACCCGCTTCTGAGGCGTATTGATCGATTTGATCTCTATCTCTATTGACAGCCACAATTATTATGCAGGTTAAATCTACCTGGCGTGTTATTTACTCTCTCATGACCTAAACAAGCTCTAGGAAGGGAGAGATTAAGGACGTTCATCGCGACATAACCCCGGAGAATCCAGAAACAAACAGGCATTTTAGTAATGACCCCTGAACCCGTTCTCCACCAAAGCTCTCACATACAGCAAACAGCATAGACTGTTGACAGAGTGGTTTGTACGTGTGCAGAACCAATCAGCTTTACTTGAAAAGACTTCCTCTCCATCCCCTGGCGCTCTTCTGATGCCACAGAGGGTTTATGGTCCTTTATACCCTGGTACAGCCATCAGACCGAACACACCAAGGCACTGGCTCCTTAGTCAGCCTTCCCGACCTGCTACAATACCGGCCAGCCTGTTCAGCCCTGGAGACCACAGCAGAACAGAACCCTTCACCTCCGTTGGTCCCCTGCCCTGCCGGCTCCCCTGTCAACTCGCCCCTTCACTGCTATGCCATATTAGAGAAAGAGAAAAACTGGTGGAGAGAGGAAGACTTGAAGGGAGGAGTAACAGAACATTTCAGAGAGATAGGAACGGGAAGAGCTCTAACGTGAGCTGTTACATGATTGATATCTCCTGTTTTTATGGAGTGGTAATCTGTTAGTGATAAAGAGCCGGAGCACCATTTCATTCGTTCAACTTTCCTCTCCTCCCCTCCTCCACTCTCCTCTCCTCCCCTCTCATCCTCCCCTCTCCTCTCCTTCCATCCCCTCCCCTCCCCTCCCCTCCCCTCCCCCTCCCTCCTCCCCTCCTCTCCTCTCCTCTCCTCTCCCCTCTCCTCTCCTCTCCTCTCCTCTCCTCTCCTCTCCCTCTCCCCTCCCCTCCCCTCCCCTCCCCCCCCCCTCCCTCCCCTCCCCTCCCCCCCTCCCCTCTCCTCTCCTCCCCTCTCATCCTCTCCTCCCCTCTCCTCTCCTCCTCCCCTCTCATCCTCTCCTCCCCTCCTCTCCTCCCCCTCTCCTCCCCTCCTCCCCTCCTGAAAGTGAAACATGTCTAAGCTATTGTTGATATAGCTGAATATTTGTTGATACAGTTCCCTCATGTCTTGCAATGACGTGTTCTTCTGTAGATATAGAATTGTGAAAAAACTAAGTGTGATATGGCAATAATTGGAAAAATATAATATATATATGGTATACTGTGCTGTATGTGCGTGTGTTTAACTGTGCTGTATGTGCATGTGTTGAACTGTGCTGTATGTGCGTGTGTTGAACTGTGCTGTATGTGCGTGTGTTTAATTGAGCTGTATGTGTGTGTGTGTGTGTGTGTAACTGTGCTGTGTGTTGAACTGAGCTGTATGTGTGTTTGTTGAACTGTGCTGTATGTGCGTGTGTTGAACTGTGCTGTATGTGTGTGTGTTTAACTGTGCTGTATGTGTGTGTGTGTGTGTGTGTGTGAGTGAGTGTGTGTGTCACAATACACAAAACCTGCCACGATACACACATCCTGCCACAATACACACATCCTGCCACAATACACACATCCTACCACAATACACACAACCTGCCACAATACACACCGCCTGCCACAATACACACCGCCTGCCACAATACACACAACCTGCCACAATACACACAACCTGCCACAATACACACATCCTGCCACAATACACACATCCTGCTATAAAACACACATCCTGCCACAATACACACATCCTGCCACAATACACACATCCTGCCACAATACACACATCCTGCCACAATACACACAACCTGCCACAATACACACAACCTGCCACAAAACACACATCCTGCCACAAAACACACATCCTGCCACAATACACACATCCTGCCACAATACACACAACCTGCCACAATACACACAACCTGCCACAAAACACACATCCTGCCACAATACACACAACCTGCCACAATACACACATCCTGCCACAATACACACAACCTGCCACAATACACACATCCTGCCACAATACACAACTTGCTATAAAAACACACAACCTGCCACAATACACAAACTGCTCTGAAACACACAACTGCTCTGTGTGAGGACCAGCCACAATAGAATCAGAAGTGCAGGGTGTTCATATAGCAGTAGACAATACAGGGCAAAACTAAATGAAATTCAAAATTCCACGACTTGTTTCCTCGTCCATTTAGGATATTTTAGTGTAGAAACTGGTGTAGCATGAGCTGCCTAACCTAACCTGTGATGCAGATTATCAAACGAGTGCAAACTACAACCTTAAATTGTTTAATTGAAAAAAAATACAGTATGTGATTGTAAAGCCAAAAGATTGCATTGAAATACTATATAAACATTTTTTACTTAGACATACATATGAAATGCAAGATTATTTTGCAATGCATCCTAAAACTCAACCCAAGAAGGAACAATAAAGCTTGACTGAAAACTCTAAAACCGACTGTGAAACAGACACCCAGAAAGAATAGCCAGAAAGCTAGAATTAGCCTCCACCGTCAAACCCTATGTATATATCAATGACGATTAGCGTGCTAAGGGATAAAATTCACACACAGACACCTACCCCTCCTATACACACTATAAAATTCCTCAACTGAATGTTTTATATGAAAGAAAATTATATGGCTGCTTTTGTCCCAAAAGCAACACACTCTGGGCCGTAAAGACAGGGCGGGGCCAAATTAACCAAGCAAACCAACTGAGACTTTTATTGGCCACGCATAGTGTGTGTGTGTGCGTGTGTGTGTGTGCGTGCGTAGCATGTGTTAGCCTAGCTACCATGACCAGCCACACATGCTTCTGATCCCAGTTTACCCTCAGCGCCAAAAAAGATAGCATCACAAAACCGAGACATTATTTCAACAAAAAGGCAGGACAGCGGAATCAATCTGCATTTCAAACCAAAAGTAGGCCCAGGTGGACTCACTTGAACAATTGTCTGTAAAACCTGTGACACGTGCGTGTACACACACAGACCCAAGGTGTGATGGAGAGGACACAATGGCCACAGTGGCTTATTAGGAGTAATTTCGGTTAGTGATAATGTGTGACATCAAGGTGGAGCTAGGAAATGCTAATGACCGCCATGGCACCCCAGGGTGATAATGTGACGACGTGGTTAAAAGCAACGACACAAGTGTACAGTCCTGTGTGACTCGCTGACCGTCCCTGATTGTGACAGTCGAGAGTCACGTCATCTGGACTGTGTTCACTGCTGAAAGCAAAAGTCAAAGAATGTGAAGAAATGAGAGGGACGGAGTGGAGAGAAAGACAGAGAGAGAGAGAGAGAGAGAGAGAAAGACTGAGAGAGACTGAGAGAGAATGGGAGGGAAAGATAGGCCAAAGACTGAGAGAGAGAGAGAGAGAGAGAGAGAGAGAGAGAGAAAGACTGAGAGAGAATGGGAGGGAAAGAGAGAGAGAAAAGATAAAATGAGACAGGGAAGTGGGAGCATCCAGGGTTCAACCATTTTCTGTGGAAACTCAATGTCCAGGTTTAAAGAGTCATTACAGTGCACAGTTCACCCTTCTCATTGGAAGAAGAAAGAGAAATAATGATGAAATCAGTTGCAAGTACTGGTTCATTTTAGAATTGAAACTACTAAAGTGGTTATGTAGTAGTAGCCTTTGGGAATGTGACAACGTTACTTGTACAGCTCAGTAGTTTTGAAATTCGAGCTCTGCAGTGCGTTCCACAGGTCAGGTTCACTGTGTAAATTGGTGTTATGTTAAGATCAGGAAAACAACGATCTGAGGCATACCTGAGAAAAAATCAAGGCACAGCACTGACCTACAGGGTAATTTAACTTTTGAGAGATCTTTAGGTCAGTTTCACACATAATTAAGAGCCAATAGGAGCAAAGAAATGGGCTGAGTGCACTAAACCACACCCTCTATAATGTCAGAACATGTACAGAAAGACTGGCCACATATCGGGAAAAACAATGTAGACGTGCTTTCTGTCTTTCCATGTTATCGGCTACCGATCACGCTACAAAACAATTTGTGATTAGTCACGGTTGTTCTTGATTGATGCATTTACAGATACAGTATATTGATAAATGTACGCGGTGTCAACCTCATTGGTAGACAGGCACTTCCTGCTCAGATATTGGCTCCTCCCCCAGCCCGGGCATTTCAGAACATGAGAGCTCTGCAAGCTGGGTTTGTGATTGTGATTTGCTCGTCCTAGATTGTGTCAAGGAATGTTGTGTTTTTTTGGACACACGTGTTGTTAACATTAATAATTAAAGTAGATGAGCTACGGTGAAGTTCCTCGTTGAAAGCGATTGCTGCGAGATCAAAGAGAGGTCAGGTCTTGCTATTTCTAGCAGTGAGGTTAGACACGTACACACACAAGGCCAGGAAATGACTAAGGGATCATGCCAACCTGGCCTCACTAAAACAACTGTCCTTTATGTCTCTGAGGTCATTCAACCTGCCTCAGCAGGTTAGAGAATGGCACTGGCAACCACTGGCAGAAAGATAGTTTAGAAATGGCTGAATTTAGCCTCTGTGGGGATCTGTCACCCACATACCACAGGTCACCTGCATACTTCATATAAACCACTGGCATACCACTTCCATCACACCTACATACCACAGGCCACCTGCATACCTCATACAAACCTCAGACGTACCACTTCCATAACACCTATATACCACCAGCATGATGCAGCAAGACACAGATGGGACCCAAAGATGGGACCCAAAGATGGGACCCAAATAGAGGACACAAAGATGGGACCCAAAGATGGGACACAAAGATGGGACCCAAAGATGGGACACAAAGATGGGACACAAAGATGGGACCCAAAGATGGGACACAAAGATGGGACCCAAATAGAGGACACAAAGATGGGACCCAAATAGAGGACACAAAGATGGGACCCAAAGATGGGACCCAAATAGAGGACACAAAGATGGGACCTAAATATAGGACACAAAGATGGGACACAAAGATGGGACCCAAAGATGGGACCCAAATATAGGACACAAAGATGGGACCCAAATAGAGGACACAAAGATGGGACACAAAGATGGGACCCAAAGATGGGACCCAAAGATGGGACCCAAAGATGGGACACAAAGATGGGACACAAAGATGGGACCCAAATATAGGACACAAAGATGGGACACAAAGATGGGACCCAAAGATGGGACCCAAAGATGGGACCCAAAGATGGGACCCAAAGATGGGACCCAAAGATGGGACCCAAAGATGGGACCCAAAGATGGGACACAAATATAGAACCCAAAGATGGGACACAAAGATGGGACCCAAAGATGGGACCCAAATATAGAACCCAAATATAGAACCCAAAGATGGGACCCAAATATAGAACCCAAAGATGGGACCCAAAGATGGGACTAAAAAATAGAGGACCCAAAGATGGGACACAAATATGGGACACAAATATGGGACACAAATATAGAACCCAAATATGGGACACAAATATAGAACCCAAATATGGGACACAAATATAGAACCCAAATATGGGACACAAATATAGAACCCAAATATGGGACACAAATATAGAACCCAAATATAGAACCCAAATATAGAACCCAAAGATGGGACCCAAATATGGGACACAATTTTGAGGTATTAGCACAATCCTTAGTGACATTTAAATACAGTATTGTTATTATATATCACTTATTGTGAAGGACAAACAATTCACATACTGTCATGCCATGAATAATACAAAATGAAAATAGGATATTGGCTACAGTAATTGTTACGTAATTAATACAGTAAAATAAAATCATAATTAGTGCCCGTGAAGTGAAATTAAAGTTGCAGTATATATATATATATATAGAGTACACTTAATACTGTATGCAAGGCTTTACTTGCCATTGACTAACGTGTTGTATAAAACAATCGAGTTGGAACAAGCATGCAAATGTTTATTGTTCTCTAATGTATCGAGCCATTTTACGTTGATAGGGTTTATTTGCCATTTTTGAAGTGTCCTAATTATCTTTGGGGACACATGTGCAAAAAAGCTACATGAAGAACCTAAGTAATGAATCGTTCAAAATGAGTTTCAAAACCCTATCTTGACCTTAGATCTATTCAAAATGATTTAGCACCAGTAACTGCAGCTGGACTGAGCTGGTACTTTCACAGTGATGTGTGGATGTACATAACGCCTTTCTGCTATCTTCTATTCTAGTCTGCCGTGCTCTCCATCAGCTCTCTCTCTCTCTCTTTATATCTCTTTCTCCCTCTCTCGCTCTCCCACAAACAGACAAACGGGAATATTGTATAACTCAAGAAATACGAAAGACAGACACTTAGAGTCATGCAAGCCACTGACAGTTCTAGTGAAAGCGAACGCATCTCTTCAACTCTGTTTGAAGTTTTTGTCTCTTAACACCTCTGTTAGAAAAATAGAAAAAAAGACAAGTGAAGCTTACTTTGAGAGGACCTCCTTTCAAACCATTTGTTCCTAGGAGCCGAGGAGTATTCCAGTCCCCATTAGACTGGAAGTCTGTTTGAATCCAAGCTATCACTGTCTTCTCTCTCAGTCTGCTAAAGTCCCTCTGCACTCACTAGACTGATGCAAGACACCCCTGCAAAAAAAGTCTGAGCGAGAGAGAGAGAGCTTGGAGAGGATGGAGAAAGAGAGAGGGAAAAAAACGTAACATTCTGAGGATTCTTGGGCGAATGCCAAAGTCCCAGAATTCCTCATGCTACACATAAGGTATCAATTAAGTTAGACTCCGGTACCCAATCAAAATATATATATTTTTCCTCCTGGAGAAGAATGTTTTTTTTGACAGCCTTAGCAAGAGATAAAAAAGCTTTACAATTTCAAACAGGAGTAACTCAGAATAAACCGGGTTGTCTGAATACAATGCAGTCTATTGTTATTGAGTGTGTGTGGGGGATACTTTTTTATAAGCTAAACAAATGTAAAACATATTAATAAAATGACTTGACATGTATTGTAATGATATTGGCAAAACGCCGTATTTTTACACTGTTACTTACAAGTTGTACATAGAACCATTTCTAATTCACATAATTATCACGATGGACACCAGTACTAATACTGGCAGACCAATCCGGCACTTTCTGGCAAAAATATGCTTTTTCTAGGTCACAAAATATTTTTTTTACCTCGTGCTGTGAGAATAAAAATAAATGTGGCACCTTCAAAGTAAACTTCTTGTCATTGCAGTGTATTCAATTTAGACGTTTTTGTTTTGTATCAATGCCCGAGGCATCTAGTAACTAAACAGGAAATGAATTTATGATACGGGGAGTTCTTCATTCGGATTGGCCCACAATGGAGCTAGAAATAATACTGCTTATTTCAATTCCCTTCTACTTGCTCCATGAATGCCAAACTGATTGTCAATCTCTTTAGGCCACATATACATATTTCTTATTAGAAATGTTGGTTAAATACTGTGGCTGCTGTGTATTTTTTCCCATTTGAAATCAGATTTTAAGAAACATGTCGGAAAGCAGTTCAACGTGTGTTCTGTCACATATCTGAGCAACAGAATAACTGTTCCAAATGTCTTATTTGAAGTGTAATAAAGAGTTGATAATTGTGTGACCTAAGGATACCATCACTATCACACCGCAGACGTGAAATTCCAAGTTCACAGGCTAGTGGTTTTCATTACACCTCGCCTAAAATGTGACTGGAGGAATTCACAGTTGGGTCATTTTGAGGTGTTAGAAACATCTCCCCGCCTCCCAATATCTACTGTCGTACATTAAGAAGAAAGCACAAGTTGACTTAGCAATGGCTAATGACTTGTTAGTCCAAGAAATCCCTCTATTCTAGATGTCCAAATGCTTACCATAATGACGACAAACCTGACAAAGAATCGTCTGACAGATCAGAAACACTCTCCAGGAAGCAGGCGTGGGTTTGTCTCCTAACATCTGCAGAAGAATTCACTAACCAAATGACAGAGGCTAGACTGCAAGCTGCAAAATAAAGATTTTTGAAGTCTCAAAAACTGGATGGTTTAAAAAATACCCAAACGATCCTACAGAGCTCTGGAAAAAGGCAACATTTTTCCAAGGTCAGAGAAGCGTGTTCTTGTAAGTCAAAACCAGACAAATTTCCTTACTTTTGGTCATCTGGCAGAGAGTAAAACAGAAACACAGAAACACACACACACAACATGGATTCAACTACAGAAGACTCACAGCTCCTCTGCATCGCATATTTATTTAATATTGAAAAAATATAACTATTCCAATGGTCTATAGCTCAACAGCGTAATTCTTAAGCTACTCGGGCAGTAGATTAGCAGCAGTGTGCTATACTGCCTATAAATAAAACCCTCGCTAAATCCCAACATTACATGTTCACAACACTAATAAATCAACCGTCAAAGAATCACACGATTACAATCGCTGTACACCAGTGTGTACAAATCCCGTAGTAAAATGCATATAGGTGGTCAATACCACCTAACCAATCCGTACATTAAAAACAAGCCTTCGAAGCACAATAAATATCTTGATCTTCAAATTGATTCGCTCAGCCACACAATGCCAGGCTTTGGTCCTTCATCTCATACTGTGGCCATGTGCTCCCAGGAAAATCTGATATCTGAAGAATGAAAAAACATTCCATGTGGCGTTTGGTCCACGTGGCACTGTCGTTTAGCACGGGCTTCCGCGTGATTTGACTCATCGATTCACCCGAATGGTTTATCGACGGGGACGTATTGTGATTCAGATTATTTCAAAGAGCACATGATCTCAGAGTTATTGCACGGGTACAAACGGCATCACAGTTTTCCCCAGTTAGGAGTTGGGAGAAGCGGATTAGGTCTTTGGTTTGCATCTCTCTTCTCTCTTCACTCGCGCTCAAACGCCGTTCTTCACGAGCTCGTGGGCTCCGTTCTCGTCGAGGACCAGGCTGGGGCGGAACTCTCGCCCCTTCACGAGTCCCTCCAGACCCTACAACACGACAGGAAGTGACATCATCAGAATATGACATTATCATTGCTGACAAAACAGGATGAACGAATTAACGGGAAAAAACCAGGACCTCTCTTATGTCCCTTACCTCTCCGCCATAGGACACCAGTGGTGAGATCTCACATTTGATTGGCAGGTCCGTTCCATCCTTGAGACTGTGGGGTGAAGTGAAGGAAGATGGGATCAGAGATGAGTTGGTTATCTTGTGTAAAAAGGAGAAGAAGAAGAAGAAGAAAGAACCAGCTGGATGGATGTGCGACTCTCTGCAACAGCTGTTCTGAGACGATTAGACGTTTGGAGAAAAGCATTAAAGCGACGGGCGACATCAGCAGTTACACCTCCCCAGAAGAAAAGTCTGCTAGAACCGTTTCCACGAACGAGACAAGTCCCAACCTGGATTAAAAACCACCGTAACGCTATTCCTTTGGGTCCAGGGAGAGGCTTCATCCAGTTTTAGGAAAACCGTCGGCAAACTTTACGAAGGCCATTTAAACAGAAGTCAATTCATTGTAAAGGAAACAACACCTCAATGAAATCTTATGATGGCGCCGAGTTGCATTTAAAAAACATAAATGCATGTTGATCTCCCAATCACAGATACCCATCAGACAGATTAACGCAGGGGACATCTTTGATTGTACAGCGTGCCCAGCGCCCATTACCCAGCATGCTCCACATTCTGTGGGTAAGTAGCCACTGTCCTGAGTTAACACTACTTCCTGTTGAAATCGCGTACGCATCCATCCTCGAGTTAATCGTCGATCCGGCCAGGATTGATAGGTAAAAGCAACAGGGTGTTAAACTGGATTATAGCTATCAAATCACATGCGGGCCAGTGATTGGCTAAAGAGATTGAGGAAAGGGAAGGCTGCGTCGGAAGACAGGGACCATTAAATACTAGAACACGGAACAAGTCACTGGGTGGGTCGTGTACGTCCAACTCCACGTGCACAGCACACGTGATCCTGTGACCTCACAGTGACCTTTGACCCGGTTCTGATTATAGGTCAAACTGAGGTTGGCCCTAAACAACCCTTTCCTCCTCTTCTTCCCTTCACCCCCCACACCGGAAAGTAGCTGACCAGGTAGAAGACACAGGAAATAGAGAGTTCAGACACAGTCTAGGAATGTGTGTGTGTGAGACAGAGAGACACACACTGAACCACTGTGCAAGTGGGACTGTGTGTGAAAGCCAAAGCCCCGTCACCATGCAGTAACGCAGTCAGTATCACAGAGAATAGTTACTTCAGTTTGACGGCTGTGCCACCTCCTGTCGGTCCGCCTCTGGGAACATTACACAGGACACACAGGATTAAGAGGAGTGTGTGTGTGTGTGTGTGTCTGTGTGTGTGTGTCTGTGTGTGTGTGTCTGTCTGAGTGTGTGTGTGTGTCTGTGTGTTGGGGGGGGGTCAAAAACATCAGCGTGAAACAAAGCTGTGAATAGAATATACACTTATGGTGTGTGCGTGACTGCGTGTCTCACCTGGGTATAGCGGGCACGCGGGTTCCGTTCTCGTCGACAAAGTGCCCGCCGGCGTTGAGGACCCAGCGATGATGCAGCGACATGAGGGCGTGTTTCGCCGTGGTGGGCGTGTCTTTGCCGTCCTGGCTATCGGCATTCTTCAGGGGAGAAAACTCGTCTTCGCGTAGGACCTCGTACACCGCAAAAGTCCTGAGGGTTAGATGGACGCACGACTACACAGTTAAAATCTTTAACGCAATCATTTTCAGTGTAACAGACAAAACAGTCATTTTCCTGCCATTCCAGGTTTAAACAACCTGACAACGCTAATAAAGACCTATAGAACAGATGGACAATTGATGCCCTTGATAAGAGGCCCTCTCTCCCCCCCTCCCTCCCTCCCGCTCCCTCTCCCCCTCCCTCCCGCCCCCTCTCCCCCGCCCCCTCCCGCCCCCTCTCCCCCCCCCCCTCCCGCCCCCTCTCCCCCTCTCCCCTACCTCCCCCCTCCCATTGAAGGAGTCTGCCAGCGACACACATGTTAAAGCTGGCTGGAAAATCGCCGCACTCACTTGGCGAACTGGAATATGTCGAAGACAAATTTTTCCATTTTAATCCCGTTGGGTTTGTCGGGTTTGATTAGCCGTCCCTGTGTGTCCAGATATGGGATTTTCTTCTGGGCCACGTGATGCTGCAGCTGGGGTTCAAATGTCCTGAGAGGAGACACAGCGAGACACACAGAAAAAGAGCCAGACAGTTTTGAGTGTTTCGACTTGGCCATAAAAACTTTAACAGATAAAGCATGCAAAGCATATTTTGCAATTAGAAAAGGCACTGTGTGAACATAGCTCTCCAATAAGAATTTCGGGCAAATTTGATTTACTCTAGAGCCGTCGGCCCAGAAACACCAGGTGCAATCAAGAATTTAAATAAAATGATATCAACAATGCACAAACTAAGCGACCGAAGCCTGGCGCTTGAGACAGGAGGGTATAAAAAACAGAGAAGACTTTGTTTTAAAAGTAGAAAATTAACTGCTGTAAATATGATTCAATAGGAGATATTTGTCCTGAACTGTCAGGAAAAAAAAACAGACAAGAGCACCTACAATGTACATTTAGAGTTTGATTTCTGGGTAAAATGCATCATGATAGTTTGTCAACTAAAGTTTTATTTCCCTATTGCTGCCTAAAAATTCTGACTTTAGAAATAGCAGAAAACCTACATTCATGAAAATAAAACAACTATTGAATTTAATAGAATCGAGAAAGAGATGGAAAAGGAAAAATAGTTAGGACACTGAATGGGGAAAAAAAGTCCTCTTGGTTTAAACTGTTAACCATGAAGAGAGAAAGGACCCTGGCAAGACATCGTGTATTTAAAATACCAATGTCCGGACGTAGAAAACCTTTTCTTTAATTTCCTTCACCTTTTGTGGGTATTCATTAATTTCAATGGGATGTTTCCAGGCATTGTATCTGCTGAGAGATGCTGCACATGGGAAAACTTTTACTGTCTCAAATTTGTTCCCTCACACATACAAGGTCACACATCCTGAATAAGGCTGCCTTAAACATTTCATTTTCAAATTCTGAATATATGGAGGTGTGTGTGTGTGTCAGAAAAACCCACCGGACAATGTCACGGAGGAAGGCCAGTGTGAAGAAGTGATTGGCCACGTTTCCCGCGTTGAACGCCAGCCGTCCGTCATTGCTGCGCTTCTCGGCGGTTGCCAGGGTGATCTCGCTGTATTCCACCACCTGGTAACGGCCGTCCACCTTACAGACCACGCCCACCGCCTCTGTCGGATTGGTTTTCTCCACCACCTTGTGATGTCACAGGAAGGGATTCGATTTTTTCACTTGGGTCTGCGAGACAGTTCTGCGCTCGTCTCACCATTGTCATACCTAGCGTTTTTACACATTTATATAATCGGCGTGTGTAGCTGTGTTGTGGGAGGGACATAATGACGATTGGACTGTTTATTTTAGTGACTGATGTCTGATCTGAATCGGAGTCATCTCGTCCACCAGTCGGCGTAAATTTGAGATCCAGCTCTCAGAGCATCTGGTTGGCGGTCCAAATGACAGGGCTGGGCATGATGAAAGGATTAGTGGTAGAGGAGAGACTAGTACATGATGAAGGGGTTGGCCCTGGTGGAGGCCAGGTTTGGTGGGCTGGTGATGGGGTTTAGGGGAGGGATCTCGGAGGGAGGGGGAGGGGGGGAAGAAGCCACATCAACGGCCGTGTTTGTCAGTTAACGATGGGAGGGCGGTTCCCTCCATCTGATCCAGGCAGAGCCGCAGCTCTCAGACCAACACAAAGAACCAAATGACTCACTGATGTTTCACAAAAGATTTAAGATTTTACGTCATTGTATAGCTCAACTTCATACACTAGAATTCTTTATTTATTAATACCTTAAACCCTACTTTTCGCCCAATGGTCACTGTTTTTCAACGGAGAGCATTCATGCAGCAACTCGACAGACTTCAGAGAATCTATGATCTCGATGTGTGTTCATGGAGACTACTTATAAGAAGAGCCTTTAGAGTAATTCCTCAAATACATTCTTTAACATGGGTTCTCTTTAATGTCTGAGGTTCCACTTCTGTGACGAAAGTGCACACTAATACAGGGTCATAGCGACTCTCAATCGAATGGGTGTCCAGATGGGACCAGCTTTCTGTGTGTGTGTGTGTGTGTTTGTTTCCAGCAAAGACAATGATCTGATGGAGATCAGGACATCAAATGGCTGCTTCAGAAGAGTGTGATTGATAAATGGACGACAGACCAGCTATGAACCTTAACTCTGATGTATTCTAACCAAGTGCTTGTCGAACTTCAACTCGCCTTAAATTACTCCACCGCCTTCAGAGCGGTATAAGTACCCTTCTACCAATGCCAGATCTCACACACAAGATAAATATTTTAATAGCCGAACCAGTAAGTGCCTTGAACTGCCGAACTAGTTAAACAAACACAATAAGGAAAACGTGCTTTCCGGTGAAGTTTCACATTCAACCACAGCTCCTTGAAAGTAGTACACCGAGTCAAAAGTCATCGAAAATAATGAAACCGCGCCACAACTGTTTAAAAGTAAGAGAAGCTTTTTCTGTGTGTTGTAGGGCTGTGTGGTTCACTCACTCTTCATAATAAGGCTGTCAAATAAGACCAGTACAACTTGAACTGTTTTAGCAGTTATTTTGATTCTATTAAAACAAGTCCTGAAAGTGTGTGTGGAGATCTTTCTGCAGTCTACATCCCCACCTAGTGGTGAACTTAAATACATTTCCTGGAAGTGGAAGTTATACATAGACCGTGTTGGCACGGAGCACCAGTTATACGTAGACCTCTGCCCGTGTTGGCACAGAGCACCAGTTATACGTAGACCTCTGCCCATGTTGGCACGGAGCACCAGTTATACGTAGACCCCTGCCCGTGTTGGCACGGAGCACCAGTTATACATAGACCCCTGCCCATGTTGGCACGGAGCACCAGTTATACGTAGACCCCTGCCCGTGTTGGCATGGAGCACCAGATGCAAACATTGGAGTGGAAATGAATTCTGTGGGAACATGTTTTAAATATCAACAGAACTTTAAGCCATTCTGCGCAGGATGTTTCTTTATGCCTAAAGCGATATGCCAAATGTGTTTTTTTCTATTAATTCCAGATTGTCTCCTTCCTATTCAGACTGCCCTCAAATGTGTATTCTTAAGTCAACTGACTTAACGGCCGAAGTGCTTCACAGTGCTGTTTATATTTTTGTATGTTCCTAGTTTTACACTGAAATGGTTGATCTCTAACCATACATACGGTTAATGTACCATTTAAATGACCAGGAAATGGCACACAAGCAACTGATGTTTTTAGCAGGCTACTTGAGAGGAGAAATAACTAGATGGCTAGGGCTAACAGGCTGTTGAAGAAAACCATTTAGCTGATCTGTTAATGTTAACTCTGGTGGCACACTCCTGATCAACACAATACTACATAAAACACTGGCGTCAGTGCTACTTCCTGCTCTCAGAGCGATACCAGGACCGGAAAAACCAGCCAATCAAAGAGCTGTGGGGCAAAGCAGGGGAAACCGCCTCAGGCTACCGACAGAGGATTTGACCTGACTAGAAGACAAAAGCAGTAATTTAAGACTATTGGAACACATTTGTTGACCGCTGTCACCTGTGCACACTAGAAGAAAAACGTGTTTAAAAAGAGAGACAGGAAATACGTGGTTCTACCTAAAAGACAAACTACTAACCTTCGCCCCACAGTCGGCTCCTTTCTGGACACAGAAACCAACGAAGGCAGGGTCAGCTACTTTCACCAGAATGTTGTCCACACAGTAAACATGGATGTAACCAATCCCCCTGTGCTCCATGTCCTCCACTATTCCCTGGGTACCCATTGCCCTGTAGAGACCCCCGTTACCATCTGGAATACAGGAAAACATTAGTACAGACACCCGTTACCATCTGGAATACAGGAAACATTAGTTTCAGACACCTGTTACCATCTGGAATACAGGGAAACATTAGTACAGACACCTGTTACCATCTGGAATACAGGGAAACATTAGTACAGACACCTGTTACCATCTGGAATACAGGAAAACATTAGTACAGACACCTGTTACCATCTGGAATACAGGGAAACATTAGTACAGACACCTGTTATCATCTGGAATACAGGGAAACATTAGTACAGACACCTGTTATCATCTGGAATACAGGAAAACATTAGTACAGACACCTGTTACCATCTGGAATACAGGAAACATTAGTACAGACACCTGTTACCATCTGGAATACAGGAAACATTAGTACAGACACCTGTTACCATCTGGAATACAGGAAACATTAGTACAGACACCTGTTACCATCTGGAATACAGGAAACATTAGTACAGACACCTGTTACCATCTGGAATACAGGAAACATTAGTACAGACACCTGTTACCATCTGGAATACAGGGAAACATTAGTACAGACAGGCGTTACCATCTTGAATACAGGGAAACATTATTACAGACACCCGTTACCATCTGGAATACAGGAAAACATTAGTACAGACACCTGTTACCATCTGGAATACAGGAAAACATTAGTACAGACACCTGTTACCATCTGGAATACAGGAAAACATTAGTACAGACACCTGTTACCATCTGGAATACAGGGAAACATTAGTACAGACACCTGTTACCATCTTTACAATAGTTTTCCCAACAATGAGCTTCTTTACTTTCATCACAGACTCATTTCAATCACAGACGACATGAATTCAATTAATTCAATTTTGAGCTGCCTACTGGTCGTATACAACAACAAATAGTTGATTTGTTAAATTCTAAAACACAGTAAATGATTGTCTGTGATTGATTTGATTTGGTTACATGAAACACAAAGTTAACGTAATGATCCGGTTTCACTTAACAATAACAATGTGGCAACTAATTTTAAGGATGGGCAAGTCAATTCACTCAGACATCGATAACACAATAATGCTGGATGCTAGAAACGGCTGAAGCGACAGTGTCATACCGAAAACAGCAGGCTCTTAAACGTATACAATAACCATACGATTTGTGCTGTTTAATAACACTGATTAATGATGTCACAACAGGAAGTTGTTAAGAGGAAAAATAGACGTGTATCTATTATCTATTTGTCTACGTGGTTTAATGATTTTGACATGGGCATGCATTTCTCTTACTGGAAATGCCTCACTTATCTATATTGACTATGTAACATATTAATTTCAACAGCAGAAGGAACTAAATTCATTTATCAACGAGGTCCCCAGTCTATGATGGTGTTGGAAACATTTCCAATACATATCACCAAATCCTAAAGCGTTTAAAGATCGGATTATCAGCCTTTAAAACATATGCAATATAATGTGTCTTCAATGTGTACAAAGGAGTTCACTGTGTAATAGAATCCTAATCCTATATGCAGTTTTACTTTTGTAAGAAGGTTTCATTTCACTTGTGCGACACATGTCATTAACATCTTGTCTTCACAATGTTATGCAACTTTAAGAACTTAATAGGATTTACAGACTTTTTAATGATCTCTCTTCCTGCCTTACGTGTCCTTTGCAAATGGACACGTGAAAAGTGCTGTGATCGTCCTGTTCGTCTGTTCATTATGTCATTTTCAAGGCCGGTTTAACACTAGGATTTCGTTTTTTAAGCTAATGATTATTATCCCTTTGGTGTCCCACAGTACGAACCCCTGATACAACGTGAAATAACGATTGAGTACCTGGGGCCATGGCCAACTTGGATTTGCTCTCCAGAATGATCTTGCCACTGTAGTCCATAGCAGGCAACATTCCCTGCTGGAAGAAGATAACGTTGCCTTTTCCCAAACCAAAGTAGCTGTGGAGCGAAAAGAACTCTTTGGTCGACTCCATGGTTCGGCCGCTCGTCATGATGTACCTGGGGAAAATCGGGAAGCCCACATGATTCATGATTCGTTCATTCACTTCATGATCCAGTCATTCACTGTCCACAGGATGATCGGCCCGATTCACACGGTTTGATTGAAAAAGCAAATTCTAAGAATCGCAGTGAATCACCGTGAATCATGAAGCATTCCGTTTTTATTTCTCATTTTCAAATGCCAGAAGATTATAGAAGATCCACATCCTCTGGCAAGGACATTCCTCAAGATGGATTTTAACCCCTGAATGCTCGGTTCTGACTAAAGCCACAGTGACATAGTGGCAATTTGGTTAACAACCCGTCACAAAACAAAAAGTACTTCCTTATGACTGGATGTCGACTGGCATTGCAGAGTGAGCTCACTGACCCCTGCTCTTAATTACTGCCAGATCCCGGCCCAACCCTGGGGCGCCAGCGAGATGTCTCCTTCACATCAACCTACTCCTAAATTGTCTTAATGACTCCGTTCATCTAATCCACAGGAATTTATAATCCTGCTCATCTCTGGATCAAATCATTTCCTTGAAATGTTGCAAGTAAGTGCCCACAACACCTAGGTCGAGTTAATTGCCCTGTCAGTGGTTAAGCGTTACGATCAAAGTCTCACCGTAAAAGTAATAGGTTTTGCTTTCACTAAAACTGTAACAGAGTACTGTTCCAATTTGCAAGATAATTTTACTGTCACAGATCAAAGACAGCAAGATTTTCTCACAAAGTAATATTACTAGTAAGGTAACTAAATCCTTTCCCGAGAGGGTTAAACGTGAAATATATTGTTATTCATGACAGAAGTAACCAGTCATTACTCAGCAACAACCGTTTGTAATAATAATCGGACAAACTGAGAGGGGAGAGGGGAAAACTGAAAACATTTTCCTTTTCTGTAACTACCGGGCCCAAGCTTGTTTGCGATTTTTGTTTGTTTTTGTTCGTGTCTCCCTCAGGAACAGTTTGAGAAACCGAGGTCTGTTGTCGGCATTCAGCAGCGCACAAAGTTCTGTACTGTGTAGTCCACAGTGGGTCTATACGCCTTTAGCTGCCTGTCCAAATCTCACCAGGGGATGCAGCAGTTGGCTCCGTGTCTCTGGTCTGCCAGCTGTTTCAGCTTCAGTATTCTCTCAGCCTGGATCTGAAATAGGGTCTTGTGGGAGGGCAGGCCCACGTCGTACATGCCTTTAGGGTAGGACACACCGAGCCGCGTTCCCTGGCCTCCTGCTAGCAGAAGAACAGCAACCTCGCTCTGGGACACACAGTTTAGACCTGGGACAAGAGAGAGAACCGAAAAAGAGTTCACGTATAACGACACCCAGCCACCCATCAATTCTACAACAGCCATCATATCTTTAATCAAACATAACTTTGAGCTGTTGCTATGCGTCCATTTGCCTAGCCAAACAATTCGTGAACACACAGTCCTGAGCCATTGATACTCAACTGGGGAGAGACTTTCTGACTCATATTTACCAGGGAGTTATCCATTTCTGCTGCATACGTTGGCTGCTATAAAACACACACACACCCAACGACCTCACGAGTGAGGCAGTAGTACTCGATTTACGTCAGGCCCAAAACAGAACCAGATGCTCCCACTGGGTTCCCTCCTCTCCTCCTCCATCCCATGGACTGGACCTACACAGCCGTAGCTCAGGCTGTCTAAAAACGTTCTGATACATAATATGACTCCAGGGTGGTAGCCCTATTTTGCTAAGTCCCACCAGTTGACTCAGAATACAACTTTTATAACAATTCATCAATAATACCATGTTTCCGCTTTGGGTTTTACACAGATTGAACACAGATTGAACACAGTGTTTTACACAGTGTCTAAACAGTTAGAAGAGTGTTAAGATTTTTTTTTGATGGTCGTGGACTCTGGACGCTCGATGTCGAGATATTGGTCTTTCACATTTCATCCAATGCTGCTCTGGTTCTTAACCCATGCTCGTCCAACTGTAAGTCCGAGTCTTCACGGGTCAGAAGGAATGCATTCTCCGGCCTTACACCTCAACTAAACCCATAGACACCCAAGTTGACACAAAAACTAGGTTTCTCCGAAACCGGGCAATGTGGTTTTAGAAAACCCTGCCGATCTTCCCACTAATTGGAATGCATAATGTTTGACCTAAGTTCATGCCACTTCAGAGACGTGCGCACACACACACGTACACGCACGCACATGCACACACACACACAGATAGAATGTAACACTAGGCAAAATATGTCTTGTACTGTTATACTGCATGCCATAAAACCTGATGAGATGTCTCCTTTCACTATTTTGTAACCTAGTATGTAGTAAATGTTATCGTTACTGTTTTGTCTGGCTGCCTAGGAACTGCTATAGGTTTTGTGAGAGAAAAAACGCTCCAAATGTTGGCTACAACCCAGCCATCTTTGTCGTGACCTTAGTTTTCATAAGGCTTTCAGAATGGCACTTGACTGGATGGTTATGGCAGGAGTAGCCAGATTAGAAATCGTACCTCCCTCTACTCATCATCACCTAGAGTAACCCTGCACCCAGACTGACAACAAATTGGGCTGTTTTTTAGAAAAAACCATTGTCAAAATGATTCAATACTTAGTTTGATATGCTTGTGTTTCTTTTTTTCTGACATCTCTAGGGCTTCAATCTGAACCAGACAGTCTTACTAGACACTTTGACAGCGATGTAAATTAAAATTAAAGTTTACTTCAACCCCTGGCTTCAATTTGACACCATCCTCACACCAGTTGGAGAGCCCTGCCCCACGAGCCCCACTCACCCACTTCCTCCCAGTCCTTGAGGCAGTCTCTATCCCTGGTCACGCTACCTAACACCTCCCGTGGCACTGGCTCCATGCGGGCATCCATCTTCTCCTGACGACTGCTGTCCGAAACCTTCATGGCACTGTGGAAAAAACTGTTGATCTCCTGAAAGTCCATGGCTTCCAGGTCGGAGGCCATCTCGGCGTGCTGCCCTGGGGTCATCTCGTCCCAGAACTGCAGTAGATGAGACTGGTCGGCTTCAGCCAACTTCAGGGCCAGTCTGCTTCTAGTGGTGCTCTCCATAATTATGTATCAGACTGCAAAGATAGGCTGGAGCAATATCTATGTGGAAAATGACCTACCACAAAGACAAAACAGAAGAAACCGGAATAGATTAGCAAGTGTCAAAGCAGGATGTTTATGTCTAGTTGAGTGCCAGCTACGATGAACGCACATTACAAGACTAAACATTGATCTGAAATGGCTCGGAGTGCCAGTATTACATCAGATAAGTATGTACAAATCATGGGCACACAATTGCTGGAAGACACAAGTTCAGAGTAGAAAGATGTTTTACAATTTGTATTTTTGTCATAAATATGGTTAAACCAATAGCATGGGTGTGCCTGTCATGTTTCTCCAAGGAAATCATTAGCCCAGCTTCATCTGAAAACATTCCGGTGGGGGACAGGTTTTACTGGACTACACGCCCATCTGACCATTTCCCCATTTTTATTAGATGAGCAGCTGTCAATATCCTCTCAACACCAGGTTAGTTTTTGATTGTCCAGTCCAGTCTTAACGTTACTAGGACAGATGCTTTGCCTAGGCAACAGCAGATCCTGGGGATACCAGCAAGTGTTCAAGTCATTAAGTAAACAGAACCCATATCAGATCATTAAATATAGGGTTTTCTAACATGGATGTACCCGGTTGGTGCACTAAAACAGCTAAAACTATGTGCACTCTACGTGAACTTACGGCAACATTCTTGTACTATAATTAAAAATCCATAAAAATGCGGTAAAGTGAACCAAACCAGCTAGTATCTAAACAAGTTCAGTCATAATCAAATAGTCCCGCTTGTTGTGGTCTCACAGCAGCACACTATCAATGGGTCGCTGGACAACATTATTAATAATAAAACCTCGTTTTCTCCAGCTCTCGCTGAAAAACCAATTGCATTGAATAGCCTATTATACATAAATGTGGCTAAGTGAATGTCAAGTGTCAAAGTCTGTGAGCTTACCTTGTACGTGTGTATCTAGAAATCAATTTAGCCAGGGCAGCGCCTAAACATAGATTATTGTATTGCTGGCGACGGAGGCCCGCCCCCATACAGTACACATCCCACATCGTCATCTTGTGACGTGGCATTCCAGTCGATTGGGCCACGTCACAGAACGTTCTTTCCGTAATATATTTTTGCGCATTATAATAAATATATAAATGCACCCTTAGGGTATATTATAAATATATATACATTTATAATATAAATATATAAATGTACCCTTATGGCATATTCTAAATATATATTTATAATCAAAATATATAAATATACCCTTATGGTATATAATAAATATATATATATATATTTATAATAGAAATATATAAATGTACCCTTATGGTATAAAGAAAGACAACGAAGCAAAACGGGGTAAATACATTGGCTTTAATCATATATCTATGGGCTTTAATTATCACAGATATCTCGTGAAGTAGTTATGAGACTATCCAAATATTACTGATCCACTGCCAGTTTTATCTTTACCCTATTCATTTTATCATTGTTGACCCAGACTAAGACTGATTCTAGGTCTGTGGGGGAAAAGTCACTTCCTATCCAATCAGGTACCGGCGGAAGTAGAAACGGAAAAACTGACGTTTGAAATTATTGCCAGCTACCGCTTCCGGAAAGATGGCCGGACAAACAAATATCTTCATAGAAATGAGATACACTTTTTGGATTTGCAAACTACATAGCACAGCTTAATTGTTAGGTTTCTGTGCATGCAAATTAGGTCCTTTATACTTTACTATGAAATATTATTTTAATAACGTTGTCGTCACTGTGAGTTCTTTATTTATCCTCAGAAGCTAAGCAACTTGTTCCCATTCAGCAGAAAAGCTTGCATTAGCATTTAGCAAATATCAATCTTAATAAGACTCTTAGTAAGAGATGCATGTCAACCTGAAATAGGCACATAATAGTTGTTATTGCAGCTCATATTTCCTGGACAGACATATTGGTAAACATGAATCGGACATTAGGAGGCACTAGTTATTGGTCAACCTAAAGTATTTAAAACAACTTTTACTGATATTATTAATTTGCACCAGAATAAAAAGGAATCATCCAGTGATGTTTGTAGCAGGGTACTAATACTAAACTCAATGCATTCGGTGTTTTTTTCGGACTGTCTCGCTGGCTGATTATGTCCTCGCAGCTGCTATCTAGCTGTATTGCTTTACTAATCACATTACAATGGCTCACTGCAGTTCAGATCCGAGTGGCAAAGGACACGGTCAAGATACCAGCTCGGAATCGATTGCTGTGTCATCCGGAAGCGTGGATCAGGCCATGAAGCCGGTGCTGTTTGAAATATTTGGCGAGATCTGGAACGTGCAGGCCCGGCTCGGTCAGGGCGTCTCAGCCTCGGTATACCGGGTCAGCTCGGGGGGTGCAAGCACGGCCGCGGTTAAGGAGTTCCAGGCAGACACTCAAGGTGGAGATTACGGGTATCACAAGGAGAGATCTGTGCTGGAGGATATCCAAGGACACAAAAACATTGGTAAGAGTGTTTGTTTAATCTATTGCCATACATCATGATAGTCAGTTTTCTGTTAGTAATAATGATGTATACATTTAATTATTTCTCATTACTACGGTACTAGTTGGCTCATTTGGTGTTGGGCAGGTTATAGGTCTGTTATTACAAGTTCCTAGACTTAGGCTTGCATTACTTTGATATAGGTTCCTGGCTGTGCTGGTATTTTAAAAGTTAATTATCATATCATAAAACCCATCTCTGTCACATCCAACCAACTCAGTTGATGATGACCCCTACTAACTTGGCCTAATAACCCGACCTTCTCCGTCTTGTTTGTGTAAAGTTCACTGTTCTTATCTGCTCTAAAACAATTAAAATGTTGATAAGAAATGTTGAGAGTTTACCTTGATCCTATATAAGGCAATTGCATGAATTCATATTGCTCGTTCAATAAAAAACAGTTCACGTACACATTAACTGAAAAAACACAGCCTAATCAACATTTTGTAACATACTGTGTCATACTGTTACCAAACATCTGTACTTTTCTGCAACTAATCGAGTTTATCGCTATTTTGCATTCATGAATTGGGAGTACAAGGACTTTTCTCAGCCTTTTTAATAACCTATGACAACGTGTCTACATTCACTACTTTAAGTCGCTCTGGAGCGTCTGCTGATTGACTCTAATGTAACAACAGGGCGATAAGCTAGTGTTGATGATCAAGTGAAAGATCCATTCAAACGGAGCGTCTAGTAACCCCACCTGCCATCCACCTAAATCCCCCTTTGTCTTCACAGTAACGCTGTACGGGGTGTTTACCAACCACAGTCCTGCTGGCGTGGCCACGCGCTGCCTGCTGCTGGAGCTGCTAGACGTCAGTGTGTCCGAGCTGCTGGTGAGGGTCAATACCCAGGGCCAGGCAGGCGTTCCCCAGGGTGGTGGTTCCCAGCCCCAGGGTCACTCCATGTGGCTGGTCCAGCATTGTGCCAGGGATGTCCTGGAGGCCTTGGCCTTTCTCCACAGAGAGGGATACGTCCACGCTGACCTCAAGCCACGCAACGTGCTCTGGAGCGCTGACGACGAGTGCTTCAAACTCATCGACTTTGGCCTCAGCTTCAAGGAGGGCAACCAGGTGAGTTGGGCTGGGTTACCGGCATCTGAGAGAGAAACAGGAGTTGGACTGGGTTACAGGCATCTGAGAGAGAAACAGGAGTTGGACTGGGTTACAGGCATCTGAGAGAGAAACAGGACTTGGACTGGGTTACAGGCATCTGAGAGAGAAACTGGACTTGGACTGGGTTACAGGCATCTGAGAGAGAAACTGGACTTGGACTGGGTTAAAGGCATCTAAGAGACAGCGTTTTCAAATTTGATTTAGAATCTTCCTTGAGAATTGTTGTGGTGTGCTACAGATTATGAGAAAATAATACCAGTAATGTTAAACTTTGTGTGATCTTCAGTCCATGTAAAAGTGTTTTTTCTTGTTCTGGGTGTTTGTAGGATGTGAAGTACATCCAGACTGATGGGTACCGTGCCCCGGAGGCTGAGCGTCAGAACTCCCTGGCCCAGGCGGGGTTAGAGGTGGACGGGGACTGCTCGGCAGCTGTAGACCTCTGGAGCCTGGGCATCGTATTACTGGAAATGTACTCTGGCATCAAACTCAAAGACACTGTCAGGACCTATGAGTGGAAGGTACTTCTGGACCTGGGCTCTCCAAACGTTCTGTTATTGTACTGTGTGTAAGATTTACACTAGCACAAATGTTGAAATTACCATTGTACCCCAGAGCTTTATTTATAACAGTCCTTTTTTTTATTCCACAAGCAGATATCTGTTTGACTTGTGATTGGTTAGACTGTAAATACATGGGTACCAGACATCTCAAACGGATAACCTTTTGGTTTGACTAAAATAGCTCACAGTGTTTGTCGTTTTGACAATAACTAGACCAAATAATTCTAACGATGCAAATGTGAGCACTGAGGTGAACAGAGGATGATGGACAGGCAGTTAAGGGTGGTGGTTGGATACGTTGGGATTATGGATTAATATGTGGGTTGGTAGATTGAATTGGTAGTATGGTGTCTGGTATGAAAATCTATGTTCTCTACAATCTCTAAATACATGTTCTCTACGTTCTCTACATTTGGCAGTGACTTATATTGTGATTATTCATGAGACAGTTGTGATGTCTAATATACTCTTTTTAGCCTACTGTTCTTTGCTCCTGCAGTGCAACAGTGCAGCGATAGTGGACCACATCTTTACCGGTAACAGTGTGATGTATCCAGCTATTCCTGTTTATCACCTCAGGGACCTAATCAAGAGGTAACGACGGTGAATCGACTCTCGTGTCCCTGAAACACACACGTTAACCGTATATGGGGTTTATCGCCAGCGAGTTCCGCCTGAACACTGATCTCTGTCATATCTCTGTGTGACTTCAGCATGCTTCACAATGACCCCAAGCAGAGAGGCACACCCCAAGCAGCTCTGTTAAACCCATTCTTCAGCATTCCCTTTGGTAGGTTGGCGGCACCATGCTGAGTCCACAGTTCGTATGTGTTCATTACGTCCTTCATAGCGTGACTTCTCTTCTTCTTCTTCACCCCACACCCCTGTTTTGCGTATTCAAACAGTCAGTGTATTGCCTGGGGTAATTCAATGTGTGTATGTGTTCGTTTTAGCCCCTCGCATAGAAGACCTGGTTCTCCTGCCCTCTCCGGTTCTGCGTCTGCTCAACCTAATCGACGACAGCCACCTACACAATGAGGAGGAGTATGACGGTCGGACACATTGTTTTCTAACCCACCTTTTCTAATGATGCCCAATTAAGCTAAATAGCTTCCACTAAACAGCAGTCTTCCTTAGCAATGTTGTTCGCTCGTGGTTAGATTACCTGTGCTCCATGTGAGCGTGCGTCACGGCCCACGCCATAACGCAGCGTATAAAATAGCGGAGATTAGCTGTGGGCTTTGCCTTCTCATTCGCCACAGCTTCCTTTACTTAGCACGGTTTACACTGATGCCCATGTGTTGGTTACTAATAGCATGAGGCGGTTGTGTTGGCAGACATCTCAGAGGACATAAAGGAGGAGTGTCAGAAGTATGGCTCCGTGGTCTCTCTGCTCATCCCCAAGGAGAACCCGGGAAAAGGACAGGTAGGTGCAGGCGGCCCCTTTAACAGAGAAGCACAGTTGTCCTTTCAATGCTTCCTCGTGGCCTTTCGATATGATCGACTGGTAGACATTGCAGATGTCCGTTCCTGTCGCCGCGAGCGTAACCTGTCTGTGTTTGTGTTCCTCGCAGGTTTTTGTCGAGTACGCCAACGCAGGCGACTCCAAAGAGGCCCAAAGACTGCTGACGGGTCGCACCTTCGATGGGAAATTCGTCGTTGCCACCTTCTACCCCCTGAGTGCTTATAAGAGAGGTTACCTGTACCAGACCGTGCAGTGAACACACACACACTCTCACCCACTGTCTGCTGCTCAAGAGTAAAGGCCTAGGTCCCAGTCACTGTCATAAAAACATATCATCATATCAGGTCTACACTGCTTTCTGCAGCCTCTAGGGGGCAGAGTGAACCTGCCTATCCTCCCTGTAGCTTCCAGGATGTTAACCATACTCATCTGCACTTTGCCAGTCTTCCATGTCCTCCCACTGGGAGGTATATTGCTTCATGCTGCTCTTCAATCCAGACGGGTCTTGGGTCTATCAGAGAGTTGTGGTTCAGTACAACGATAGGTCTTGACTGGCCAATATTTCCTGCCTGGTCAGCGCTGCACAATGTCCCGCTTTAAACCGTGTGCTCTTAACTAGAGAATTACATTTTGTCCTGCCATTTTGTAGAGCACACCTACAGCACAAAGTGCCCTTGAGTTTCTCGTAAACCTAGCAAGCCGTTTATATTACAGCAACATACATTTCTACATATGCAATTTATTCATGTCCCACAGATGCTTTATCTTTATTTGATAATCCTGTTGTAATGTGTCGTTTTATTAAGATTTAAAAAGTAGTCTAACTGCTTTAAAATGTTAGCCTCTTCTAAAGAAAATGGCAAAAACATATCAGTTCATGACTTTTTGCTGCTGGACACTTTACCTGCTGTGTATCCCATTTAGATACAGCATTTGACACTACCTGCTGTGTATCCCATTTAGATACAGCATTTGACACTTACCCGCTGTGTATCCATCCAATTAAGATACAGCAGTTGCGTGTTGATTAAGGTCACTGAAATGCTTTCTAGCGGTTGATCTAGGACCTCACGAATCAGACACAATCTCTTGTTCTCGAAGATGACTTTCCTGTGACCTGTTTCCTCGAGTGTTTGTATTGGCACTTGAATTCCCAAGGTACCACTCCAGAACATTCGTAGAATCCCACGGAGCTCTACGACACTCTCTCAGATTAAACTCCAACCACTAAACTGCAGAAGTTATTTGTGGTACATAATATGAATCACTTTTTCTAAATTATTTGCGCTATGTATAGCGTTAGTCAACGTTACCCAGGAACTCCGTCTCCTCCTGGATGACTGTGTTGTTACTGATGCATTATTAAATGGGCGTGTCATTTCCTGGGCTTGTATTGAACATACCAACAAGACACCTGTACACTTGGAACACATGAATGGGTTATATCCACACACTCATAATGTTTTGTTTGATAGCATTCGAGCTGCATCGGCCAACTGCTCCGCTCCTCACTGCTGTCCGTCACTTTGTCTGTGCCGGTCTAGGTTTTTGTTGATGGCGATACTGACGCTTTTGTAGCCCACGTTGTGCGCGGGATGATTTAGGAATGTACAACACTATATCGCATGCACTCGAATGATAGGTTACAGGCAGTGCGTTTACTGATGGTCAAAGGTCAGGGGCTGCGCTCATTCTGCCAGTAGTTTAACTCTTCCTCTTGCTGCCTGTTTGCTGCTCATTTATATTCCAATTACCCTGTTAATCCTAGGCAACGGAGCACGTAGGCCTCTGAATGGGAAGGCATATTCAGGCAGGGGTTAGCCTGGGGTTAGCAGGCTAAAGGCCCACCTTTATACATACTGCAGCACCTCCTAGTTGTCTGACTTGACTACTGCCTTGTCTTCCTTTCCTATGAAGAACCTGAACGTCTAAAGCTCCTGCCTGTGCAGCCCTTCCAGATGCCCTTTAAATACCGGTAGTTTAAGAACGAGACCATTTATTAACATGTCAAAAATAAAAATTCAATGCACACTGCGATTTACTCGTTTTGCTACTAAGACTCTTAAGGTTCTTCCATAATGTGAATGTAATGTCTGCAGGACCTCTTGGCACCATCTGTGTCTGTTTCACACCTGCAATGTCGGGTTAAAAAGACAACTGACGTCACGACCGCAACCTCTCCATATCATCATTTACAATATAACACTAACAGACTTCTCCTAGTCACTAGTCACTGTGTACGTGGACAGTTCAATAACCCCCCTCTCTCTCTGTGGTGTTTATAGTTGATACCAGTGAACGCCTCCATTGGTTCCTTCTTTATCTCCACAACAATGGAGCATCATGACAACATTTCTTCATGCAAACGTTTTTATGGAGCTGTTTTGTTTACACATTTTCGCCCCCTCTCAGAATGCAGTGCCCTGCCCACCCAACATTCTTTTAAATATATTCGTACTCAAGCGAGTGCGCCTGTGTGTCTGAGGCGGCTGAAACTGATTTTCGAGCAAGCCGTCGTCTGGTTTTCGCGTCGCTGGTAGAGCAGTCCTTAGGTGAAGGATGCCTGTGCACACGATGTTTATCAGGGAGAACAGGGTCAACTTCGTAGGTGCCCTCAGTGTAAGAGAGGGGGAACGGTTGTGAGTAGTGCTGTCAGTCATTCAGAGGGTACCACAGTTGTTTGGTGACTGAGGCCCGGCTCATTTTTCATCAGATTAGGTGTATCCCAGTACCGTCAGGATAACGAAATCCCTTTCCCGGGAGATAGTAGTAATATACACTCTTGTATCGGAAACCAAACGGTTGTGCGAGTGTCTTTGGAAGGTTTTTTTTTTCTTTGGAAGTTGTAGAAGTGTCTCCGAATAGCAGTTGATCCCAGTTTCGTCAGACTTGAGCGGGCTAACTGACTGTGTGAGCGCATGTATATGGGTCAGGCCTGACCTCTGACATTTAACTCCCTGATCTGAAAGGTGTAGAGCAGCAGTGTGTTTGTTAATATGCACAAAGCCCCCTTATAGGAATCAGTATCTGCCTAATGAACTCCACAGCGCTGGTCCTCGTCTGTACAAACACAGGCCTTCTGGGTAATACACCAGGGAGTGACAGGTGCTGTGAGGTGAAGTCTGGAGTGGTTTAGAAAGTCAGGCACAGAGGTATGTCAACTAATTGTGGGTGTGTGTGCGAGCGTGCGTGCGTGTGTGAGAGGTCTCCTGTATACGTCCAGCTGTGTGTGTGGGTTAGTATTGTCATGTTGTTTCATTCTGGTACGTTAGCTACAACTCTGAGCTGTTACAGAGCTGTTGTGTCCGGAGATGCTACGCACAGATGGGCACTTAGGTTGTACTGAATTGAGACGAGCCCTGCTTTATAGCACTGAAAAAATCTATCAATACATTTGATCTCGATAGAAGACGTTGAAATAATAGGATGTCATATTGACATTGTTATATCAATAAAGTCTCTTCCCGACATCAGACAATCAACATGATTACCACTTATGACTCTGAGCAATTTCTTTGGGGTTTTAATGGAGGCCTGCTGCATTGAGAGGCTGGCAGTGCATGTTACAAAGTCCAACCTGCGTGTCGCACTGAACTGAACACTGACTTGAATGCAAATGCCTTGTTTTGTGTTCCTCAACATGAACTCAATTGAGATGAGCTGAAGAAGGCATATATGAGAATGTGACACATGTTTGTATAATGGGAGGAGCCCAAGCATTGCCAAACAGAAACCTGTGATAGAATGGGAGTAATTATATATCTTGTATCATTGTTGCCTATTATACAATAAAGAACGCTGGACTTGTCTTTATTTTGCCTTTCGTGATGTGTGAAGCTGTTCTAATTCTATAGCCTGAAATGGTATAATAATTATACAAAATATGTAATGTAATAGCTCAGAATGGCCACTAGGGGCCAGCGCAGCCATACCTCAGAGCACCCCACTATTAAATATAGATGTGTTGACTTCATCAGTTGCTCTGTTTTCATTGATCGCCGCGGTTGTCTTGCTGCAGGGTAAAGCAGATCTCATCCAGGCACAATACATTACCAATCTAACAAGGCCTTGTGATCTCTATCATACACTGATTGATTTCCCCGCCTTGATGTTCTCACCAACTCAAGGAATAATTGCTTTCCACAACTCTCTCAGGGGTGGAACGATCCAGGCTGACAGAATGAGAAAAGGAATATCAGGGCTCAGTTCAATCAAACCTGGAGTGCAGTATTTACACGGTGGTACATGTTCCAATGTTCAAAACAACTCGCAGGTTAGCACTTGATCAAAGCAACTAACAATTACCAGGTCAGTTCTGAATTAGAAGTGTCGTGAGTGCCGACGAAATATTGCTAAATAAATATAGAATTCCCATGGTGGATTTGAAGGTATCAAACAGGACACGTTAGGCTGAGCGTGGATGTCAGGCCAACTTGCTGTTGTTCGCTACGGAGTCCATCAGGTTCCAGTGGTAGTCACAAAGATGCCTGGAGGTCTTCATCGATGAATAATAAAAGTATTTATGCAAGTTTTATTTCCCATTGTCGCTATTGTAGGTCCACAGTAAGCCTCCATTTTAACCAGGCTAGTTTTCTAACAAAATGCCAATTAATTTTGAGAAGTCATAGATATAGCCCCTGTAGCTCCACATTCCACAGCCTGCCAACATATTGTGCTGCTGCTTCCTGTAACTGAACAGCAGGACATCCAGGCCATTTATTGGCTGTCAGTTTACAGCCTGCCCCATAAAGGGAACCATGTCTGGGCTGCACTCAGCTCCACATGACCCCTGGTTGACCCATCAACACACGACTAATGGTGAACACGACTCGTTTAAGGGGCCAATCTTTGGTTTAGACAAAATCTGAAGTGATTCATAGCTCCTAAAGCCGGGAGTTAAACACTGGTTTTCTGGTAGGGATAAAAGATGTCGAATTAGGACAGGTAAAGCAGGGCAAGATGCACAATATGTCATTTACATGTGCGTAATCTATAAGCACAGTCACCATCGTATTTCAGCCGTGAACTTTCGGCGCCACTTAATGATTGATAAATACACATCTTTAAGGTGGTATAAATGTATTTAGAAACACCTCGTAGGAATGCCGTATATTAGCCGCAGTCGTTTTATGTTCTATTGGTTGGCTTTCATTGTCCAGCAGATTACTAAAGACTGAGTCTTGGTCATATTAGGTTTCCATTAGATTCTAATGCACAATTTCAAGCGTAACAAACACTGGGAAAAATGCCCGGATTTTGACCAGCATTAATGGATCCATTTCTTACCATCTCGTGTGGGCTGACATGTTTGTTCTGCAGAACATTCAACTCATCTGACCTATTTGTCTTCGTGAATGAAAGGAAAATGAGAAGACATTGGAAATCAAGGATACGGATGAAATCAGCTTGCGGCGACGGCGGCTGAGCCCTAATGTTCAGCACTGGAGTGCCCGTCCGACACACGGGCCAGCCTCTTCAGTCAGAGATCCAATCACTAGTCTGTCGCAGGCATGTTCTCCGGAGGAAGAGAGAAATCGGCTTGAGAAGAGACTAAGAGACCAAAGTGACATCCGCCAGGGAGGATGAAATCAGCAGACCTTCATCATCATCGTCTAGTCTGAGAGGGTGGAGGGGGAGTACAAATGGAAGCGATCGATGATGCTGATAAAGGCCTGTACACCCAACTGAGGCTGACTAACCCAAATGGCAATGTACTGTAGAATGTGCTGGAGGTCGGACCGTCCTTTTAGAGCCACATGAAAGCAGAGACCAAACTAGAGAAAACACACTGACCTTGTTACCTGTCTGTCTGTTCGCAGTTTGTTTGTTAGCAGTCTGTCTGTCACCTGTCTGTCTGTCACCTGTCTGTCTGTAACCTGTCTGTCTGTCACCAGTTTGTCTGTCACATGTCTGTCTAAGCAGTGACTCCTCAGCTTGAACCTGATGATTACACCGGGATTAGTCTGTGTTGCTCTCGACTCCATTGGGTTTATTAGCCCAGGAAAGAAAGCTCCGGTAGCCTGTTGAATAGTGAACTAGTTTCTAACAAAATTATGTGCATGTGCTCTCTGATTAAGAGTCCTGGTGGTTGACTCCATGCTCTCCCACTGGCTCTATTAGGAAGTGTGTGTGTGAGAGAGAGAGTGTTTACTCTGTGGTTTGGCCTCTGGGCTTTTTCCTCTCAACAGTGTGAGCCTGTCAGTCAAGGTTGAGCCAAGGAACGAGTGTAAACAGCCTTGTCTCCTGAATATTCATAAGTATGTTGATGTTGCCACGGCGCTGCGCGTTCCAAACTGCTTCCTTGTTCCGGTACTCGAGGCAGCTGTTGAATTATGAATGGATTGCCGGGACAGAGCTCCATCACAATCGCACAACTGCCGACAGGTCAGGAACCATGTCCCTCCCTGAGTGCCGATATCAGGTGAGTGCTATATATGGGTCAGGGGTTAATTCAGTCATTCTCTAAAGGGAGTCCTCTAGGGCACTTTATGTCACAGGGCTGAGCACTAATTCACATCTGGCTGTAATAAGAGGTTCTCTAAGATATTTATGACAAGGACTGAAATCCAGGTCTAGCCGGGCTGTAGTTGTCAGCTTTAAGAATAAATTATAGATACATTATAGATAAAATACATTATGCATAATATATAAATAATATCTTCAGCTGGTGGAATTAGGTCCCTCTCACCGCAGTGGATGTAACAGCGAAAAGCTAACTAATACATGAAATTAGCTTTTATCTCTCCCTGAGGGAGGTCATCTAGAAAATGTTTTAGATCACTCCCGCTCCTGTTGATCTGGCAGACATAGTATCGCACTGTAAACAGGTGTACATGTACTCTGGTTCACATCAATATTCCCTTTAAAGGACGAGGAGTTACATGGACAAGAAACAGAAGACGAACACAGAGAGCAAAGGCCAGGTTCAGACACGTACAGACAGTTTATATCGTATAAAGACCTAGATTGCCTCGCCGAGAGAGAAAAAAACGTTAAATGATCAAGTGTTTCAGTGATGACTGCGGTATGCACGTTGTCGTCTTCACATTGGATCTGTAAAGGGAGCGCAGAAAACAACCCCGGTGTACATACATACATACTCATCAGCACTATACAAACCCACGGGCCGCAGAGGACGTTGGACCTATGCACATTGAAACACTGATGCTGCATTCCTTTGTGATACAACGCTAGCATATAACAGAGCAGATATGCAGTGTCTCCAGGCTAGACTCCAGCAAAAAGATAACGATGCGCTGAAAATCAAGGGCATCCGATAAGTGCCCACAAGCAGAAGGAGCTTTACAGTTTAGCCTCTCTGTCTCCATAGAAAAGCTTCCAGGGAACAGCCATGTGGGATATTAGGCTCAGAGCTGGTAGTCTAGCCATCGCGATCTCCTCAGTATATACGAAGACAATGCATGCCGAACGGACAACATCTAAAATTTGAACATGTTGCTTTTTAGCCCAATACATCTTTTCCAGACCAAAATGACCGATCTCTTCCAAAACATCTTGACATTTAAACATTCAAGTGTTTGTCGTTTCATTTCTGCCCATGCTGTCATTCTGCAGCTATGGTGGGAAACATTGTTCATGCATTATGTGATTACAAAGACAATCCTGTCATACTTGAGTCTACTCCAAACTTTCCAGGATCTTAAATTCAGCATAACAGGATGTCACTGTGTGAGAGTCCATTGTGACTCAAGTTGCCATGGTTATGTGCGAGGGAAAAAGTTACGGCCAAATATCGATAAAAGTTTCTAAAAACCCTATCTCTGACACAAGCACAAAGAGTCAAAGATTTATTTCATATTTTCCTTCCTATATTATCCTGTAGGCAATTGTTAGTGTCTGCCAATGTTACAAAAACAATTTAAAAAAAAATCTGGCTAGCGACCAGGAAGTAAAAATCTGTATAGTTATTTAGTACTGTTACAGTGAAATTCTTTATCAGAACAGTTTATACTGTATGTATGCTTAATACAGAATACAAGCACCCCTCCCGCACACGCACACACACACGCACACACACACGCACACACACACACCATTATCATGTCCTTTATACAACCCTGGAGCAGTGAAATCATTCTACAGGTCTAACCTGTAGAAAACAAAACGTCAAACAATAATTTCATTAACGCATAAATCAATCTTAACACATTACAAGCATGTCATGTAATTGCATTTTTCTTGTTCATTTGTTACTAAATAGTATTTTATACAAATCACTTTCATTGTAAAGTTCTGAGTTATTTTCTGAAAACAGACCTTATTAAGCTGTTATAAAAATATGTCCATCCATGTGCAATATATTCCTTCACATTTCATGATCTGATATAACTACAAACGATCAGCAGTATTTATCCGAAAAAGCTATGTGAATGATGCTGTAAAGCGTAGCTTAGCAACCACCTGTGCATCTTTAGTGATCTAATGTACAAAGACCATAATAACGAAGACACCTGTTCATACTTGACAATGACTGATTTGTTTCACATGAAATACCCATATAAATTATTGCTTTAGTTTACATCATAATTAAAATCGGATTTGATAATCGAAACACACAGGTTGAAACAAATACTTTAAATGACAGTGGTTTCCTCACATTTAGTTAACCAATATAAATGACAGTGGTTTCCTCACATTTAGTTAACCAATATAAATGACAGTGGTTTCCTCACATTTAGTTAACCAATATAAATGACAGTGGTTTCCTCACATTTAGTTAACCAATATAAATGACAGTGGTTTCCTCACATTTAGTTAACCAATATAAATGACAGTGGTTTCCTCACATTTAGTTAACCAATATAAATGACAGTGGTTTCCTCTCATTTAGTTAACCAATATAAATGACAGTGGTTTCCTCACATTTAGTTAACCAATATAAATGACAGTGGTTTCCTCTCATTTAGTTAACCAATATAAATGACAGTGGTTTCCTCACATTTAGTTAACCAATATAAATGACAGTGGTTTCCTCACATTTAGTTAACCAATATAAATGACAGTGGTTTCCTCACATTTAGTTAACCAATATAAATGACATTGGTTCCCTCACATTTAGTTAACCAATATAAATGACAGTGGTTTCCTCACATTTAGTTAACCAATATAAATGACAGTGGTTTCCTCACATTTAGTTAACCAATATAAATGACATTGGTTCCCTCACATTTAGTTAACCAATATAAAAAACATAAAGACTTTCACACACCCAAAACGTTGTCAGTCACCATTTTGAAAATAAAAAATGTGTTAGATACAATATTCTTTGAAAAATGTGGTAGATACAATAACAATCATTGATTAAAAATATTATCGATATGCTATCATTCTTCACGCTGTCACCTTCAGTACTCTGTTGTCCTCGCAGATGTTAAAGGACCAGACTCTTAGGGTCAATGTCTGGCTATTACATTCCAGAGACTCTGGGTCCAGAATCTATGTGCTGACTGATGGAAGAACAAGTCTACAACTACCCTAAAATGTCCCACGCAGAACACCTGATCCTAGTTGCAATGAAGTAAAAGTTAGCCATATTTTAGAGGCAAAACAAGTCCACAAGAGTGGATCCTGTCTGTTAGAGGAGTGTAGAGAGAGAATTGGCAAGACAAAGCCTCCTCTTTCAGAAAGAAACCTGCTGTACATTCCATTCCTTTGATTCTACTTGACTTGACCAACGCTTCACAAACTTCTGTCCTTGTTAGAGTGTGCCCTTTGTGTGTAATATCTCTAGTGCCATATTCCTCTCAGCAGAAAAACCCATTACCTTAATAAAAATAGTGAGATAAAAAATAAATTATAACAGAACTGTGAGCAGCACTATTAAAAATAATAACCGTTGATTAAAAAACTGAAATTCAAAATTTTTTCCTGAACCTAACCTAAACCTAACCGCAAGAACATAACCACCTATTCTAAATCTAACCCCAAACTTAAACCATAACAACCACAAAAGCCTACATCCAACATATAAGCCTAAATTGGAATTTAGGTTTAAAACAGCACTTGAAAAGGTCAGGACTTTTCCCTGTGTTAATGTCAGGACATATATATATATAAATATATATAAATATATATATAAATATATATATTTACACAAGGAGGTGAGAATGAGGGAGATCTAACCAACATAACATCTTAAAAAAAGCACTGTTATTGAATAATATTACAATACACTCAGTGTTTATGTCAGATTCACTTTGGTTTTCATATTTCCAGCTGAAGGCAAACATATATTGTATTTTATGTAGGGCAACGGTAATAAAAGAGTGTAAAAAAACACACACACACACATTCTGTCTCAGCATGAAAGTATACCAAGACCGTTCATATTATTTTAGACATCTACTAATGCCTGGGTGTTAATTGTCATCCAGCATGTTGTAAACACTATAAAGCATGACTCTGTAGAGGGTCACAAAACATTGTTTGGTTCTAAGCCACTTTGGTCTGACCCTTCATGATATGTTAATATATATCTTTGCCGTCTCCTTTACTCTGACCACATATGTCGCACGCACGCACACACACACACCCACGCACACACGCACGCACGCACGCACACCATGCTGCCCCGGGGTCACGATCAAACATCCTCATTGTCCGTCTTTTTTCTCACACAAAAGAAAGATGTCTTCGCCCCTCCCTCCGCCAAGTCCTACACACCAATTTCCCCCTTTATCCCTCTCCTGTAGGAGAGACCTGTGTGTGTACAGGCCAGAGTCTCCCCACACCTCTCAGGTCAGGTGTTCCCAGATATTTTGCGTTGTTTGTTTTGAACTCTGGAGTGGTTTTTGTGTCACGTTGATTCAAGTAGTCGAAGGCTTCGGAGGTTAAAAAGGTTCGAACAAAAACGCGATACGTCCGGGAGATCGTGAGGGTGCCCTGATGTGTGTCTTTACGTCCGTGCGTTGGTGTGTTTCTACTCGAAGGAGAGCAGGTCGGGGTGACGTTCAGATTCCTCGGTGTTTTCCATGAGTCCGTCCTCACTCACTCTCAGGCTGATCCTGTATGGATCTTTCAGGGGGTGGACGCCCGCCTTGTGTCCGCCGCAGACTCCTTCTGACTGGGCTCGGACATCTTTGCCCTGTGGGGGTCCGGTTGGTCCTTGTGGATGAGGTCTGGGACAGACAGCTGGAGCTGAATCTCCTCTTCCGCCGGGCTCTCCTCCCCCGCCTCCTCCTCCACATCCATTCCACTGCTCCCTTTCCTTTCCATCTTCATCTCCTCCTCTTCACTTTCACTTTCCAATGTGCCGATCAGTCCGTCTCTCCCGCTGTCGTCCTCCCCGCTCCTTTCTCCCTGGGGCGGGGCCCGCTCCTCCTCGCTGATGAGCCGGGTCTTTTCGGGTGACGAGAGGAGGGATTGATCGGGGGTCCCAGGGGGTGTGGTGACAACTGGGTCGGATGAGATCATCATGTCCTGGGTGGTCTTCAGGGCACGGGGCTGCCTCTTCTTACCAGGGGGCGGAGGCTCCAGACGTGGGAAGGCCTCTGGAGAGACATGACTGCAGGGAGAGTGAAAAGGACAAGGCCTGGGTTAGTTCTCGAACGTCGCCAACACATTTATCTTTCTGCTACATGCATTCAGTAACTCAGCTGTCACATTATCTCAGCCCGCCCACTCACGCCCACTCAACCCGCCCACTCAACCTGCCCACTCAGCCCGCCCTGTCAGCCCGCCCACTCAACCCACACTGTCAGCCCGCCCACTCACCGCCCCACTCAACCCGCCCACTCAACTTTGCCCTGTCAGTACGCCCACTCAGCCCGCCCTGTCAGCCCTCCCACTAAACCCGCCCACTCAACCCGCCCTGTCAGCCCGACCACTCAACCCGCCCTGTCAGCCTGCCCACTCAGCCCCTCCTGTCAGCTCGCCCTGTCAGCCCGCCCACTCAACCCGCTCGTCTTCCTCTTCCCCTGCTGCATGCTGGGGAACTGGCTGTTTGTTTAGTCAGTGGAAGATCTCCAGTTCTCCCCCAATAAACAAGCATATTGCCATGGTGACAATCATATTATTGCCTTAGTGATAAGGGGTGAGTCACTGCAAAGAATTGCAGTTGTTTATCACTACTTTCAGTACATGATCTGAAACGCACACGCACACGCACACGCACACGCACACACACACCCACAATAGTACTTCTCACATTTACACACATCACTGTTTTACCATTCTTAGGATCAGAATTTGTGCACAGCTGAGAAATGTTCTGGGTGACAGTCAACAGAACAATGAACAGCAACAGTGTAAAGACAAACAGCTTCTCCAGCTTCTCCTGCCTGTGTTTGTGTTTTTTAATGTCAGATTCTGTCATTAACTAAAGCTCCCCTTCTTCATCAAATATTTCATGAAATAATACCACTAGAAAAAAAACAATATAGCCTTTTCCTGTTCCAGTTTCAGTTTTACTCTGCGATTATAAGAAACATTCTAGTGAAATAGCAGAGCAGTGTCTGGAAGGGTGTGTGTGTAATGCGCTGTGTGGTGTTTGTATTCAGTGTGTGGATACAGGGTGTTTACTGTGCAGTGTTTATAATACTCAGTGGTATTTGTAATGTGTGTGTGGGTGTGTGTTTACTCTGTAGTGTTAGTAATATGTGTGTGTGTGTGTGTGTGTGTAGTGTTAGTAATATGTGTGTGTTCTGCGTGTAATCCTTATCACCTATTAGCTGTAGTACTCTGGTTCATCTCCACATTGCTCCAGACTGCTCCTACATTCTTGTTGACCTCTGTTACCCCAATATCTCCTATAAGACTGGGCTCCTTCCTTCGCAGCAGGTCGTTGACCTTTGCCCCAACCGCCTTGCCAAGGTTCAGGGCATTCTTCAGCCTCTGCTGACCTCCGGTGGCGGTGAATGAGACCTCGGCAGGACCTGTACCCACGGCAGGGTTAGCCGTGACCAGGGAACGACGGCTGGAGGCTTGGTTCAACCTGGATGTCTGAAGGCCATGACCAGAAGCTCTGGAAGCGTTGGAGTTCTCAAACATACTCTGATCAACTGGAGAGAGACACAGGGAAGGAGCTTGTAAGATTTAATTGAAGGAAATGTAGCGAAATATTATGTCAGGCACCAATAAAACGTTACAGCTGTAAATAAAATGTATTGACGCTTTTCCAGTCAGGCCGAGATGCGAGGCACTTTGGATGCAACAGTACGGACCAATGTAACCACTTGTAACTAAGGACCAGAAATGGAGAAACATGATTTTTTGTACCTAGCTGTAACTAGTTAGCACATTTAAATACAGCTATACAGTTAGCCAAGACCCACAAAACCAAAGCAAAACACAATGTAGCAGTGAATGTAGAATGTATCACGTCCAAACACCACCATCAATAAAAACGGCATTTCAATTAGGCATATTGTTGAGGCGATAACCTGACACCTCGCTAGATATCTATCTGAAACAGATTTCCTACGGTTTAGTGGAAAACATTACTCAGCAACTTTTTTCTCAGTGTCTTGCTATTTGCCTCATATTTACAGTACTAGTAGTTATATATCGTAACTGTGCGTCAATGTGCAAGCAATGTTTGGAAACACAAAAATATGTCAATAGAGAACATTGAATTCCGCTGAGAGAAATAATTTTTTCAGCATCTTTTCAATGTCTTTTTTTTTTTACCAGAAAGATGTATTTTCAGTTTTTTTTCCAACATCTTATGCTGATATAAGTGTCATGAGCTCGGAGCAAAGAGAACCCCTCTTTCTAATGACACATTTGCAGATTAAAACAAGATGATACAATCTTCTGATGGTCGGAGAAAGCATGCCGAATCTGTCAAGGCAGTGTAAAGACCAGAAGGACTCAACAGACATCATGCAATAATCAACCGAGCATGACACATGCACACGAGCACATCCACCAATCACAATCGAGCTGAAAAAAGGTACCATGATGCACTACAAAATGGGCGAACGTACAAAGTTGTAAACTGTTTTCAGTCTACAAAACCGGAATAGGCTGACTTACCTTGCAGAGGTAGTATCTCGGGAAGCATTAGTAAGACACACGTTCTTAGATTTCAATGCAACAACAATAAAGTGTACGTGTAAAGTATGTTTTAAGTATTGCATACAGTTCGCTATATAAATTTAAGTTATGTTGTAGCAGATGCTCTTATGCAGAGTGCCTTTAAATGACTTGCAGTAAATATGCACGGTGACATTGAGGTCAGATGTTAAGCACACTCCAATTAAACACAGTTGACTGGCTGCTTTCTCCAAAAGCACTGCAGAGTACAGATGGCCTCTTCAGTGGTAAAATTAGTATGGGCCTCTAAACAGCACATCTTATCTCTGGGCCTCTAAACAGCACATCCTATATCTGGAGCCTCTAAACAGCACATCTCATCTCTGGGCCTCTAAACAGCACATCCTATATCTGGAGCCTCTAAACAGCACATCTCATCTCTGGGCCTCTAAACAGCACATCCTATATCTGGAGCCTCTAAACAGCACATCTCATCTCTGGGCCTCTAAACAGCACATCTTATCCCTTGGCCTCCAAACAGCACATCTTATCTCTTGGCCTCTAAACAACACATCTCATCTCTTGGCCTCTAAACAGCACATCTAATCTCTTGGCCTCTAAACAGCACATCTAATCTCTTGGCCTCTAAACAGCACATCTAATCTCTTGGCCTCTAAACAGCACATCTAATCTCTTGGCCTCTAAACAGCACATTTTATCTCTTGGCCTCTAAACAGCACATCAGTGGCTCAGTGGGTTGAGTCCGTTGTCTATCAGAAGGTTGGTGGTTCGATCCCCAGTCCCTCCTGGGAAATTGTCACCACCTAACCCCAGCTGCTCCTGGCGAGCCTGCAGTCGCCTTGCATGGTAGATGCGGTTGTCAGTGTATGACTGAATGGGTGACTGTGACGCAGGATCTGTAAAGCGCTTTGGATAAAAGCGCTATATAAAAGCGCAGCATTTACATTTATCTCTAAACCTCTAAACAGCACATCTCATCTCTGGGCCTCTAACCAGCACATCTCATCTCGGGGCCTCTAACCAGCACATCTCATCTCGGGGCCTCTAATCAGCACATCTCATTCATGGGCCTCTAAACAGCACATCTCTGGAAAGAAATGTGTGGGAAAAAGACAATTTCTAACATCGGACAGAGAGAATGGAGGCAGCAAAGCACAGGTGCATCTTAATTCTCCCCGTGTTTCTGCCGGCAATAGAGGCGAAGTCAAAGAAACTGTCAGCCACAGAGAACGTGGAATACATTAGCGTGCGTCTTCGGAGAGAGCCGACACGAATCACTACTGAACCAAGGGTGTTTAAAGGAGAGAGCGAAAGCCCAACGCCACATGCTTATTCATACGCCGAGATAGCCTTTCACTGTGAGACAGTCTGTGAGAGACCTGAAGGCAAAAGATTCTCTATTGTCTGACTCAAGTAGAGTGCTAGAAACAGAAACTCGACTCTAGATGTGTGTGTGTGTGTGTGTGTGTGAGCGTGTATGAGGCAGCTATTATCTCTTTGTTTACACTAGAAGAGTAGTTCCCACCCGTCTCTTTGCAAGGCTCCACATCAGAAGACTTCCTGGATGAATAATGACTTAGTGTTTTATATGAGGGCAAGCATGGCAATAAACAGAATTAACACATTCAGCCCTGGCAATAAACCTCTCATTACACATTCACTCAACACGTTACAGCCTGGAGCTTGTTTGTCTACGCCTGTGGCTGACATCGGTCCTGTTCCCTAATACCAGCAGAGACATAGAAGTAATTAAACGTGTATATAAACATCCGTAATTACATACCCCGCGAACTGAAGAGTGTATATTATTGGGGTGGATGTAGTGGGAATCGGGATGCCAAGTTATTTGCGATTGTTAATTACAACGAACGCATTGTGTTTCCTCGTCCAGAGCAGGGGTGGACAATGCCGGGTCCGTGAAAGAAAGAAGGGGAACTAATTGAATGAGTGACAGATCGAATTGACAGAGAGAATTCCGGAACAACAATGTGTTAAGACAGACCGGCACAGTGGCACGGCACACCTTAAAACAGCGACGAAGTAAGAAGAGACTGAGAGAAAGAGCTGAGAAAGGATATGTTTATTGAGCCAAAGCGAGGCCAGTGACAGAATGAAGTACTGTGTAGCGTCTTCCCCGACACATATACAGGACAATATACCGAGTTCTTCTTTACACAGCAGGCCAGGGAAGGACATGATGGATATGAACACGTTTTATACCGGAGAATAAAAGTACCCTGCGACAAAAAACAACTGCTCAATGGACCCATGGTCACAGGACTAGGAAACAAAGCGTGGAACTCGGAATCGAAAGGTTTTATATGTCTGAAAATATGCTTATTTCGATTGGTTTATGTTTTTGTCAAGCGATCGTCAATGTAAAGTTTTATCTAAAGTGTCATTAAAATTTTTATACGCACCATTGCATAATTGCCTGCATCATAAACACAAAAGCCCATAGAGAGAACAAGAGATGATATGTCTACAGCCTTCAGCCTATACAGAGACAACTTCCCTTCATCTAATAGGAACACTTTTGACTGTGTTCTCAGCTGTGAATAACCCACCTCCGTCTGAGACGCACGCACGCACGCACGCACGCACGCACGCACGCACGCACGCACACACACACACACACACACACACACACACACACACACACACACACACACACACACACACACACACACACACACACACACACACACAAGATTTTTAGGCCAGTAACCAACCCTGATTGACCTGGGGGTTGCTGTTGGAATTGGGGTTTCCAAACAGCACATTTCTATTTCACACTAAAACAGAAAAAACAAAAGGACAAATCCAAGCACACAGATAGTGTTTGGCATGTGTAGACGCAGAAACGAGGGCTGTAAGTCAGAGAACAGCATTTCTGAAAGGGAATTGTTTGTTGTCCGAAACGGCACTGAGAAAACAGGGAGCCCCGCCTAGCTAAACACCAGTACTACTGATGTGTGTATTAGCCAGCACCTCAACACTTAGCGTTCAGCGCCCGGCGTGTGTGAAGTAACGTGTGACGTGTGTGAAGTAAGGGAAGCCGCATAAAGGAGAAGTGAATCAATCAGCCCTGAGAGGCAGCCGGGTTATTTAGCCAGTTAGGAAAACTGGCTGTCTGCGCTGGCCGATTAGCCTTCGTTTAAACACACCTGTGGCTAAGAAGGGCCAATAAGATGCAGTGTGTGAAGACGCCACTAAAGACAGAATTCTATGTAGTCATACGGTGAAACTTTAGGAGTTTGAACTCGACACAAGATCGAATGCAGCGGGTAGTCGGAAGTCACTCTGTAAATATTGTGTGCTACCAATTGATTCACCCTGGCAAAAATGTTGAGTTACAATAAAGCTACCCTTTAATAAACATACAGATTACAGAAGTCGCTTTAAGAAGATCGACATAATGTGTAATTTAGCCTGTTAAATAGAAAACATAAAGACTAAAACAAGGATTGTCTTATTGCTCATAGTTGGCCAATTCCCCCTGAACAGCTGTGTAACCTCACACTACACACACCTCAAAGCTAGAGTACGCCAAACATCTATTATTCACACACCCTAGTTTATCAAATGAATCATTCAAATGAATCATTCCAACGAGTGAGTTTTCGGGTTGGGATGAATCATTAAAGTGACGTGCTAATGTGTATTTTACGCCCCCCCCCACCTGCTTCCTGACACCTGCTGTTGAACCGGTGGGGTTAAAGGTCAAAGGTTAAAACTACCGCGGTCTATGAGATGATAGTTGCCCTCAGCACCAGAGCTCTGCCCTTAGCCTTAAAACAAGGCTTTAACACACAACTTCCTCATATCCCTTAGCTGGCTCCTCCCACCTAGGCCCAGGTCTGGAGGCCACGGTCTGGAGGCCCCGGTCTGGAGGCCCAATATCTAAGAGCTCAAATGAATTTTTAATCCAGCAATTTGCCACACCACTGTCTGTCTGGCCGTTTAAGTCGGGCAGTCTAAGACGTAGCGGAGTCAGCAACCCAGACATGATGCACAGAATAATAAAGCTTAATGGGAAAGATGTGTTCGTTCTGTAACTGATACTAACTATTCTATCACCCACCACCCTCCCGGCACGTTCCCCTTTCGCGGAACATTTAATTATGTGTCTCAGTTCGTCTGCCGCCTGTGTGTGTTGCTGGTTGTGTGTTATTGATTCCCAAGTGCAACGCCCTGTTAAATTCAACACTGAGGTTAACACGAACATCTGATCAATAGAGTTCATTACAAGCTCATGCATGAATGCAAGTGCACACACAGGCAACCACCATAACAAAGACTAGAGGTCGACGCTGGTCAACTAGAATGTGTTTGAGGCGATGTAAAACTATAGTTTTTAAGATCACACAAACACACGTCAGAGCTCGGAGATAAACGGCTGTGTCTGCGTTTGCGCATCATACAAAAAAGCTCAAAAGCAAAATAATTACCGCTGATAAAGAGGCTACACTCTCAACAATAAACTCTCCTCAAATCCTGGCCCGGCACACACTTTTCCAACTAAAAGTAAGTGGCGAGGCTTCACTGTTTCCGGTGAGCGCACAAAACAAATAAACAACCCGGTAGATAGCTTATTGTTCTGCACAGTGAGCCGTAGGGCTTGCGTGTGTGCTGATATTTCCATTTGAATTGCGATGTGAGATAAACCTGGTAAACATCTCCACTGTAAGCAGTCAACACCAAATACACATCATCCGACACAGATATCCGGTTAGTCTCATCCGCCTGTCCTCTCATTCTGACCAGGTTCTTTCCATCTGTCGCTCTCCACCTGTCTCTCTCTCTCTTCCATCTGTCTTTCTTATCTCTTCCTTTCCATACCTGTCTTTTCCACCTGTCTATTTCTCTCTCTAAGCTTTTCTTTTTCACCTGTCACTTTCTGTCTCTCTTTACATCTGTCTTTTCCTCCCCCTCAATCAGGCTCTTTTGACATTTGTCTGTCGCTCTCCATCTCTCTCTCTTCCTCTCTGTGTGTGTCCTTGTTTTATTTCAATCTGCAGTGACAGCCTCGTAACTCGGCTACACGTCTCTGGAAAGTCTTCAATGCTGGCTGTCAGGGGAGAGAGAGAGAGAGTAAAAGACCATCTACTTAATCAGCATTCCCAAAATACTAAGTATGTGTCACCAAAACCCTACACACACACACAGAAGGACAAATGGGAAAAAACTTTGCCTGCCAATAAGCCAGCACTGCTGTGATCGTGTGTGCGTGTGTGTGTGTCTGGTCGATCTCTACAGCAGCATTTTCATTCTCACTGGGTGTCCAACGCTCTGTTAAACACAGACCTGTGAATCACGGAGTGTGCCTTTAATTAACCAGGCACCTCTGCCGCTGGGTAACAATGACAGCGATCTTTGACGCCTGGGTTGCCGTAGCGACGACTGGGCGCACAGGAACAAAGAGAACGGGCCTTGATCTAAACCGCTCAATGCCTCGCGACGTTTGTCCCCACCCCCGTGGTTTCTACGTGGTATCTCCCAGAGCCCTGACAACTCTGCTGTCACCTGTCAAAAACTGTAAGGGAGTCAGCGGAACTGTCCATCTGTGAGGAGTCACTCCCGGTCTCACAGCCTTTCTTAAGCAAATATCATTGGTCGACTTTTCACAAGCACTGTGATGTGTGTGTGTGTGTCTGACTGAAAACGTGTGTAAACGTGCATCATTCCAACCTGCGCGTATAAATCTTCATTACAGAATCCGTCAAAATATTAAACAAAAAATCCCGATCAACTGCGACAAGTTGTTTGTTCGTTTCTGTGTCATTCCAGGGCGAGCTCTTATTGGTCGATTTAACATGCGGGGCGTGGCTACGATTGAAACAGGAGATCAATGAATCTGGCCGGAGGCTGTGACAAATCATTTATATGTCCTTCAGCGGGGGGGACACACAAAGGGGGAGAAGAGTGAGAGAAAGAAACAAGAGAGATTTTGTACATGACTGTGTGAGAGAATACGAGTCTCCCCACACGTCTCTATAACTAACACTTATATTCTCCCGTAGTGCGGCGGCCGTAGGTGACAGTGAGGTTAAAACAGACAGCTCCCCCCACTACATGTCACTCATCCACCCGCTAAAGTAAATCACAGCAAGGGTTGATTAGAGGTTGGTATTAAAATTTATTTCTATTAAAAATTCTAGCCCATCTAACCCATAACCTAAACCATTAAAATCCCATTATAACCCTAACCTTAACCCATAACCGTAACCATTAAACTCCCATTAGAACCCTAACCTCAACCCCGGGCCTAAAAAGCAATTCTTATACGTTAGGACCTGCAAAATGTCCTCACTAGTCATGATTTGCCATGATTTACTGAAGCACCGAGGACATCTAGACCTCACAAGAATAGTACTACCTCACAAGAATAGCACACCCGGCACACACACACACACCCAATCGAACGTACACACCAGTCTGATACAGGTGGGTTAACACACACCAGAGAACAGAGGCGTCGGAGATCACAGTCGGATCGCAGTCTAATAACTGAGGGGAGCTGCAATAATCGAGCGCGTGTGATCTTCTCCGCGACACCAGGGACACTCTCACGCTGCATTCGCACCCGAGTCGTTCAGCAGAGGCTCTTCTCTAGTGCGCCGTACATTTGGCAAGCACGGATACACCCTGACGCCCCTGGTCCACACGGCCTTTGGAGCACGAGCCATTGAAGGGGATGCTGTTCCCCCGAACAACCGAGTCACTGATACAGCATAAACTGTCAATAAATACAAAAGCTACCCAACCGGATTCCTGGAGGTCTGAATAATCCGGGATTTGCATGAATTAGAAAGCGTCAGAGAGGGAGAGGATGGTGAAACAAACAAACAAACAAGCTGCCGGGACAAAATGCATTATTCACCAACAAAAAGCGCCGGAATAATACGCTCCTCTGTCAACCTGATACGTACACATATTATATTACAGAATCACAACGCCGTGTAGAAAAGCACGTCCCACTGCAATCACAGAGATGCCGTTTGTTATTCTTACTAAAAATAGTATTTGCTTACGATGTGTGTGTGTGTGTGTGCGCGCGCGCGTGTGTGTGTGGAAAAAGAAAAACTGCTCTCTTTAAAACACCGTGACCAGTTTTGAACGCTCTGGGCCGGTTCAGTGCGGCACACTGAGCCACTGTACGGGTTTAACCCACAGCGAAGAGAACGAGAGTAGCTTGAGTTCTGTAAGCCGGGTCACGGGGACGTGTTGCAAACAAATCACTTTCTGATGGAAGCTGAGGGGGGGCAACGGTGGCAGGTTTCCCCCGCTTTACTAGTGTTGTCACATGGTAGACAGTGCGTCTGGGTCAAGCAGGAATGTGTGTGTGTGTGCGCGTTAGACAGTGTGTGTGTGTGTGTGATTTGGCCCGAGCTACACTGCTATCTCATCCCCCAGGCAGTCTGGCGTTCCCTGTCCGTTAAGGACGTTTAGCAGACGGAGCGTCTCCTCGTCCGAGCCCCAGCTGTAGACGATATCCCCCTCATCCATCTCCTCCCTGTCATCCCCGTCGTCCGGTTCGTCGCTGTCGGACGAGTTGGACTCGTATTCCGACGCGATGCCCGACTCCCTGAACCTCAGCAGCTCCCGGCTGCCCTGCACCTCGTCCGCGGTGGACGACGTCACCAGCCCCGCCCGCTCCGGGCCTTTCGTCACGTTCTGACCCCACGCTGGTGGCGGGTTGCCGGCGGGGTCGGCGATGGGCGTCGGGGGGCCGGGCAGGAAGCGGAAACACTCCAGCCTGAGGAGACACTGTTCCCTACCTAGAGGACTGCCCGGCGGCAGGGACGAGGAGAGCGGGGCGACCGTCCCGTCCTGGGCCACGTTCACGCCCAGCTGGTTGCGGTTGAAGTGGTCCAGGGGTCGCGGGGTCGTAGGGTCGCACAGCACCGGCGGGACGGTGGAACGGAACGTTATCTCCAACAGACTGTCCTGAGAACCCACTAGAACAAAAAACACAAGGGGGTTTCATTAAAACTCTTTCACCACGGCCGAAGCTGAAACATGACTCACCCCGGTCACCTGTGGTTGTGTCGAGCAGACTGAGGGCTTCCTATAAGGGAGTGTGAAGTGCTGTGAAGACACCTCTTTAGAAGGACCTCAGGTGTGGACTAGATGTTGTGTAATGGAGTTGACAAAAGACAAAAAAGTGGCCGGCCTGTGAAAGTCTGGGATTGGCCAGCCATCCTAAAGAGGTGTGATCTCTGGATATGACTGCGTGCTCAACTGACTACATATCAGTGGGGTGTGATGAGAAAAGGATGAGACATGGATGAGAGATGGGAGAGCAATGGGAGGTCGATGAGAGAGAATATATATGAACAAAAGAGGAGAAGTGGAAGTCAGAAACCAGGAGCTAGTGTGTGTCTTTGCCTGCGTGTGTGTGTGTGTGTTTGCACATCCGTGTGCCCATTTCAATGTGTGCACACGTATGTGTATATGCGCGCGTGTGGTCATGCCAAATGTGCACTCACTTGAGCTGGGCCCTGATAGTTTAAACTCCAGTTCTTGGATCTGTCTGACCAGCAAAGAGATGTGCTGTAAGAGGTCCTTGTTCTGGAGCAGAAGCTGGTGAACTCTGGCCTGGGATTCCAGTCGGGCTGTGGCCTCCGCACTCAGCTGGTCTTTCAGCAGGTGCACCTGAGTGAAAGAAAACACACACGTGCAAGATGAGCAATACGGAAATATCCTAGCGTAATGTCATACCATGAGAGGGAACATAAGAGTTGGAGGAGTTGGTAAATCATCTCCATTCTATGTCTTATAGAAAACATGTGTGGAGAGATCTGATAACAACATCCGTTAAAACAGTTGTGAGGCAGCGTTCAAAACGGGATGAATTAGTGGAGTTTTTGCACGATCACTGGGCCAAACTGTCAACAAGGATGAACGGAAAACACTCAAATTGCCGTTATTTTGCCACCAAATATTGAGACTAGGTTGTCATTTTTTTTTCAAGTGCCAAACACAAAGGTTCTCTAACAGTAAAATGATGAATAGCGTTGAACAAATGCTTTTGTTAAATTCACCCAATTCTTTTTTTTATTGCAAATTATTTTGAGAAAGAGCAAGGTTGTTTGGCCTTGACTATAAAGTGCGTGTAGAATTAAGAGAAAAGTATCGAAATACCGGGCCAAACTATAAGCCTTCCTCCAAGCTATAACCGTAGCCAACTACTTCGCATAACTTCACATGTCTAAGCTTTTCAATAGTTTTTGTTTTATTTCAAACATCTTCCATGGTTTGGGGCCGAGACACTGTTTGGACAAAAACCAGGTCTATGCCATAATTCAAACTCATGCAAACTTAATGTCATCTACGGACCCAGAGCCTGTTACACAGAGCAGAAGAAGCAGAAGAAAGGCCGGTTCCATTAAAGGAGCCACCTGCATGAGCACTTGCCACTAAATAATGTGAACCAGAAAATCTGCTTGTTCTTATATCCCGGTCTTCAACGCCAGAAACAGGAGAGCGAGAGCACAGGGGTGTATTGCAGGAAGCTTTTTAAGATTCCCACCCGTGTCTTCTGGGAAACGGCACACTCAGAAACAAGCAGAAATATATCAGGGACGTGTGTGTGCTTTAGCCTCCACATAGCCTTACCAGCCAGAGATCAGATTCAAACTCTTTTAGAGTTAGCTAGTAGCTCGTTTCAGGGGACGGCACAGAGCCTGTGGACACGCTGCAAATGCTGACAGGAGGAGAGTTAACTTGTCTCGTCTAACCCCGACAATGAGCACTTCACGAGTTCGCACTTACATGCCAATTAAGGGATATAGGTTTAATGCGTATTTGGCGTGCTGTCCGGAGGGAGGGTTCCGGGCTCGGAATCCGGCCCGGGGCTCCGGGCTCAGAATTTGTCCCGAACCCAGAGTACCCCCCTAACGCTAAGAAGCAGAGGACAGCCGCCGGATTATAAACCCCCCAGAGAGCCGAGCTTGACGGACTGGCATCACGAGGAAGGGTCTGATTTTTATTTTTTTTGTATGCGCGGGGGCCTGTGAAGCCGTTCACGGCCTGGACTAGATGGGCCCGCTTGTTGTGGCACCGATGCCCGCTTGGTATTCCTATTCCGACCGCTGTGAGACCAATGCTCGCTGGACGGAAAGGAGGAACGTACAGGAAAGTGAGTGCTTGCCCGGGAGGTTTTCTCACGCGGCATCTGCTGGAGACCAAATGCTCACTGGATGAAAGAGAAAACGAAGGAGCTCGACCGGAGAAGTTCTCGCTCCGTCCGCTGTGAGACTAGTGCTCGCTGGACAGAAAGGGGAAACGCGAAGGGGAAAATGAGTGCTTGCCCGGGAGATTTTCTCACGCGGCATCTGCTGGAGACCAAAGCTCACTGGATGAAAGAGAAAACAAGAGCGCTCTACCGGGGAGGCTCTCACTCCGTCCGCTGTGAGGCCAATGCTCGCTGGACGGAAAGAGAGGACAGAAAAGGAAAAAAGTGGGTTCTATTAATTAGTTAATTTATTTGTCCATTTATCTATTGGTTCATTTGTTTACGAGGGTTTGGTGAACTATTTTGATATGGGACCGATTTGTCCTGATATAGCTTTGGAAAGCGTCGGAGGACCATCTCCCGAGGGCTTGGATCTGCTGTTGGGAGAGGCCTTTTTGGGCTGCTGAAGTTGCTGCCCCGATGCGGAATGAGTGGCCTGAAAAGTGTTCTGCTGGAATGCCTGACTGCTGGAGAACGGATTTGAGGTGCTTCTGGAACCAGAAACGTGTCACGGGTTTTCTGGATTCGTCCACGAACAGGGGTTCCAGAGGAGATCTAGCCTGGGATCTTCTCCGTTGCAGGTAAACCCGAATTGACTGGTACGGTTGGATTTGCGAGGTTAAAAATGTAGATGAAATGGCCTTTATTGGTCTGGTCGGTCTTGCTTCGTTTAATCAGAAATGAAATTGCCTCGTCGTCTATCACTGATAGGTCTGAGATGGTGGGGTGGATTTCGGGGTCGAATTTGGAAGTGGTGGTGAGTTCCGAGCACCTGAGGAAGCCGAAAAAGGCTAGGATAAACATAGCGTCAAGTGTGCGGGCGGCACCTAGGGGCTGGTAGCCTGTGCGGAGGGTGTAAATGCATTTGGTTAAGATATCAAGCGTTAAGGGTTGCCTGGCGTCGGTACGGGTGGGCTGGGGTCTTTGAATCCCTTTAATCAGGAGGGAGGCTTGTGCGTTGCTTATTCCAGGGGAGGGAGCGCCGTGCATCAATTTATGGAAAAACTGGATGCCGCTCAGATAACCTCTAATGGACCCGGCTTGTAAGCCCTTTATGGTATATAGATAGGAGGTGAAAGACATTATGGAAAGAAGGGAAAAATCGGGGAAGGGTAGGTTGTAAGAAGCGTGGAATGATTTAAAACTTTTCCAGGAGGAGGCGAGATTATTAGAAAATCGTCTAGCAGGTGAATGAGGTGGGGGATGGCGTAGTTGTTTGACAAGATCCAGCAGACTGCTTCTGATAGCATGTCGAATATTTTAGGGCTGCTTTTGCATCCGAACGTAAGACGTACGGCGAAATAGTATTTCTCGAGCCAGCGGACTCCAAAGAGATGCCATGAGTCGGGATGGATGGGCATGACTTTGAAAGCGGATGTAACGTCAACTTTGGCCAGCCAGGCACCCCGACCCGCGATTTTAATCATGCCGATTGCCTGGTCAATGTCGTGGAATTTAAGCGAGAATTCGTCGAGAGGGATCAAGCTGTTTATACTTGGGAACGGGGAATTATGAGGGGCTGACAGGTCGATAATTAGTTTTTTACCTGTGAATTTTCTTGTGGCCACTCCGATGGGGCTGATGCGGAACAGGTCGAATGGGGGAATGTTGAACGGACCGATCATGAAGCCTGACTCGACTTCTTTTTTGATCAGTTGGTCTACTACTTCGGGTTCCATAAGGGCGGATAGCAGATTATTACATATGAGGTTTTGTGACAGCGGGCACTCTAAGCCTGGTTTGAAGAAAAGGCAATTGAGAACTCGGGGAAGGTGAGAACGCGAGATGAGTGGGTGGTTGTGTTCCTTAGGGTGACTGAGTACTCCCCGCAGTCTATCCGGCGTTCTGGTTCAGCTGCGGGAAGAAGAGAGAGCAGAGATGAAAGGTCTGCGTCCGCACCTGAGAGGATCTGGGCGCGGATGTGTTGGGAAACCGGCGGGGGTTCCATGGCGACGGCGTTAGACGGCGCGGGCATCGGGGTGGCTGTGAAGGAGGAGTATGGGGATTTGGATTGGGTGGAGGCGCAGGGGAGGGTGTACCCCGGAGCTTGGAACGTAGGCGGTGGGAACGTGGGGACCTGCTGCGGCAAGGGGAGGAAAGTTAGTCGGGGGGAAAGGAGGCTGGAAGGGAAAAGGGTGAGCTTGCGCTGCGAGCGGGGGCGGGCCCGCGCTTGTTTGAAGCTGCGGGGCTGCGGGCCGCTGCTGGTGGGCGGGGTTAGCTGCGGGCCACTGCTGGTGGGCGGGGTTGGCACCTGGTGGGTAGAGGGACTGGAGTCGAGAGTTAGCCTGTACGGCTGCTGGCTGCAAAAGCTGCGCGCTAGTGCCTGGGGCCAGAGCTCGGGGCTGCTGGAAGGAGAGAGGGTTATTGGGGGTGTAGAGTTGCGCTACTGAAGGGAAGCCGCTGGGCTCGTCCGGACACGCCGCTGCGGCGGCGGAGGCATTTGCAGAACGCAGCAAGCGGTGTCCTGAGCGGAGGGACGACGAAGTTGCCTGGGCCGGAATGCTTAGGGCCCTGCGGGTTTTGCCCTGCCTGCGGGCGGGTTTAGGAGGAGCTTGGAGGGAGACGTATAAGTCGTACAGCTCCGCCTTGTGCATTTTTCTGGAGACCTGCGTGTCTGAGTAGCCCAGCGCCTGTCTCAGCCCGGCTACGGTCCACTTCCCGATGGGAGGGATCGTCGGGACGGTCGAGCGGTAGGAGGAGGCCGGGGAAAGAGGTGGTGGTCTTGCCTGGGGCGGCGAAGCCTGGTACCGGCGTCTGAGAGAACGCACGGCTGGTCGGGCCGGAGTGCGGCCGCGGGGAAGAGGTCCCGGGTTCGGGATTGGCGTCCGGCATGGCCGGACTGATCGGAGGACCCGCGACTTGCAGGGGGGCATTCTTGCGGGGGGGCAATATCCACGAGAGAGACTATTATGCTGCGAGCTGTCAGCGGAGCGAGGTAAGACTTCTGAGTCTATATGTACCCTATAGCTGTTAATTGCTGAGGGCTTCCACCTGTAATTAATTAGCTGGAAGTCCTCCTCCCGAACCTTGTTAGTAAACCTCATTTCGACTTCTCCCTTTTTTAGGGAGCACTGCACTGGTTTCTCTTTTTGGCACTCCACCGAGCACTCGCTTCAAGGAAAATAAAGCACGACTGGAGCCAGGAGGCAACCGCTACAGTCTGAAGCGTTTGGATTAGCGCTATCAATTCAGCAATAAAAAGATGGATCTGCACCTACCACAACACAGAAACAACAACCCTGTGAGCTAGGAAACACGAAAGAAAAACGCAGCTCTCCGTCGTCATTGGTAATGCAATTACCGTAAAGACAGGAAGTCGATGGCGATGAAAGGGGGAAAAACAGCTGAAGGACTAAGTGCTTAATGAGAAAGCTCTGGAGCGTGCCAACACAAGATGGGGTCACTGTCCATCTCAAGTTTTCCTTCTTTTTACGGGACTGTTCCCCGCTTCACATCTTCTTTCTTTTCTTTTAATAACTCTCTCTCTCTCTCTCTAAGACCTTAGCTAGCTTAGCGTTCAGAGCGTCCTCACTGAGCGAAAGATATATTTTCAACCAGAAAGATGTCGCTCCAGTGTCTTGTGCTTACAGGGTCGGACCAGTAAATGAAACATTGCCAGACCGAACTCTTGAGCCGACACGGACAAATCTGTTGTTCTGTTCGCAAGTCAGACCACCCGAATCGGGTCAGGGTCACCGGCAATATTGGATCTGACCTCACTTGGCGAGGTTGACATTTCGCAAAAACTAATTTCTAATTCACACACACTCTCACACACAAAATATAATAGGCACCTTAATTATACAACATTATTTTTTTATCCTCTTCGTCCCACCACAGCTACTCTCTCTCCTATCGTCCTCTTCTTCCAACCCAGCTCCGGAAGGTAAATGTCAAGAAGGTGATAGGTTTAAAGACAAATGAGATTTCATTACCACTTTTCTTAGTGATCTAGCCTCCATTAGATTGGGCCATCAGCCACAGAGTTCGTCTTTATGTCCCGACACTCTTAACAAAGCTGCCAAGGCAATATACTGCCAGCTGACGCCACAAGACACATCAAGAACAGCTAAAAAGCGTATTCCTTTGAGGATGACTAATGCTGGACTGATCAAAGTCAAAACGCTAAACTTCAAAACTTTTCTGTGTTGAAGGTGAAAAATGCTCATGTTACTAGTGGACACCGCTCTGTATCCATGGTTACCACTGTCCCGTAAACGTTCCATCTCAGTTAATGTCTTAGGGCTGAGGTGACTTTCCCTTGAAGAAACGGAGAATGTACAAAAACCGTTACCACCAGTTCAGGATTACCCCCGTGTAGCCAAATACCCTGGCAGAGACAGCCAGGGAGCATGCATTCTGCAGTAATGTATGACACATATAAGTTAAATACATTTAACCTACAACAATATTTCACCTTTTCTTCAAAAACCTATCTTAAAGTGTATAAACACATTGGATTGGAGCCCAGTGACCGTCCAGCCAAATGTATGCATCCTACAAATGCATGCGCGTCCATATTCAGAGAGTTAGCGTGTGCGTGCGAGAGATACAGAGAACTACTAGCGGAGTTTACATTAGGTTCAATCTAATTAGCGTCTCAAAATAACGACATCCTGTTCTCCACATCAAACACTGGTCGTCCCATGAGTATGCAAATGACCCTCGTCTCTTCTTTTCCTCTGCTTCTGGCTTTTTTGTATCGAATAACGGCCGACATCTCAGCTATCACTAGAACTTGGGTCGGTACTCGATAGCTGGTCCGGTTGTTGCTCTCCGGCGTAGAGGTAAGTAGTGAATATGACCCAACTGGACACCTGATGTTGAAGAAGTACCAGTTCCCTCCTCCAGGTGTAGCATGAGATAATCACCCTCTCTGGCAATCGACTGACTGCACTTGCCGACGCAGGTTAGAGGGCAGCTTACAATCTGGCCCAGCGAACTAGGTGCCCGGTTCTACGCACACACAGAAAAGCACAGTGAACGAATGCGTTCTTTAATCGTCTTCCTTTTCACCGCGGCGTGGCTTTTAAATCCCCCTGAACCATTAAGGGCCATCTGAAATGAACGCTATTAATGGCACACAGTCACGCCTGCTTGCCCGGGTTCAGCCCGCGTAGCCGAGCCTCTTCGGGGCGCGCGGGTTCGGACAGACAGATAAGCCGGATCAGAACAGAGACATCGTAAGCCCCCGTGGGACGGCTATAATGCTCCGACACCTCGACTTGTACTTCAACAGCAAAAAAGTACAAACGGCAATTAGCTATTAAAAGCTGTGGCAGGATGGACTAACGTGAATAAAGATGTGGTGAAAAGAAATAAGGTGTGTGTGTGTGTGTGTGTGTGTGGCATCAAATGTGAATAGCATGTCACTCACGAACAGACACTGCCTTTATTTTCTATTCGTTTAGTGTGAGCGAGAGCGTGTGTGTGCTTCGTATGTAATCCGTTTTGTCTTGTAACAAAGGCACAGATTAATGGGACTTGGTCTCTAGCTGTTCTGCCAATGTATCCAGCCATGGGACATAGACTATATAGATAAGTATTACGCCCGACCATCACACTTACTTTGGCATGTTGGACATCCCATTCCAAAACCAAGAGCATTAATATGGAGTTGACCAACCGTTTGCAGTTATAACAGCTGCTAGTCTTCTGGGAGCGTCTCTGTGGAGCGTCTCTGTCTGAGCGTCTCTGTGGGAGCGTCTCTGTGGGAGCGTCTCTGTGTAGGAGTGTCTCTGTGGGGGCGTCTCTGTGGGAGCGTCTCTGTGGGAGCGTCTCTGTGGGAGCGTTTCTGTGTGGGAGCGTCTCTGTGGGAGCGTCTCTGTGGGAGCGTCTCTGTGGGAGCGTCTCTGTGGGAGTTTGCACTAGGCAATATGCATTCCAGTAGGCAGCGTTCTCACCGGCATATTCATCCATCAGGCGACTAGATAGTGAAGCATTATTCATCGCTCCAGAGGACATGTTTCCAGTAGAGGTGTGTGTTACACCACTCCAGACGACACTTGCCATTGCGCATATTGATGCGAGGCTTGCGCACACCTGCTCAGCCATGAACAGACAATTTGTAAAGCTCCCGACACGCACAGTTCTGGTGCTGTTGACGCCTACAGAGGCCATTCGGAAATGTGAGTAATGTAACGGATGCGTATTATCTTTTAGATCCAAGACGCTTCTGCTTCACAATCATCGTACTTACAGTTTATCGGGGAGAAATTTCACAAACTGACTCGTGGCAAAGGTGTCAATCTACGAAAGGGACACTTTTCAAGTCTCTGTGCTCTTTAGTGTAACACATTGTGCTGCCATTGTGTGTCTATGGAGAATTATTTGCCATGTGCTGGATTTTATGCAGCTGTAATCAATGGGTGTGGCTGAAACATCTGAACCAATCCTCCTGGAAAACTGGAAGAAATCATGGATAAGTAGCCTGTGGCGCTGTGTTCAACTGTGTTTGTGTGTGTGTGTGTGTCTTGTGTTAAAGGTAGAAAAAGGTGCTCAGTGGTGGAACTGCTGCCTTCGGTCTCTAGGCTTGTGTGTTTTTGTGCAGTGTGTGTGTGTGTGTGTGTGTGTGTGTGTGTGTGTGTGTGAGTGTGTGTGTGCATGGATTTGTCTACGAACAGGGAGAGACATTAGTTCATGACATTACAGTCCCTGGCCTCTAGGCAGATTACACTAACTGTCTGACAGTGTGAGAACATACGTGTGTGTGTGTGTTTGGCCGCACGCCGTCCCAGTGTGACCACGTAGGCATCTTGGCACAGATGCAGTGGCAGGGAGTTTAAAACCTATGTTTTCTGACTAGGTCATTGAAAACACATCACACTTTACAACAGTAACCTTTCTGTTATGCTGTGTGTGGGTGTCACATGGGACTGGTGATTAATTTATTTTGCATTATTACTGTCAACATGTTGGTTCAATATTGATGTACATCATCCTGTTGCTAAGCTGCGGTGGTTAATAGGTAGCGTGTTTATCACTTCCACGTGTCTGCGTGCACGGCCAGGGTCCTATCAGATGGTAAAGTTCACATGACTCGTATAAGCAAATGTTGACAAAAAGCGGAGATGGGAACATGATGGTATCACTGAGGGAACACCAACGATAGTTAGAACACTCTAACAGAAAACAAGCCCTCTTTCTGCATTTGCAACACGATAAACCATCCGTGTTAACATACGCAAACAGATGTTTGGGTTCTATTCCTACCTGTGTGCTCGAGTTCTATTCCTACCCGTGTGTGGGTTCTATTCCTACATGTGTGTGGGTTCTATTCCTACCCGTGTGTGGGTTCTATTCATACATGTGTGTGGGTTCTATTCCTACATATGTGCTCGGGTTCTATTCCTACCTGTGTGTGGGTTCTATTCCTACATGTGTGTGGGTTCTATTCCTACATGTGTGTGGGTTCTATTCCTACATGTGTGTGGGTTCTATTTCTACCTGTGTGTGGGTTCTATTCCTACATGTGTGTGGGTTCTATTCCTACATGTGTGTGGGTTCTATTTCTACCTGTGTGTGGGTTCTATTCCTACATGTGTGTGGGTTCTATTCCTACATGTGTGCTTGGGTTCTATTCCTGCCTGTGTGCTTGGGTTCTATTCCTGCCTGTGTGTGGGTTCTATTCCTACATGTGTGTGGGTTCTATTCCTACATGTGTGCTCGGGTTCTATTCCTACCTGTGTGTGGGTTCTATTTCTACCTGTGTGTGGGTTCTATTTCTACCTGTGTGTGGGTTTTATTCCTACATGTGTGCCCGGGTTCTATTCCTACCTGTGTGTGGGTTCTATTCCTACCTGTGTGCTCGAGTTCTATTCCTACCTGTGTGCGGGTTCTATTCATACCTGTGTGCGCGTGTTCTATTCCTACCTGTGTGTGGGTTATATTCCTACCTGTGCCACGGCTACGTGAGTCTGTTGCTGTTGTTGCTGTAGTTGTTGCTGTAACAGCTGGATCTGGTGGTGGACTGACAGGGGGGCGGCGGGGGGCAGAGTACCCGATGGAGGCAGGAGCATTCTGGGGGACGCCAGCAGCAGAGAGTCCTCCTCTGGAACCTGGTGCGGAGAAGAGGAGAAAATTGGATTTAAGAAGAGGAAGACGCAGAGTAAAAGAGGAGTAACTCAAGCTGACATTGCGCTGTCATGTGCCAGACAAAACCAGTGTTTAACAACAGTTTCAAAAATACCTCAGAACGGCTAATTACATGCTGCCATTCCAACCACAAACAGCTTTAATTTCAAGCCTCCAATTATGCGGCGTGGCTGGTTAATTTCTCAATATGATGATAACTCTCATTCTATTTCAACGGAATGGGAAACACTGCCGTTATTCCCCTTCACCAATATGCAACTCCGCTGTAAATCCAGCTGCACGTTGACCGGTGAGATTGACAGGTCTGAAACGTTGAAGGTATCGGCACACGGAGAAGTGACCAGAAGCACGGCTAGACAGGCCCTGAGAGATAAGGAAAAGACATGGACAACCCCAATATGCCACAACTGGGATAGCGTTTACACAATGCCAAATTGAAAAGCTGCACCGTATCGGCCTGCATCCGTCCGAGGCCTGGAACACTTTATTGTTTTTCTTTGAATAGCAAATTGAATCTGTGTCAGAGTGAGCAATCTTCATCTGTGGGAGCGCGTGTGTCCGTGTCTGACTCGCATGATCGCACAGAAGATGCCATTAGAAAACGAGAATCCAAGAGAGAAAAACGAGACGGTGAACGTGAGGAAGCAAACACCCACAAAACCCCCCCACAAATACTGACGGACAGGTGCATGCTAGTCGTCCCGGCCTGAGCCAAACGTCCCGTCGCTTTATTGATCACGAGCTGCTATTAATGATTCTAATTGGGCGGAGAAACACTGTACGCGAAAATGTGTCTGTTTCTTAGGAATCCGAAATTAGAACGCTAGAAAGGGTCAAGAAGTACGGCACGGATTTACTCTCTGAACAGGTCACTCAATTCATGTCAGCAATTTACAACCCAAACGTATGTTCTACCAGCTGTCTCTTGACTCCCCACTGGACACACACACACACACACACACACACACACACACACACACACACACACACACACACACACACACACACACACACACACACACACACACACACACACAGTGGATGAATAATGATGTTTCGCTGTCTGATCAACAGGTTAATGAGGACATTACCGGACTGGATGTTTAGTTTCAGGAGGAGTGCAACTAGAACACTCTGTGTGTGTGTGTGTGTGTGTGTGTGTGTGTGTGTGTGTGTGTGTAGCAGTTGTGATTTATTCAACTGCAGTAGAGATCGAAATCAAAATCACTGTTAATCGATATGTGCACAAGCTTATAATTATGCAATGAATTACACATAAACACTCTCTTATATACAGTGAGCCGTACCCATATGAGCAGAGAGTATTTAACAGATGTGGAACTTCAGCTGATGTAGTTTATCCAGATGCAGGGAGATTAATTTTGAGTTCGGCACAGAACGGAGGGAACCAACGTTCACCGGCCACTGTTTCTCTCCAAGGGGCCGTAGGTTAAAGAGGAGACAGCTTTTAAATGCCTGCCGCCAATGCTGCCTAATGTGTGTGTAGTGGGGCCCAAGGTGTCGTGCGGATGTAAGGTCAGGTGCTCGAAATGCTCAGAAGCTTTCGAAAAAGTCAGATGTTCAGCCTCTCTGTTACAAAATGACAATTTGTGGGAGTGTGTTTTTTCACGCAGCTGAACATCCGAAGTGGTAATACAGGTGTTACAGCTACCTATGTTTGAAACTGGGGGACCGAGGAGGTATCTTAAACTATGGTCACACAAAACGTTGGAAGAGCGCCACCAAAACATACACCGCTGTGGTAGAACTTAACATGTTCCACACAGGTCTGGGACAGACTGTTCTTTGGAGACCAAAGATGGCGGAACCACCATCTCATCAAAATAATTGTGGTAGCTCGAAGATCAAAGGAATACCTCAGCCGTCGGGAAGGAGAGTATTAGTGAGAATTAGTATTAGTGAGAAATCGACAAAGAGATACGAGAGACGGTGAGATAAAAAGACTGAGAGAGCAAGATCGAAATGGGTTTAAAGATCTTCATGGAAACACACGCAAATACAGCATAAAAAGGTTATAACTAAGAGGAGAGAGTGAGATAGAGATACAGAAACAGAAAAAGAGACAGACTCAGTTCGGTTTCCATCACGGTGTTCATACATCCCACACAGTCAAGTAATGCTATGTGACAAGTCGTGCCGACCTGAGTAGAATGGACAGATCGGTACGATAGGTAGTCGACAAGTAGCACTTGCAAGGGCAAAGTTGAGCGAGGCCCTCAAACCGGACGGACGTGAGAGCCACTTAAAAGTGGATCAGAAGCCACTGTTTTTTGTTGTTGGTTTCAATAAGGCACACTTTTCTCTCGCAACTTCTCCCCAGGTCACTCTCAACTTCCTCCTGCTGCTATTTCATACAAATAACAAATATTCTATACAAATCATGTACCTCAGAGAAGTAAGCAGACTTCATTTCTGACAAGATTTTGGGGAACGTTTTATTTGCGATCCACATGACCTAGTTATTATTATTTGGAACTGATTAAATGTGCCAGACAGACAGACAGACAGACAGGGGGCAACTTGCTAAAAAAGGATGTCTCTCCAGCCTCTGATGGTTAGTAGCGAAATACAGTTCAGTCGAGACAATTTGGGCCCCACACACTGAGATCGGCAGCGACCAATGTGTTGAATAAAACCTAACATAACAAGCCTGAGGCTGTGCTAAGCCCCGGGGGGCCAGGAAACACACAAACACACACACAAACACATACACACACACACACGCTCGCACATAGATGCTAAGCAGTTCTGATGAGCTAACGTCAACTTGCTAACAGGCTTACTGAATAAAGATTAGATTTAAAAAAAACTGTCTTATCTACTGCCTTCCAAGTGTGGTAAAATTATATTGAAGGAGAAAGCAACCACCGTCATGCTAATGTGTTTATAGATATCTCAGCTCAAACTGGATGAAAACAGGATTTGAATTTGTAATTGTTTGTACGTTAACGAACTTTGAAAAGAAAATGCGTCCGGGAAATTTTGTTCTGCGCATAATTGCAACTGTAAATGCTTTCACGGTTAGCGTATCAGCAAAAAACAAGTTTCTGCCCAAATACTGCTTATCATTTTTTGACAGACTATTTCTTAAATGTAACACTACCAAGTCCATTACTGGCTTGTTTTCACTGTGGCTCTACCCTGGCGTTTTCCCTCAAATGTTTTCTGTTCAGACAGATAGAGACTGGGCCAGACGTTGCTTAACGAGTTGGCTTGTGAGCAGTATTCAAGTTTTTGAGAGAAAATGTTGAACTTTTTTTTTTACTGGTCACAGGTTGAAGAACTAGCATGATTTACTACAAAGAAAAATACCTGTTTAAATCGTCCGGCAACATTAAAACTAAAATATTTTTTTTAAAATAAAAATGCTGACAAAAGATTTTGCTTCTAGTTGACTTCCTCGGAGAGACACATTTACAGGTAATGCGTTTTTCAAGCACAAGTTAAGAGCTTGCGAAAAAATCTATTTGATTAAAAAGTACTGTGAGAAAATGTGCACTCCATAAATAAGACTTCATAATTTAGATGTGTTGCTATTTGAGGGACATATTTGTAACGTGATAAAGATAATCAAGCAACTCAAGAGATGCCAAGGCGTAAATTGTAAGGACTAGGAATAACCGAGAGCGAGGGGAACGATACAACGCCAATGACTCCCTAATGACCCAGGAGCAATAAAAAGACTCACATATCATATAATGATACGATATTAAGTACGGTTATTAACTGCAGTGCTGGGCCTAACAGTGCCACACTTCTGTGAATGATCATTAATGGTCCCAACAGAGCAAGGAAGTTGCAATTTGTGCAAACGAACGTCTGACTTGACCTTCCTTTAGGTAGCAGTAGGAAACAATATTGTTTTCTCTGGCTTTTCACAGTCTTGGACCCATGGGTTTTAGCCCTGCCAAGTCCCTGCATTTATCCAGCCTAGCCTGTAAGACTTCAGTCCTGAAAAGGGGAGACAATTGCCCTCAAACCACATTGTAGTGTCCGTAAAGGCGAACCAAGTACACGAATGTGCGTTTATTATTTCATTCCTTGCTCCTTCTATTCTGAGGTTTTTGGTTCTCAGACACGTCCGTGACCTCCTGCTCAGGGTGCACTTTCTTTTCCTCTGTTTCCTTCCCAGGGCTTTGGCCACTGGTTGCAAAAGTCTCATTGTCGAGTCAAAATGGGTCCCGTAAATGTCGTACCTTGTCATGTACTCTGCATATTTGAGCTGCGTTGTAATCAAATTGTTCACTATTAAACTTTGTCATAACTCAGTCACTCACCGTGAAATGTATAGAGGCTACTGATGGATATATATATATATATATATACAAACAACATATTACATTACATATAGGTGTAAAGCAGACCATACAACCAGGAATATACCCATCCATATGTGTAGTGATTTGTTGAATCCACTCATCCCAAATGACAACAGTTACAGTAACATTACATCCACCACATAAGCTGGACACGCCAACACACAATGTACAGTACAAATAAACAACCAAACATGCAAAGACAAAACAACAACAAATAAAATAACCAAGAATAACCCTAACCCTGAAATAATAACAGTAATAAATATAATAATAACAATTAAATAATATGATCATTTACAACATGTACTGCTTCAGTACATTAGTATTACAACTAATAAATCGAGGTACCACGATAATACACAGTGACCTTCAAATCGATTGACCCCATGACAAAACTAAGCAGAAACGCTGTGAAATCAAAAAAACAACACGGATAATAAGCCACATCGTAAATATCTGACGTGCTCCTCAAAACTGCGGTACACTCCAAATAGTGGAGAACGTAAACACAGATTATTTATAAGTATCCTTTTCGTGCCAATGATAGGAGTTGTTTGTGTCCATTCTGCCCAAGGTTAGAGATTCCCAACATGCCGGCGTGTACGTAGGTGTTTACTCCCCCAAGCCCCTTGGACATCTTTGGCAGGAGCGGTAATCTCCCCATCCATCTCTCTGCCACCACATATACTCGGTCGGCAGAGCCCAACGCATGGAGGGAGGAGGGGGGTGAGAAAGGAGGTGATGGACCCCGGAGATAGAGGGCGAAGCTGCCTCCCCCGTTCTTTAGCAGTGATTACGCATGCTGCTCTCTGCCATCTCCCATGTGCTTCTGACAACCTGAAGCCGCCCACAACACACAATAACACACTCAGAGCTGTGTGTGTGTGTGTGTGTGTGTGTGTGTAAGTGTGTGTGTGTGTGTGTGTGTGTAAGTGTGTGTGTGTGTGTGTGTGTAAGTGTGTGTGTGTGTGGGTGTGTGTGTAAGTGTGTGTGTGTGTGTGTGTGTGGGTGTGTGTGTGTGTGTGTGTGTGTGTGTGTGTGTGTGTGTGTGTGTGTGTGTGTAAGTGTGTGTGTGTGTGTGTGTGTGTAAGTGGGTGTGTGTGTAAGTGTGTGTGTGTGTGTGTGTGTGTGTGTGCGTGTGTGTGTGTGTGTGTGTGTGCGTGTGTGTGTGTGTGTGTGTGTGTGCACAGTTCTGACCATCCTGGCGGGAATGCCACAAGTAAGAATATTGCCAGTCCAAATGAAGATATAAATTGGATGGGCAAAATAAAGGTTTAAAATGAAAATAAGGGGTTAGGTTCAGGGTAGGGTTTAGGGGTTAGGGTTTTAGGGACAATATGAATTTGATGGGTTATTTTTGGTGTCCCAACAATGGGTTAGGGGCTAGGCCTAGAGGTTAGGGTTACGGTTAGGTTTTTGGTATTCGGGAACATGTGAATTTGAATGATGTAAATTGTACCATTTGTGCGTGGTAGTGACTCGGGTTAGTTAGTTAGACATGGGGCCAGGTGGAGTTGGACCGGTGTTGAGTGAGGGATGCCAGTATTGGGTCCAATAAGGGCAGCTCCACAGGGAGCTAAAAGACTTCCACGCTATTTTAAATCAGGGAGGGCCAGAGAAGGAAGTCAACAACCAAGGACTTTTCAAGTGTCACTACCTCCCGTATCCTGGTAACCGTCCAAGACAGGAAGAGACCATTGGGTACAGGAAATGTTTCTTTCCAACACGCACATTCAACCACACCCCTTGCCAGTTTAGACACGTAGTTACAGTCGATCTAGCTCCCTCTGTTCCTACAGGATGTTGGGACATTAAATCGACTAAGCATTACACCCGGTCGCAACTGTTAGCCTGACAAAGCAATAGCACAATAGCAGCACTGTTAAGTATCGCCAATTAAATATATTTGCTCTCATATTTAGCAGATGAAAGCGACTTGCACCTTTTTTTTTACCTTTTCAAACCAAGGTTGCAATCTGCCAAGGTTTGGAACCGGGTTAGAGATTTTGTTGCTTTTTTGTTTGGGATTTTCTGTGTGTGGGAAAGACGGCACCAAGCAGATGGTCTGCATTCGGGATGAGAAGACGACTGTATGGATGATGTATTACGTCGTAGATGACAGGAAGAGATGACACACACACACACATGCACGCACGTACGCACGCATGCACGCACGCATGCACGCATGCACGCACGCACGCATCCCACTGAAAGTTTCTTTGGTTTCATTCCCTTCTTCACTTCCCCAGCTAAACAAAACTAATCAGCATGACCTTGTAGCATCAAAACTGCCATTATACTCTCTGTCTGTCTCTCACAAGCCAACACACACACACACCCAGACACCCACAGACACACAGACACACTTAGACACATAGACACACACACACACACACAACATAATTGTCAATGCCATTAAAGAACTATCTTCAAGTAAATCTTAATGGTAAGGTACAGCAGTATCTTTAATTAAATTGCTGATATACTACTACGTCCAGGGGCTGAATCTACACCCTCCACGAAGAGTCGTTCCTAAAAACAGCGTCTAGCTCGGCTATATTGGCCACATACCCACACCCCCTTGTGCTTCATTGGTCAGATAAATGACTGTAGAAATATACAGGTCAGTACTGTATTCTTGTATTCTGTGGTTCTCCTGTCGGTGTGTCTGCATGTGTCTGTTCGTCTGACCACCATATGTCTGTCTGATAATGTTAGCACGGCGCAGCACGGCTCAGCACGGCTCAGCGCGGCCAGGTCAATGCCTCTACACCTGGGATAATGGAGGGATGCTTGTGTGCGTGCGTAAAGCAGAATAGCATACATTCTTAATGCCAGATGTTCCTTCTCTTTCCTCACAGAGACGGTGCTGTAGCCATGTTTGAACGGAGAGGGTTGCTGAATACATTAGAGGGATGGTAGTGATCAGACTGAGCTACTAGACCCCTCTCACCCCGGACATTCGCTGTTCATTCCACTCCCCTCCGGCAGAAGGCTTCGGTCCATCAGGACCAAAACCTCACGGCACAAGAACAGTTTCTTCCCCTGTGCTACTGGCCTCCTCAACAAGGCCAGGGGTGCACACAAGCCTTGAACTATGACCCATCTCACTTAAGCCTCGAACTCTGACCCACTCCTTTTGCACATTGGCCTGATTTGCACTACATTTGTTGCTCTGTTGCACTGTTGTTTTTTGGTATCTTATTGTTATTTTTTTGTACATACTATCCCTCTACCCCCTCATCCCTTTAGTTTAATTTATATTGTTCTATTCTTATGTTGCATGTAAGCACCTTCCTGTCACAGTAAATTCCTTGTCTGTTCACACATTCAATGGCGAATAAACACTTTTCTGATTCTGATCCCTTTCTGCTCCAAACCAGTGACACAAAGTTCCCACTGAATGTATCGCATGCTGAGCACAACTTAGCTCGCTGACTTCAAAATATTAGTGGAGCCAACATCTAAAAAGGAAGAAAGTGGACAGTGGAGGTTGAAGATTCGATCAATGGAGACATAAACGCCGGAGGATAATTTCGAACGCCGACCAGAAGGATGAGAATGACTCCGCAGACGAAATGACACGTGGGAACGGAGCAGCGACTGGAGTCTATTTGTACGTATCCCAAAGGTTTCAGTGGTGTGGAGTTAATGGAGGTTGTTCTGGGTTTCCCGGGGTGAGATACCACTGAAAATCACTATCGTTATTTATTCGCCCTGGCGCACAAAACGCTGAACACCTCGTCTAACCAATTCCTCAGCCGTGGGGTGAAAACTATAACCTCGGCTCTTCAGAACGTTCACACCGTAAATTATTTACTGATGGTGAGCCGGACAGAGAGAGTGATTTAGGAAAATAGTTAAGAGTTCCAGAAAAAGAGTTGGAGATGCAGTGAGATACAGAGAGTTAGAGATAGAGGGAGATACAAAGAGAGAGAGAGAGAGTTAGAGATAGAGATAAAGTTAGACGTAGAAAGAGATACAGAGAGAAAGTTCGAGATAAAGTTCGTGACTGAGGCAGCGTTAGAGCTGGACACTTAGAAACATACAGTAGAAGCTCTGTTTCCTGCCTTAGGTTGTCTAGTTTCCAAGGCCATCTCTTCCTTAGTGTGTACGCATTAGGTTTCATTAACCAGACGTCTGTTCTGAAACACTTCTGACGGCAAATCGACAGGAGAGGAGAGGCACATCGCCGGACATTTTGAAGGACATTGTTCTAGAAATTCCAAAGCGTATCCTGGGAGAGCAGAGCTCAGGGATTGTACTGCTATCGTCAGAAACGACCCAACAAAACCACACACTCCAATGGAAATGCAAAGCACACTCCACAAGTTCAATGTCTGGTAAATAACTGTCACTGAAAGACCATGAGGAAGAGAAACACACTATGTGTTGTAAAAATCAATCGATAATCCTTTTTTAATGTTTGCTTCCTGGTCAAAATTGGTTTCTATTTCATCTTGTATCCCCAGGGCAGAGAGAAACGTATACTGTGCTTTTATGTCTTTCAAGTTGTTTACATGATATTTCTGGTCACACACACACACACACACACACACACACACACACACACACACACACACACACACACACACACACACCCACATCATCTGCTGTTCACCTTCTATCATGTGCACACACATACACTCCACACACACACATGCAGACCCAACACACACACACACACACACACAGGCACGCTGACTTAATAGGGTAACACAAGACCTTTCTTAAACCTCTGTTTCAGTAGTTAATTATTTGTAATATTTTTTATTTAACCTTTATTTAGTAGTGATTTCACACCTTGTTGGTTCCAATCAGATCCATGTAGAACACTTTGTCTTAACGACTTTCAAGGACAGACTTCACGTCCCAGACCTCTATTCACCCTCTCCGTTCAAACCACACGCTTCAGAAACTGACCGCTAACGGTTCACATGATTAACGCTGCACAGCTAATGGTGGTCACGTTTAAGGTTGTTTCTGGCCATCTACCTGCCTGCTGAATGTCATGGAGACTGTGCAAAAAGCCTAACGACAAATACGTGCTAAATATTCTAGCGGAAGGAAGACAACTGACAGGATTGAGAATCGTCAAATTAACTACGGGAAATGTAGAAGTGCCTCTAAATTATTTAAAAGAACTAATGGTTCCACTCCTGAGTCTTGATTCCATCTAACTGCTTGTCAGTCGATACTTCACAATAAACTAAAGATGTATGGTAAATACTACCACCCATATAGCAGTCACCATCCCCATACAGTAGTCTACATGTAGAATAGTCACTAGACCCATATAGCAGTCTACATGTAGAATAGTCACTAGACCCATACAGCAGTCTACATGTAGAATAGTCACTAGACCCATATAGCAGTCTACATGTAGAATAGTCACTAGACCCATATAGCAGTCTACATGTAGAATAGTCACTAGACCCATATAGCAGTCTACATGTAGGATAGTCACTAGAGCCATATAGCAGTCTACATGTAGAATAGTCATTAGACCCATATAGCAGTCTACATGTAGAATAGTCACTAGACCAATACAGCAGTCTACATGTAGAATAGTCACCACCCCCATATAGCAGTCTACATGTAGAATAGTCACTGGACCCATACAGCAGTCTACATGCAGAATAGTCACCACCCCCATATAGCAATCTACATGTAGAATAGTCACTAGACCCATGTAGCAGTCTACATGTAAAACAATCACTACAAACAGAACAGACATACTATATAAGGTACATTGCAGTCTACATATAGTGAAAACGATATTCTTACTTGATCCAAAACAAGGACCTAGTCAATTCTATTGACTCCCGAGGTGAACGCCCATCTAGACACAAGGTGGACTGGACAAGGTTTCCACTGCATGAGACAGGCCTGTTTCAGAGAGCCCATACAAGTAAAAACCTTTAAAAGGCCTCATCGCTGTTGACGCAGAGACTGATGTTTTGTGGGTAGTATTTAATGATAACAAATCAACATATTTGTTGTATATAATGTGGAGGGGGAGGGGGTTGAATGTGGTGGGATAATCATGTTGGCGGGGGCATATTAATGACCTAACAGGTGGGACAATGGTGACGTGTGTGTGTGTGTGTGTGTGTGTGTCGTGATATGTTCTGACGTCCAGTGGTGGGGTTTCACTAACAGCAGAATGGCCACTACTGGAAATGCTGGAATTGTTGCACACCGTTCTTGAATGATAGTTCCCTGGTGGTTTCACTCGATGCGACATGAACAGGCTTCGGAGTGTTGAATAATAAATCGCCCGGAAAAAGTCACACCACATACCTTGCTGTTGTTGACAACGTTGTTGTTGTTGACGTGTGTGTAATCGATCTTGGCGTTGGCCTCCACTCCGTCCAGGTCGGTCACCCCGCGGTTAAACTCCTCCGACGTACCGTCCGTTATGGGCACGGTGGCCTCGTCCGCATCGATGTCCGTCTCCACGGCGACGGCAGGCTTCTCCTCGCCGTTGAGCTCCCGTGCTGCAACAACAGACCCGTCATCAACTGTCATCTCTTGTCAACGTGCCCGTGTGAAACAGTTGGCATGGAGGGAGGGCCAGTGTAATTATGGAACACCAAATCAATGGGGAAAGGGGGGGGGATAAGGGGGAGGGGGGAGAAGGGGGAGGGGGAGAAGGGGGAGTAGCGATGAAAGTTTGTACAAAAGAAAGTGAGGGAGAAAGGGCTAGCTTCATTAGGTGATCTCCTGTGGTTTCTCCAGTCCTCCCAGCTGACAATTAACTCTCCAGATAAGCACCTCCGCTGTGCTTAAAGGATCCTGGCTGAGTGCACGTCTGTGTGTGTGTGTGTGTGTGTGTGTGTAGGATCGTGGGGTGTTTGTACATGTGTGGGATGTTTCTATGTGTGTGCAGAAGTGTGGGGTGTTAATGTGTGTGTGTGTGTGGTTGTGTCTAGTGTTTCTATGTGTGTGTAGGAGTGTGGGGTGTTAATGTGTGTGTGTGTGTGTGTGGTTGTGTCTAGTGTTTCTATGTGTGTGTAGGAGTGTGGGGTGTTTCTATGTGTGTGTGTGGTTGTGTGTAATGCTTCTATGTGTGTGTAGGAGTGTGGGGTGTTTCTATGTGTGTGTGTGGTTGTGTCTAGTCTTTCTATGTGTGTGCAGAAGTGTGTGGTGTTTCTATGTGTGTGTGTGTGTGTGTGTGTGTGTGTGTGTAGCCAGAGTATGAGGAGGACCATTGCTTGTGTGTATAAGAACATGGCGTGTGTTTGTGTCAGAGCATGGTGTTTGTTTGTGTGTGTGTGTGTGTGGAGAAGCATCGCTTCTGTCTGCGTGTCTGCCGGCGTGTGTGTGTGTGATAGGGAAGTCAGGGTAAGGTTGGAGTGCAGTCAGTTCGGGTGTGAGTTAACTGAGATATACTTATCTAAGAATAGTTTTGAGTAAAGGACCTTTTTTGTGTTTTAGATATAGGAGGCACCAGCCAAAGTATTGTTCCCCTGGAAGTCAGTTTGTTCCTTAGATTATTACAAACGGATTGTAATTACAAAATAACAATCTATAGGGCCATTAGATTACCTTACACTGTATCTTTCGTCGTGGTGTATCTTTTAAATTATGTCAATGAGGTGTGGGTGTTACGTTCCCACTCGTAACAGTGTGAGTAGGAGCACGGTGTGTGTGTGTGTGTGTGTGTGTGTGTGTAGTGGGTTCATCTACATATAAAAGGCCCCTGCATTCCCTGGGATCATCCCCACTCCTGTTCTACTCTGTGACACTTTCCTCTCAGGTGTGTGTGTATGTGTGTGTGTGTGTGTGTGTGTGTGTACCTGAAAGTGTGGACTCCTCATTGCAGTTCCTGTCACTGTCTCCGTCCTCTTGTCCATCTGCGTTCTGATGTGTGTGTTGCAAGCTGAGTTTGTGGCACACCTCAAACGCCTGACCCACCGTCCGCACGATACGCATGGCCTGGGACTGGAGGAGACGGGACAAAAGAGACACGGTGATGTCCTTTAATTTATTACCGAAATATATACTGTCCGTCGCGTATAGAAAGACTGGCTGGTAGAAATGAGGACATCAGTCATTTCTGATATTTTCCAGATGGGGAGTGTGATGATAAACCAATGGGCGTTCAGAGAACAACACTCCAGAACACTGTCACAACACACGCGGAATCACTGAAGCATGATGGATAATGACAGAGAGGGAAGACATTTTCCACTGTGCACACACACGCGCACGCACACACACACACACACACGCAAGCACACACACACAGTGTTATACTTGTGGCAACTATTTGGGGGTTAACATTTTTCCATTTCCCTCAAACCCAACGCTAACTCCGACCCTAACACCACAACGCTTGCTCTTAACCTATCATAAAAGACAAAAGCACCCTTTCTAAAGAGACATTGAGTACAGTAGTCTTCATCAATTACAGTTCATTCCATGGAGGACTTCGGCAGAATAGCATTGCTCACGTGTGTAGCACTACAAGCACAGACAAACCCACAATGCATCTGCAATAGTAGAAGCAACATCAGCCTGATTAGAACTCCTTGTAAAGACCAGCGGGGTTTCCTGCTAATGTCGCCATGTAAAAATGACGTAATGTCTCTGGAAAGGCCAAACTTTTGTTCAGTGTCAGGGTGTTTCCTTTCAATTGAGGCCTGCCAATGAAAACCCGTTACGGCAAACCGTCATCACCAGATACAGGACATGGGTGCAGCTGTTTTTATTCTGCACAATGGCAAGACGAAGGTCTGAGGAAAAGGCTTTGGAAAATTCTTAGAGTGTAGTTGCAGGATACATAATCAAAGTAAATTAAACGTGGAACTTAAAGCCAAGCATTTCATTTCAAATGTAATCTATTCCGACATATTTGATTTGTATGATTGATATCAAATCCCCTTACAATTATTTAAATTGGCACACAGGTATTTATTTAAACATTACTTTAAATACATTTCCATCTATTTCTTGTTCCACGGCTAGGGCAAAATTGATTTGTCTTAGCCAGTTACCTATGGCCCCGACTCACAAGCTCACAGTTACATTTACTCAAATACACACGGAGACGACACGCCAAACAGTATTCTCCCCATTGGACACACGGTGTCTGTTTATACGAGGAATGAAACATCACTAACACATTGTAATCTTCCCCTTGGTCCAGGGCTCTGGCTTCAAATAGGTTCTGCCACCTGCATGCCCCCCCGTTTTACTGTCAATGATGAAGGCTGGCTCGTTAACTTTCCCTGCAATTGGAGACACAGCCATTAATTACACAGCAAGGGGTCTACAGAGGGAGTCTTCCTTCGTTCCTCCGTGCCGTTTGGCATGCCTGTTGGTGTTAACTTGTGAATCCCTTTAAGAAAACAAATAACCCCGGCTTGTAAGTTTGAAATCGAACAGGCTCCCTATTATGTGTTTGTCTCTGGCACAGGTTGGCACACGTTGGCACACGTTGGCACAGGTTGGGTTCATTGGAAATGTTTTGTTGGTGCTGACGAATTGTAGAACAAATCAATGCATGGAAATGACTAACTTTAGAAGCCTTTTCAAAACTTTAGGACAATACCAGCTAGACATTCATTCGTATTACAATACTGGAACTGTGGCACTCCATCAACGACACACTCTGTCACTGACACACTCTGTCACCGACACACTTCGACACACTCGATCAACGACACACTCCGACAAACTCCATCAACGACACACTCTACACTCCTGTGACTGGGGATTATCCCACACACATGTACTCTCATCATTGCAGTATTCTATGCACACACACACACACACACACACACACACACACACACACACACACACACACACACACACACACACACACACACACACACAGGAAAAGAACTTGCCATCTTAATGGCTTCAGGGCCAGAGCAGCCCTGCCAGTGTCAGTGAATTTCACTTTCAGCTCTTGTCGGACAAAGGATAGGACTGTGGGTTGTGTGTGTGTGTGTGTGTGTGTGTGTGTGTTTGTGCATGGCATAGTGAAATGGGGGAATTCGATGTGATGCGTGTGTGTGTGAGAGATAGAAAGACTTAAAGTTTGTATGAAATAGTCTGAATGCAAATTCCATGCCAACATTTAGCCCACATGACTGGATATGGTTCAGAAATGTCAATGAGACTGAATAGCTGTAACTATAGAGGAAGAAATGGAGGGAGAGAGAGGAAGAGAGGGGGGGAATAGAAAGATAGAGGGGAAGAGAGAGAGGGAGAGAGGGAGAGATGGGAGAGAGAGAGATAGAGAGGGAGAGATGGGAGAGAGAGAGAGAGAGAGAGAGAGAGAGAGAGAGGGAGAGATGGGAGAGAGAGAGAGAGGGGGGATACACATCAGATTGACATTTAGCTCAAATCTTAGACCTACAAATAATTTGAAATCAACACCAACACTGATTAACTCATGTACCTGTTAGGCGAAATGTGAACAGCTGCAAAACTTATTTATGTGATCTGCCGACACGCGGAAATGGGAATCAGTAGAACAGAACCAACTTGGTCAACCCAACCTAACCCAACTTAATTTATTTTTCCCAGCCATTGTCAATTGTAAATATTTGCCCACCCTTTACACATCTTTGAACATTCGACTAGTGTGTAATGTTCACCCAAGAATAAAAGACGCCTTTACTTCATTTTTGTTTTCACTTTTATGATAATGCTATGTTTTTTATATCTTCCACTTGCCTCTGAAGTGATTTTGAGAGTGTGTAGAGAGAGTGTGTAGAGAGAGTGTGTAGAGAGAGTGTGTGTGTATATCATGTGGTTGCTTGCGCACGTGCACGTGTACGTGCACACCACCTGAGGGTACGGTTGCCTCACCTTTTTCTTAGACTTGAAGACGTTACAGCGGAAAACGTTACTCTGTCCGTCTCTGGCAATATAGCTGAATATCTTCAGGTCCTGAGAGTCATGGGACACATAAAAGATCCTAGAAAACAGAACATAGATACTGAATTTACCACAGAAAACAGAATAAAGATACTGATATCATCCCAGTGAATAGAATATAAATACTACATTTCCCAACGGTAACGGCTTAAATACTAAAGCTACCATCAAAGGAGAGAGAGTGTTTAATCGGAATATTGAAAACTGTTTGTGTAACTCTGATTCTGCTGTTGACATCAATGAGTGACACTGAGCGATGACGAAGGTTTTAAGCAAAAATACAATGGTGCATTGTGTCGTTCTAAGACTATTAATGTGTTTATCTTTTTTACTCAACAAAGCTAGTCTAATCAACGATTCCTCTCGTCTGCTTCGAGGCTTCTAATGAAGTTCAGCTCTTTGAACTGTCGCGCGGACTAGAAACAAAGCGGAAAATTGTTGTTCTAATTGCACTTTAAATGTTAGACGTCAATGAGTTTTGATAGGAGACATCAGACACACACACAAACGAACCATCCTCCCAGATATTTTAAAGGCCAGCTCCAGCAATGAAAAAAAAAACAGAAAACAAATGCTCTTAGAGCTGTTTGTGTGTGTGTGTCCGTGCGTCACCCCATTGGTCGGACTGGCGTCCAATCGCCTATTGGTGGCACCGGTCTTGCATTCACCTGCCTACGCTACACTTTACTGGCAACTCCCAGGGTTATGTAGGTAGGTAGGTGGCGTGGTGACGACCATGAACAGAGTGACAATACAGGTACAGATAAAGCGACCAGGGAAGACTTGCACAAACACAGCAGTATTTAACCTTTATTAACAATGCTGAAATATCCTTTTCATTCACGGTTCACGAGAATAAATATAAAAGGGATTATTATCGGTCTTCCTCAGTTGGTCTTACACACATCAATGTCCCACTAGGACACTGGTGTTGTGTTGGTATTGACTAATGGAATCACCACACAACGTTGAGCTTCAGCCAGAAATGCTACTAAAGGTGGGTTAAGTTAGCTAAGCCAATTTCCTGATTTCCTTTGTGTTTGTGCTAGCATCATCTCACTTTTATCTGTGTTCAGCAGAATCTGGTGAAACAGGAGATAATACGATAAATGCCTTACAAGAATGCAAAAAGTCACTTAAGGCATCAGGCAATATAAAACCAGGGAAGAGCCGGGAGAGAGCTAGGAGAAAGAGCCGGGAGAGAGCCAGGAGAGAGAGCCGGGAGAGAGAGCCGGGAGAGAGACAGGGGAGAGAGCCGGGAGAGAGACAGGAGAGAGAGCCGGGAGAGAGACAGGGGAGAGCCAGGGGAGAGAGCCGGGAGAGAGAGCCGGGAGAGAGCCAGGAGAGAGAGCCGGTAGAGAGACATGAGAGAGAGCCGGGAGAGAGACAGGAGAGAGAGCCGGGAGAGAGACAGGAGAGAGAGCCGGGAGAGAGACAGGAGAGAGACAGGAGAGAGAGCCGGGAGAGAGACAGGGGAGAGCCAGGGGAGAGAGACAGGGGAGAGCCGGGAGAGAGCCGGGAGAGAGCTGGGAGAGAGACAGGGGAGAGCCGGGAGAGAGAGCCGGGAGAGAGACAGGATAGATCCAGGAGAGTGCCAGGAGAGAGAGACAGGGGAGAGCCGGGAGACAAGAGGCATAGATAAATCCAAACCTGTCCGGAGTCATCGCTGGTGGTGTGTCACATAGACAATCACTATGACCAAATGATTGAAGCTACAACCCCGTAAGTGACTCCATTCACATTAGCCAAGTGCCTAGAACATGTGGAGGTTTTCAGTTTTGCATAAGATACCCACAAGCCTTTAACCTGCTGCCATGACCTCCGTCCCAGAAGATGGACATTCGTGTAAGGGTAGCAAATACACAGCTAGTCCAGTGATACAACCACCAGAGGTTAGCTCCACACACACCACTACTAAATAGGTGAAGCAGTACATTTATTTCCAACAAACAGTTCACAAACCTCCATCATTTTTGCCGACGTTCACAAATCGAAGCACTAAAACGAGCACGGTTACAATTTGCGACGACGAGCGTGCACGGTTGCAGAAAATACGAAGACCTAGACAGGGATATTTGGTGGGTTTAGAATGACGACAGATGTAACGGCCCGATGAAAGGCAGAAACGAAATAGAATGAATATGCAAAAATTCCATTGCGTCTCTAACAGAAACCCTCGATCACAGTCGCCGGGCGATGTCATCAAGACATCATCATAACGGTCGTGACACGCCAAACTGAACACGTGAAGGTCGTCGAAAAATAAGCGTCCTCGCTAAAACAGACGCGAATAGAGCGCAGTTTGTCACTTTCACCTGGTTGTAGGGAATTGATTTTCAATAGACATTGTACGCACTTTAGGAAATTCAATTATTTTAATGCATCCCTGACTTAGCTCTGGGCATAAAACGCATGTGTTTAGGTTGAGTCTATGTTGTCATGAGAACAATATGTAAATGTAATATATGTCCTAATATTTCACACTGTGACCATTAGAGGGAAGACCACATTTATTAAATACTTGAATTCATATCGTCTTTTTTTACAGAACTCTCGTGTTCACCGACCAGGGCAATCATTGCCTATGTTATAATATATCACTGTGATATTAGCCCCTGAGTACCTAGCTCTGACCTCTGACCTTAGTGTCTGCCGGTCTCAGACTGAAATTACTTTAGGAATGAATTATTAATGTAAAGACCAAACGCCAGACACTATTGAAATGAGATGAAAAACAGCATGCCTTGCAGTGTGTGTGTGTGTGTGTGTGTGTGTTATTAAAGATGGGTGCACTGGGGCCTGACGAGTAAATTGAAACTTCAGAGTGTGTCAGCAAAGTTGGTTTCAAAAAAAGAGACGGAGATAAAAGATCATGGGACAGAGTACTCACATGTTCAGCTAGTGTAAGTTCATGTGACAGGGTACTCATGGGACAGAGTACTCACATGTCTAGCTAATGAACACACACACACACACACACACACACACACACACACACACACACACACACACACGGGTATAAACAGTGTGACAGGTTGATACGGGGATATGAGGTTACAGTAATGATGTGTATTAACTTGACCTTTGCTTACTCTCATTAAAATCGATGAAATATGCTGCAGATATATTAGCTGCTTAGAGGTTACGCAGGCTGTACTCTGTCATCACACTGACAGAAAGACACGTGCATGCACACGCACACGCGCACACACACACACACACACACACACACACACACACACACACACACTGCAAGGCACAGACACACAGACACACTGAGACAGATAGATAGAAAAAGAGAGAGACATGCAATGAGTTACAATAAGGACATTGGATCAATACTTTTCCACACACCTGCATGTGTGCGTGTGCGTGACAGTGTTTGTGTCCGGCCATACACGTCTGTATTTAAGCCATTAGAAGGGAAGTGACATCAGCATTATGATCTCATAGCATTCATCACAGGATATGAGTCGTATAGACAGACCAATGTGACCTCATACCAATCTTTCACAGGCAGGATATTACATCTCTCCACTTGTTCATTTCATTTATTTATTTCGATCTTTATTTAACCAGGGGGGGAAAACCCTTGGGGTTAAGACTTTTTTTCGGCGACCTGGCTAGAGGGTCAACAGGAAGTATTCATAGACATACAATATAAGAACAGCTCATTTTAAGACCTAAGGAGCTTTGAGGGAGAATCTGTAGATCCTCTCCGTCGTCCCCATGGGAACCGCGAACCACAGTGGCAGCTGAGCACGAACTCAGTCAGATCGGGATGAACATATGTGTGAGCAGCACAGAGACTGTGAGCACAGGCAATAGACTATACACTGGTAGAGATGGCATTTCTCTACGGCCAAAAACATAGACTCCCAATGGAAGGAGAGAGATACAGAGTGTAGAGGACATGGATAGGTGGATTAGACCAGAGGGAGTCTCTGTATTAGTGTCATTTGAGTCCTTAATTAACAGCCCTTCTGTCATACACCTCTCATCCTCTTCTCTCATCCTCTTCTCTCTCATCCTCTTCACTCTCATCCTCTTCTTCTCTCATCCTCTTCTTCTCTCATCCTCTTCTTCTCTCATCCTCTTCTTCTCTCATCCTCTTCTTCTCTCATCCTCTTCTTCTCTCATCCTCTTCTTCTCTCATCCTCTTCTTCTCTCATCCTCTTCTCTCTCATCCTCTTCTCTCTCATCCTCTTCTTCTCTCATCCTCTTCTCCCTCATCCTCTTCTCTCTCATCCTCTTCTCCCTCATCCTCTTCTTCTCTCATCCTCTTCGCTCATCCTCTCATCCGCTATACTGTCATATCAACTGAGTGTCAGGTTCATCCTCATCTCTCATCCTCTCCTCTGTCAGATTAAATGACGGTCAGGTTCATCTTGTTCTCTCTTCCCCTCCTCCACCCGTCCATTAAATTCAGGGTCATGGAATATTACCACAGGTAATATAGAAGTTAAGCTAGTTAAATAACCCCACAGTGAGAAGGAGATCAAAAAATGAAAGACAGACAGGCAGACAGTGTGAGAGTGCTGATCTCTATAACCGACCTATATTTTCTGCCCTTAGGTGACGGTGCCAGTGATTGTGACTCAATGCATTGTACAGGGAGTAAATGGCATTGTGATGTTGTCGGTGGTGTGTGTGTGTGTGTGTGTGTGTGTGATATTAACAATCAAAAATTACAGCTCAATGGCTTCCACAGATTAAAGCATCTTAATCCATAAACCGACAACAAAGACTCGCCTTCACTAGACTGCATTAATACATTCTTCAAAAAAACGAACACACTAACATGCTCCAATTGTGGACGTGTTTGTGGGACAGTGTCATGCCACAGGAAAGTAAGGAAGAAGCCTCAGCTCTCAAAGAAAAACATTAAAACACAACTGACGTTTGCCAGATACAACAGAGTAAAGACCACAATTAGAGACAATGTTAAGCTCTTTCGCAACAAAGCCAGACATTAGGCACAAAGATGTTGGGTGAAAACAAACAGAAGAACCTCATTGCAACTGTACAGAATGAGGCGGTGGCCGTATGGTTTGGGGCTGCTTTGCTACCTCAGGGCCAACATCCAAATCAATATTGTACCTGAGAATTCCTGAGGAGAATGTGAGGCCATCGGTCGAAAGGCGACAGCTGAACCGAACATTGATTTTGCAGAAGAACATTGATCCAAAACACACAAGCAAAGCTACAACAAAATGCAAAAATTATAATATCAGAGTCATTTGTTGCGCTTGGCTACCTTTATCAGTCAAAGGTGTCACGGTGAACGTGAAAAAACTATATGTACGAATATGTAAACTTTCCAGACGTTATCTCTTTTTTTCATGACTACCAGGACCTAGAACTTGTATACTGGTCCTTCTAAAAGAAAAAGTGGCGTTTACCTCCTGTAGTATTAAATAAAATGTCCAAAAATATAAACTAATAGAGAATAAAATATGTTAGATATAAATAAAGGCTTGCGTTCATGCCTGTCATTTTAACCCACTTAAACTAAAGAAAAGTTCCACCATACTTGCAAAGCTGTATTTTACATCACATTATTTATACTTCTCCAATGGGACTGAATGGCTGTAAACACCAATTAACGGCACAACAAATCAACAGTGTTACCGCACTCAGACCCCACAACAGACCCCCCTCTTTTCGTATATCCGTGATATCCTTCTCACATTGACTGATATCAGATGAAGGTTATATCATCTCGAGGAACCCGGTGGAACAACTTGCAGTAAAACCTGTGTGCTTCTATTAGTGTGTTATATGTGAGTGTCTTCTTGTGTGGAGCTCTTATTTTCACTCTGTCATTCTGTCTCTCTATCTCTCTGTGTCTCTCTGATTTGCAGTTATAGTGTCAGATACACAGTAGGGAGCCTGTGGCAGACATCAGATCCTCAAGCTGACAGTCCTAAATCCTCAGAATGCCTCTGAAGACGAGAATGTCTGGCTGGCTGTTGAGTGGGATCAGAGCAACGCATCCAGGGAGCTCTGCTAATTTGGACAAAAGACAGAAATAATGATTTCAGAGGTGATCCAGATGTCATGGTATTAGACCGAAGTTTGCAACTCATTCCAAACCGAAGAAAATAGCAAACCACACAGCCAGTTTGTTAAAATTAAAAAACAACGACAACTAGAAACCTTCATGCGGCAGAAAGCGCACAGACCATTACAAGCCATTTCTATAATTATTTAAAAAAAAAACATTTGAAAGGTTTCATCTACATGTCCCGATAAAAACAATTCATGCCTGGCAGAATAAGGACAAAATACACTTACAAAAACTGTCTTTACCATGAGTTGAACAAAGATCAGCAAATGGTGCCATTTAACTGGTCCAGGGGCTGAACACATAAATGAATGACAGTTTCCAGAGTGTGTCTTCGCAATATGTTAATGTCACACCAATAAAGGAATTTCAATAGAGTTGAATTAAATTAGTTGAATTAAATTAAGGGAATGAGTTAGAGTAGGGGAGACCAACCATATTAAATGGAGGGAATGAGTTATAGTAGGGGAGACCAACCATATTAAATGGAGGGAATGAGTTTTAGTAGGGGAGACCAACCATATTAAATGGAGGGAATGAGTTATAGTAGGGGAGACCAACCATATTAAATGGAGGGAATGAGTTATAGTAGGGGAGACCAACCATATTAAATGGAGGGAATGAGTTATAGTAGGGGAGACCAACCATATTAAATGGAGGGAGTGAGTTATAGTAGGGGAGACCAACCATATTAAATGGAGGGAATGAGTTATAGTAGGGGAGACCAACCATATTAGATGGAGGGAGTGAGTTATAGTAGGGGAGACCAACCATATTAAATGGAGGGAATGAGTTATAGTAGGGGAGACCAACCATATTAAATGGAGGGAATGAGTTATAGTAGGGGAGTCCAACCATATTAAATGGAGGGAATGAGTTATAGTAGGGGAGTCCAACCATATTAAATGGAGGCAATGAGTTATAGTAGGGGAGACCAACCATATTAAATGGAGGGAATGAGTTATAGTAGGGGAGTCCAACCATATTAAATGTAGGGAATGAGTTATAGTAGGGGAGTCCAACCATATTAAATGGAGGCAATGAGTTATAGTAGGGGAGACCAACCATATTAAATGGAGGGAATGAGTTATAGTAGGGGAGACCAACCATATTAAATGGAGGCAATGAGTTATAGTAGGGGAGACCAACCATATTAAATGGAGGGAATGAGTTATAGTAGGGGAGACCAACCATATTAAATGGAGGCAATGAGTTATAGTAGGGGAGACCAACCATATTAAATGGAGGGAATGAGTTATAGTAGGGGAGACCAACCATATTAAATGGAGGGAATGAGTTATAGTAGGGGAGTCCAACCATATTAAATGGAGGGAATGAGTTATAGTGGGGGAGACCAACCATATTAAATGGAGGGAGTGAGTTATAGTAGGGGAGACCAACCATATTAAATGGAGGCAATGAGTTATAGTAGGGGAGACCAACCATATTAAATGGAGGGAATGAGTTATAGTAGGGGAGACCAACCATATTAAATGGAGGGAATGAGTTATAGTGGGGGAGACCAACCATATTAAATGGAGGGAGTCTATAATATGTATGATTTCATCTCTACTCAAATATGTGACTTATACATAGCAGACAGAGTATGTTGATATAATCCAGTTTACACTTGAGATTACCTTGATAAATAGAATGCCATTAAACTCATTGATGCAGACATGGAGCACACAGCCACACCCAGTACAATTAACATCACCATCCCACCCAGAGCCTCCCGCAATCAGACAGATGTTTGGACTGACGCCCGTCACATCGCAGGACACCGTGAAACGCGTCAACATGTCAACTTTCGCCCAAAATACGGACGTTAAAAAGGGATACGTGTTCATTTAAAACACGCACTAGAACTGTGAATACGAACATCTGTTGTCAGCTACCGGTCTGGCCACTCAGCTATCTGCCTGGCTGCTGTCATAGACCATGTAGAAAATGAGTAACGATAATCACAGTATTAACGAGCAGTATTATATAATGAACACTGTTTACTGCTGATATCAAGGGGCAATAGCTCCACATCTACCTTAACAACACTGTGTGTGTGTGTGTGTGTGTGTGTGTGAGTGTGATGCGTTTAGCCTAGTAGAAAGCAATACTAGCACGCTTCCAGCAATACTCTATGGAAATTAATGTGTGCAGACTCCAGTACTTCCTTTCTGATAATCTAAAAGTAATTACTCTATTAGGTAGAGATCAAAGCATACAAGCATACACACACACACACACACACACACACACACACACACACACACACACACACAGCCAGCCTAAATGCCGTCTAGGGGCGGACACTTTACATAACATTCCAAAAAAGACTAATAAGAAAGGGAGAGAAAGACAATAAAAAACGAGAGAGGAATAAAGGAAAAACAGAAAGGAAGACGAGTAAAACTACGAAAATTGATGGAGCCATTAAAGAATATAAAGATACAAGCTGTCATATTTGACAGAGAATATAAAGCCCAGGAGCTCGGGGTAAAATCGACCATAAGCGTGGGATGGATGATGACAGAGTTTTCTTGGAACCAGGCCTATATATCCCGCTCGTGGCCTGTTTCTCCGTGTGTGTGTGTAGTGTGCGAGTCTGTGTACAGCCCTGCGTGTCAGCATTGAATGTCGATGAAACAGTCATTCGCGCCATGAAGAACCAACTAGTCTCCAGCTAGTGCTGATTCGCAGTCTACTCTCCGACATCTGTTTCACAGCGGAAACACTCAGCCGCCGCTGTTAGTCCCCGGCGCAGGGAACACACATCCCACAGACGCCGTCTTCCATCCCATTTGCCGTAAAGTGTTTGAAAGGGGCCTCCCTGAGGGGCCACTTTGTCCTCTGGTTGCTACCTGAGATACTTAGTCTTTGGCGAATCTGGCCCACGTCCAGCCAGCCAGTTGTAGAAAGACACCTGAAGATGTGGAGTAACGACAAAGTAGCCAATCAGCACAACCTAGATTGCTATGTATGTATTTTTTCCTCTGCACTTTGACCGTGCACGCTTGCAGTGTGTGTAGTGACCGACCTTGCATCAGGGGTAATTGCTGAGGAGGCATCATCGCGTCTCCACATTTCACCTAATGAGCTCAGGCGTTTTCCATTTCCCATTTTTAAAGGGATTTCAAAACCTGCGACTAAGTAGCAAACAACCGGCGTTCAGATTCGTGAACGATGTTGGCGCTTTCATTTCCAGGCTGGCAAACAAATCCAAACACCCTGCTGTCCTGTGTGTGTGTGTGTGTGTGTGTGTGTGTGTGTGTCTGTGTTTATCGATGTGTGTGAATCTGTGGCCCGTGACTTGATCGTTTGTCTGTCGTCCTCTCTTGTCGTGGCCCGGTATCAGGGCAGATCCCACCAACAGCACTCCAATCAGAGATTTCATTTAATGCAGGTGTTTCTCTCTAGCTCTGTCATGCACCATAAACAGGCTGTGTGTGAATGACTGACTACTGCTGCTTCAGACGGTGCAATGTATTTCTCTCATTTCTCATAAAATCCAACGCCAAAAAATTCCTGTGCTGCACCGCTCTTTATGTGTGTGTTAATGTGTGTGTGTTAATGTGTGTGTGTGTGTGTGTGTTAATGTGTGTGTTAATGTGTGTGTGTTAATGTGTGTGTGTGTTAATGTGTGTGTGTGTTACGCGCGCACGCACGCACGCACGCACACACAGGGGTGGTAAGTAACGAAGTAAAAATACTTCGTTACTTTACTCAAGTATTTTTTTCGGGTATCTGTACTTTACTTGAGTATTTTTTATTTGCATCTACTTTTACTCCACTACAATATTAAAGACAAAATGTACTTTTTACTCCGATACATTTCCCCATGCCCGCTCCAAGTATTATTACACTGGCTTTCCAAAACAATGAAAAACGTGTTTTTCTTAAAAAAAAAACAATGCGCGAGGCCGTAGGGCTCCTTTAAAAAAAAAACAATGCGCGAGGCCGCGAGCTCTTTCCCAGCACACGCGCACATAGGCTAGCCTATGCTAGTTGTTGTCAGTCCGTCATTGTGAAGTAGAAGATGTCCGGCGTTGAAACAGGTGAACACGCAGCTCTCGCTGCCAGCTCGCCCAGCAATGAGATCCCGACACCGACAGGGATCATCACCCATGGCCATATCTACGGGATATGTTCAAATTCATTGCTGTCAAGGGAGATTCGTATCTGTTGAGATGTCAACTTTGCCTGCCACGGGTGAATGACATTTCAGCCTTTCAAACTTCACCTTCAAATTTGAAAAAACATATTGAGGTGAGTTAACGTTATTTTTGTTACTATTGTTTGCCGAGTGATTTGATTTCATATTGAAATGTGCCTTGTACACAGGTAGCCTAGCTAACAATAGTCAATATTGATAGTTAACGGTGGGTGGCAGACTTGGGGTTGTGTGTGATTAGCGTAAGCTGGATGCAGGAGATAAATAATCAAGCTAGTAGTAAGCTCAGCTGGTTGGTTCTTCCCTGCATGCTGCCGATCGATCGGTCATGGATGATCCAGTCGGGGGTAGACTTGGAGTCAAATTTGCCATACTAACGTTAGCTCAGTGTTTATGGAGTTAGATTAATGACGAAACTCCACAAACACACAAAGCGTGTTTTACGCACGCCCGACGATTCACAAACAAACTCAGTGTGGTTTGCAAATACAAAACGTAATTCACAAACTAATGCATTTTGTTTTGCAAATAAGAAATGTACCTATCAAACAAATACAGTATGTTTTACACATATAAAAAAACTTTTTCTTTTTTTGGTCGGTGTCCTGGCGGGCTTAAATTCTCAACAGCGCCACCTGCTTTTGTTGAGTCGATTTACAGGACATTTGTTAGAAAGGTTACTGGCATTTGTGTGTGGATCTGAACGCATTTGTGTGTGGATCGGCACGGCGGAAAAATAGTGACAAAAGTCACGTGACAGTGTTTTGTACTTGAAGGATTTTTTTGTTTTGTACTTGAAGGATTTTGTTTTGTACTTGAAGGATTTTGTTTTGTACTTGAAGGATTTTGTTTTGTACTTGAAGGATTTTGTTTTGTACTTGAAGGATTTTGTTTTGTACTTGAAAGATTTTGTTTTGTACTTGAAGGATTTTCTTTTGTACTTGAAAGATTTTGTTTTGTACTTGAAAGATTTTAGTTGGTTAAAAAATATATTTTTGTCATTGAAGAAAAAGTTTTTTATATGTGTAAAACATACTGTATTTGTTTGATAGGTACATTTCTTTTTTGCAAAACAAAATGCATTAGTTTGTGAATTACGTTTTGTATTTGCAAACCACACTGAGTTTGTTTGTGAATCGTCGGGCGTGCATAAAACACGCTTTGTGTGTTTGTGGAGTTTCGTCATTAATCTAACTCCATAAGTGTTTCCCAAACTTTTTTCTTTCACTGCACACTGTTTAATGTGAAAACATCTCACTGCACAGCACACCACCATGACATTAAACAGGTTACAAAATAACAGCAGATAATATAACCTATTTATACTTTTTGAATGCAGCTATGTTGCCTCTTGCTATAAGCCTATGCAATTTTTTATTAGAAATAATGACATGAAAACATTATTTAAAGAAATGGTAAGCCTACAATTTCAGAAATTTAAATTATAAGAAGTGAATGTGGATTTTTCCTGTGCCACACATGGGCAGCTCTTACATCATGTGAGGCCAGCACACCCTTTGCTAACTTAGCTATCTATCACTGCATTGATAACTTCATAACAATTGTTTCAATAAAGCTGGCAAGCCACATGTAAGCTACTGTATATGGTTGTTTATAACAGTTTTATACTTGGGGAAATGCACATATATTAATTCATTCTTTCTATCTATCTTGCAGAGATAAGCAGAAGAAAGACATTCATACAGGTTTGAAACAACTTGAGGGTGAGTAAATGATGACACAATTTTCATTTTTGGCTGAACTATCCTTTTAAGGTGCTTCATTGATAGGAAATCTGATCTTAATCTTAATTGCAGTATATAATGTTATAATTTGTTTAATAGAAACATTGGATATCACCCGAAACTAATTGCTTTAATTAATTGTTGATATTTACAGTTAATTTGAATATTTACTTTTACTTCCAGTACTTAAGTACTTTTTAAATCGGATACTTTTGTACTTTTACTCAAGTGATATTTTAAGGGAGGACTTTCTACTTGTACTGGAGTAATAGTGTATTTAAGTACAAATACTTTTACTTGAGTATAACTTCTGAGTACTTTTACCACCTCTGCGCACACACACACACACACACACACACACACACACACACACACACACACACACACACTCTCCAGCCAGGTATGACCTGGTCCAATTTTGCTGTAATCCTTTGATATGGACTAAATCCACAGCCTCTCATTATTCCAAAGCTGATAGCCACACACACAACCCTGACTGCCACACACACACACACACACGCACAACCCTGACTGCCACACACACACAACCATGACTGCCACACACACAACCCTGACTGCCACACACTGCCACACATACACAACCATGACTGCCACACACACAACCCTGACCTCCACACACTGCCACACACACAACCCTGACTGCCACATACACACAACCCTGACTGCCACACATACACACAACCCTGACTGCCACACACACACACAACCCTGACTGCCACACATACACACAACCCTGACTGCCACACATACACACAATCCTGACTGACACACACACATAACCCTGAATGCCAAAGGAAACAGAGGAACTTCCTCCAACAAACTCCTTCACAAAGTCCTCGAGTCACAGAGGATAAACATCTCTAGAGAAACCATGTGCCATTCAACGTGATCACACAGTCTCACATCTCTATTTGATGATTTTCTTAACACCTGTGGGTTTCGTGCATGTTAGGGTTAGTGTAGGTAGATAAGCTAGACGTGTCTTATTGCACATTCATTCTCGATATACAGAACAGTTGGATGTGGTAGATTTTCAGTTCATATACATGTTTAGAAAAAGTAGTTTGCTTACATAATTCGGTTGTTACAGTATTTGTTTACATTTGGATATATATCTGTTAAACTTCATATCATTTTAGTATAATTAGTTATGAACACACAAGGTATTTTGGTGAACTTAGGAGAAGGAACAGACATCTCCTGTGGCACCCCTCCACCATACATTCCAATGTTCCAAGGACAAAGCAAATAGTTTAGGTGTGATAAACCTGGGTGTGATATTGGATCCTGCCTGGGTGGGGTTAACTGATAAGGATGACCAGGAACATATCATTGGTCATTGAGGGTATTAAAGCGGTTGAGGCCATGAAACTGGGTCTTCTGCTTTGACTAGCGCGGGTCACATGCAGGAGGGCATATTGCTGTGGGGTTGTGAAGCAATATTAATGCAAATAAACCATCTGAAAAGGTAATCCGTTCGACTCGTGTATTTCACTCATTTTCTCTACCATATTGGATGTGTTGGGGATTGTTAAATGGGACATGTAATTGTGACATAATATACAAAACATGCACCTAATCTTTCTATCACAGGTAAATCACACCTTAGCTTATTATGGATCTTCTCTTAAAGTCACTCGAAAAACTGCCGAAACTAACAGCCGTAGTCACAGTTTGGTTGAAAACACAAAGGCTTCATGTCGACAGCTAGCATTGGAACATGTAGAACAAAGTAATTCGGTTGAGTCTGAATTGACAGAACAAATCGATGTAACAAACGAGTGCCATTGTCACATCTTGACGCCCTTTCTCCCTCGTTTGTATTACAGACACTTGTTACACTGTTTTGATTGTGCTTGCACGTTTCCCTAATCACTGTCCTTATTTAAGTTCCTCGTTTCGCACTGTGTCTTGTTAGTCTTTCTTTGGTGTATGCCTCATGTCATGGTCGCAAATTTTTCTTTATAGCTACATTTCTTCATTATTAATTACAGTTGTTCGCCCTGTGCTTGTGTCCAGCCTCCTAACTGTTAAGGGCATTCTTGACATAGAACTAAGGACCAGATTTAGTGGAAAGTTGAAAAAGTATTGTCAAATTCACTTGTCAAACTGATTTTGTCATTGGAGAAAGTTATTCCTTCTGGCAAATGTGTGCTAATGTTGTTTTTTGTTTAAAATTTTCAGATTAATTGTGACCAGTTGTTGTGTCAAAAGACATAATACTTAGCTATTGTTTATAATAGGCTAATGTTTTTACTCCAGTCACCTGTCAGTGCAAGATATTGTAGTGCATATTTAATTAACGTACTGCTTAGCCTATATTATTTGCTGTCAGATACACTAATATGATCAATTATTACCACAATACTAATAACAAACTACCACCAATGCCTGCCAAAATTGGCAAAACAAGTGATCTGAGCTGCTTCCGGTATCTCGGTAATGGTTCCAACCGCTCTTATCTTGGACAGATTTTAACCAGACATTTGTGTGGCCCAACCCAGCCCGTCTGGAGTGAATGTGATGGCACGGCACCAGCTGTCGCCATGACGACCAGCCAGACCCCGCCCACCCCCCATGACATCCCCATACTGCTGTAAGGGGGCGGTCTTACCTGTAAATGGGGTCCTGCATCACCATAATCTTACTCTCGTCCCAGGTCCAGTCCTTCTTCTGTGGAAAGACCAGATGAAGGGTTCAGTGTGAAGTCTGTGTGTGAGACCCAGACAGCTGTGTGTGTGTATGTGTATGTGTGTGTTTGTGTCTGTGTGTGTGTGAGACCCAGACAGCTGTGTGTTTGGAGTACCTTCCCAACTACACCTGAGATTTTAAATCAGGCTGCCGCGACTAGCTGTTGACAGCGTTAATCGACACGCGCTTTCTTATTGCCACGGTGATAAACTTTGACCATGGCTGGAATTTGGGCTGGAGGTATTCATTCTAAACAGCTAATTGATTCAAGAACCACACTGTAAATATCTGCCACAGACGGACGCTCAACACCTTGTCGCCGGTTTGCGGTTCGTCTCCCACCTCGGACCACTGCCAGTAGGCTCTCACCACCGCTGCCCGGGAGCCCCCACAAGCTTTGCCGTTTCAGAGATGCTCTGAGCCAGTCATCTTGCCATAACAATTCGGCCCTTGTCAAAGTCGACCCATGTCTTACACCCTAACCCATTTCTCCGGCATCCAACACGTTCACAGCTGATAGTTCGCTTTCCATCAAATCTATCCACACCTTGACATGTGCCCTTGTCAGGAGTTGATCGACTTTATTTGTTCCACTAGCACACTGTTTTGGCTGATCTGAGTATACACAGTGAAGCTCCTGTTTATCATCTATCCTGGTTCCTGGTTATCGTAACACCACACCTCTTACGTACATAAAGCTTAACTACCTGGGGCCAAGGCACATCAATTCAATTTCAAACCCCCTTGTATAAAACAAAGCTATTGTGAATTGTGGTTTCCATTGTGTATGACCCCTTAATTACAATATCTCTTCGTTATTGTCAATTCCAATCTCCAAACGTCTCATAAGTAACCATGTTATTGATAGACAAAAGTAGTTGTTCATGAATCTTGACAAACTATTAATTTCAATTTGGAGTTGGAGCACATCCATCAAGCTATGTTGGTGCATGCTTTTTATTTGTCTCTGTCTGTGGTTCTAACTCTAAACCTAACCATGTGGCTCTAACCCTAACCATCTTACTCTAACCCTAACCCTCTAACCCTAACCCTCTAACCCTAACCCTCTGGCTCTAACCCTCTGGCTCTAACCCTCTGGCTCTAACCCTCTTACTCTAACCCTCTTACTCTAACCCTCTGGCTCTAACCCTCTTACTCTAACCCTAACCCTCTTACTCTAACCCTAACCCTCTTACTCTAACCCTAACCCTCTTACTCTAACCCTAACCTTCTTACTCTAACCCTCTTACTCTAACCATCTTACTCTAACCCTCTGGCTCTAACCCTCTTACTCTAACCCTAACCCTCTTACTCTAACCCTCTGGCTCTAACCATCTGGCTCTAACCATCTTACTCTAACCCTCTGGCTCTAACCATCTTAATCTAACCCTAACCCTCTGGCTCTAACCATCTTACTCTAACCCTAACCCTCTGGCTCTAACCCTCTGGCTCTAACCATCTTACTCTAACCCTCTGGCTCTAACCATCTTACTCTAACCCTAACCCTCTTACTCTAACCCTCTGGCTCTAACCATCTTACTCTAACCCTAACCCTCTGGCTCTAACCATCTTACTCTAACCCTCTGGCTCTAACCATCTTACTCTAACCCTAACCCTCTTACTCTAACCCTCTGGCTCTAACCATCTTACTCTAACCCTAACCCTCTGGCTCTAACCCTCTGGCTCTAACCCTCTGGCTCTAACCCTCTTACTCTAACCCTAACCCTCTTACTCTAACCCTCTGGCTCTAACCCTCTTACTCTAACCCTCTTACTCTAACCCTAACCCTCTGGCTCTAACCCTCTGGCTCTAACCCTCTGGCTCTAACCCTCTTACTCTAACCCTAACCCTCTGGCTCTAACCCTCTGGCTCTAACCCTCTTACTCTAACCCTAACCCTCTGGCTCTAACCCTCTTACTCTAACCCTAACCCTCTTACTCTAACCCTAACCCTCTTACTCTAACCCTCTGGCTCTAACCCTCTGGCTCTAACCCTCTTACTCTAACCCTAACCCTCTTACTCTAACCCTCTTACTCTAACCCTAACCCTCTTACTCTAACCCTATGGCTCTAACCCTCTTACTCTAACCCTAACCCCTGTGTATCTCTTCCTACCTTTCTCATTCAGTCATTCCCTTTCAACTGAACTCCCCTAGCTCTTCCTCTCACTTTCCCTCCATTCATCTCAAGTGCACACGTTCTCAACTGTTTCAAATCTCTCTTTTGTTTTCTCCATCTCCCTCTTATCTCTCTTTTCTACACAGGGCTTTGTGCACGCTCATTGAGACAATATAAATGTCAACAGGAGAACAAACGGAGTCATTCCCCACCGATTGATTTTCATTTCAGCACTCAAACTCAAACATCCCTCCGCCCGTCCCCTCTTTTATACCTCCACCCTGTGATATGCAAATCAGGTGGTATTTGGACGCGTTGACTTTTTCTTTCGGACCAGCGACAGGGCTTGGGGGGACAAATTAGACACAGTTCAATAGCCTGAGTGACTCCTGAGAGTTGCAGTGGTATAAGTCACTCTCTCAGAGCCGCGTCATTGCAAGAAGGAGTTCCAGGTGGCATGGCGACAGTGTTGCTGCGGACAATCGTGGTTGTCGGCCAGTGAATGCGTTCTCCCTCCGAGCGCACATACACAGTACACTTCCCGGTCGAGCGAGCCGCGCGATAAGAAGCTGAACAGCTTGGCTGTGTAAAAAAGACATAATTGCAATACTAACTCCAGGTCACAATAGCAGCCCCAGTTCAGCGTAACGAATATAACCAGAGGCTTTAGGTCTGGCAGGGGCAATTAGTGGCTGAGTAGCCGGGCCGACCTGGTCGCTTGAATCTCCTCTCTCTTTCACTCGGGGTTATCCGGGTCAATTACGTTTCACGCTCTAGTTGTCATTAACTCTGCCTGGCATGGAGACTTACTTTCTCCGTCCACCTACGACTCAGTCCTAACTCGGGTCCTCGGTCCATGTGGACTTATGAAGGATCCATTAAAGAACTTTTACTGAATCATTCCGGCGGACCGAAACGCTGGCATTCCGGGTCCTATCAATGGTTTTCCCGTATGATTCTCAGACTGCGTCCGGGACGTTCGGGGAGACGAGCAACAGGCCCGGCGGCGGCTCAACGCAGACACACGATGGGCCGCGATAACCGCGCGGACACGGAGCGCGAAACAGCGGGGACAGACGCATGCACGAGTTGCCCTTCAGAGTGCCTAAATGAAAAGGCCCCCCGGGGATCACTGATGACATGTCAATTAAGGGCCGCCTGTAATCAGTGTGTGTGTGTGTGTGGCGGGGCTGGGGGCTGGGGGGGAAGGGTGGCGGGTCGCTAATGCTACCAGGAGATATTTATACCCGAGCCACATAAATCCCCTGAAGCCACCATCCACCTGCACTCAGCACAATTGTTAGAGGTTGTTAAGGCGTTATTAAGGGGTCTTACAGAGGCCGAACGCATCTCCGGTTCATATTGAGGGGGAGTGCAGTTCTCCGGGCCCTCAGACACAGCCTCGAGCGCTATCTAGTGCATTAGCGCCGGCCGCTCTTTCTGAAAAACAGAGCGGCGAGAAAGGAGAACGAGCTGAGAGAAAGGGACCTCTCCACGCTGGGTTACTGACACCGGAAGCGCAGAGGACTCAGGGAGATTAAGAATTTCGGACGGCATCTCCTGGATTGTTCACGTCGAGCTAAAGGGCGTACTTCAGGCTTGGTTTTAACATGGACGTTGAGTGACGTTAGTGAACAGTGACGAGACGGAGAGAGAGAAAGACAGAGAAAGTGAGAGGCTCCAAATGTAAAGCAGCGGATGGATTCTCTCCGGCACCTCTTATCCAAACGTACGCACCCAGAGCGACACGGGCTGACATATTCTTACAGGCCGCCGTGGGAATCCTCCTCCCGCAGGTAGCGCGTTCAGCTAATTAAGATACGCCAGATAAGACTGTTAAAATCATTTCAAAATGATTACTCAACCGCAACAACTGCTATCCCCGTAGTGCTACTTTATGACTTACTTCATGGACCCGCCCCCCCCCACACCCACACCCACACACCCACACCCACACACACACATACACATACACACACACACGCACATACACGCACACACACACACACACACACACACATGCTCCACACACACACACGCCCCCCTTGTTACTCATCACTCCCCGTCTCCACCACTCCTCCAGTCTACCCAGTACGGATCGCTATTTAGCATGGGATTAACTCACACCACTCGTCTAACTCCGCTCTGTCTGGCGCGCTAATTTTCAGGAGACAGAATCGCTCCAGTCCAACTCAGCGCCGTTGGCAGCGCCGTTTAGCAAGGGGCATTAATTAATCAGCGCCCCTATCTCTCCTTGAGACAGTTTATGCATTTATAAATCTTACTCACACAATAAAGACAACCCGAGCATATGACAAAGCACAGGTATTGGTGGAGTGGATACAGTTTAGCAGGGAGTGTGAGAGCACATCAGCTAGCCACAATAATCCCTGCCCCTAATAAGCCTCTGAGAGTCAGCAATGTAAAGATATGTGTTAGTGGGTGTAACGGGAAAAATAGAAATAAGACACTCACTTTTTCCTTTTTTCTTAGCGCCACTTTCACTCCATCCACCGAGACGATGATGTTCACCTTCTTCTTCTTGATGTTTTTCACTTTGAATTCGTACTGCGGAGAGAAAGATTCTAAACGTGAGATTTGAGTTGGTACATGCTGAGTACGTGTTTTAACTGATACAGGCGTCTAACTGCGCTGTCATCAATTTAACTTTTTCCAAAATGTCAACTGACCAACCAGGCTGCTTAGAGGACCTGAGTGAACCCATTCCGGAATCCACCAATCATGTTGCCTGTGTATTTAGGACTTGGATCGTCAATCATGAGGAACCTGCTGCCTTCATGTCTCTCTGGTCTGATGTTCTGGTCTGGTCTGTGGGGACTGGTGTGTCTGTGTCTGTCTTGTCATGGCCACTCTCAAATAATGAAACATTGTGTGTGTGTGTGTGTGTGTGTGTGTGTGTGTGTGTGTGTGACTTTAGGCTGATGCCCCGACAACTTACGCAGACCGACCAGACCGACCAAACCTTGCTTTTACCACATTAAGTCCCCAATGTTATTAGTTGGCATAACTCATACAGGCACATTCAAATATCGAACTAAACATCGTGACAATAACAAACCCCACTTATCATTTATTAGGCCAGCCTGTCCACCCCATTCTCCTGCTCAGTGTCCATCAATCAAATCAACTAGGCGAGTGAGTCCGCGGTGCTTGTAAAGAAGCGCCGAGGCACGTTCACTTTCAATTTCCGGTCCACATCTGGTGCCGACGACGGGATGTTCGACAAAACATAAAACGACCGAATAAACGGACCTAATTACGATCGCCAATATGCTACAACGCCGCCACGCAAACACGGCGCGGACCCATTAAGTCAAATTCTTCAAACCCTCACATTTGAAAAAAAGGGGTAAATGCCTCTATTAGAACGGCTTGTCATGCAAATACTGCACTAAAGTGTGCGGTCGCGTGTCCATTTAACATTTAGCCTCTATTTTGCCAGATAAGCATGTCGTTATTCCCTAATGGTCCGGGCCTAGTCTTTTGGTCTGTAATAAATCACGACGATAACAATGCTATCAGACAAACGTAATGTCATCTTCGGTCTCGCTGGCTATTTTCCTAATGAGACGGAGCCATCATTCAGTGATCACCACCACACAATAAACCTATTCACAGAGGTTGGCTGCAGAATTCGGCCTGCATTTTGTCTGTCTCAAGCGCGCGCACACACACAGACACACAGACACACCACACACACACACACACACAAAACCTGCAAGAGGAGCTGTCATGCACTGACATTTTCAGGGGCGTGTCGCAACTAAAAAAAAAAAACTTTAGAAAGTGCCTTGTGTCACGCAGGCAGGTGACACCTCGACAAAACGTTAAGGGGAAACCAACGCAAAGGGCAACTATGAGGCGGAGGGTCAAAAAGGGCATGTGCACGTTGTTTGCTTGTGCCCTACCTGTCCACCGTGCCTGGCATAAGGTGAAATGCATTAGCGGAGACGAGCTTCGGCCACGCTAACATGTGAGGACCAGACGTCAAGTTGGAATGGGTTTGTTTTCGCCTGATGTTTGGGTGCCCGTGTGGAGTTCGTTCGTCGCCTGACAGTGTCTGTCTGCATGTTCAACGATATATGTTCTGGTGGTTCTCAACCCGACCGGAGGCCTGCTGGTTTCAATTCACCTGGTGTCCCAGGTCACAGTCAGTCTCTGATTAAAATGCCAAAATGAGGTTCCAGGGTATGTATATGTGACCATGTGACCCCTATTGTGAAAATATTGGAAATTATATTTGCCGCACCGAAAGATCTAGAGATGCTGCTTAATGCTATGACAGGTGAAGGATATGCGGAACAATATCATTACAATTTGCTTCAAAGCACAGCATTGTGCATCATTTTAAAAAACTCTTACAAGCGGGATTTGGTCGGGTTCTTTTGTACCTGCAAGAAAATGTTCCAAACGCAAGAGCACAATTACAGGTGAGCAGCGTGAAGCAATTGATAGAGAATAAACGAGTGAGAGTGACTTCACATTCGTCTGCTCCAAATATGGATTGCGTGAATATCACTCCTTCCGAGAAATCCCAAATAAAATGTTTGCGAAGTCCACAGGTGAAACAAACGAAGATAAATGTTGTACAATTCGGCATAAATGTTGTACGTGGTCGACTGAACGTTTCGCTTGACAGGATGTAGCCGTCCCTGTTGTCGTCCAGATCTTAGGTCTGACAATAATTTGTTTGTTGGACCAAAGCGTCTCAATGTCGCTAGCAGGCTAATCCCTGAGATGAAAGTATAGAACAACCATAACAGGTTCCAAACAAGTCAGGATATAAACGGTAACACGGTCACAATCTAGCTGAGAATGTTCAAATGTTCAAACACACACACGCACACACAAGGAAAATTCTCCCATGCTGTCTAATGACCTGCTATGCCCAGGGCTTTTCTTGCATATGAGGATTCCATTGCTTTTGATTTTGGTGAGAAAAGTTAATCTCAAAGGGTTATTTAAAACCATTGTTCAAGCAGCGTTTTGACATTCCTATTTTTGTTTTGATTGCTGCCAACCATTTTTCAGAATAGTTTTGCCTCAGACTGGTTATTAACATCGGAACAACTTAGTCTTATTTCGCGAGCAGACTGGGGATAAATGAGCAGAGATAAATGAACTTCATTTTAGAGACAATGTCAATACTTCCACACAGCATTTAGCTCAGCAGATCCAGTGTGGCGATTAAGCGAACGAGCTGTATGGGGAAATTAAACATTGATACTGTAGCCTTCTCTGGTCATTTTATATTATTGGTATCCAATTACTGTAAGCCGTTAAACGAACGCAACTGTCATAAAAAGACAAGGCTCCACTAGAATATCGACATCCATCTGATCATTTTGGCAGCACAATGCTGTTTCAGTTTTAGTTTTAACAGTTCACTAAAGCTCTGGACGAGATTCCTTCTGTAGTTGGACGAAACTGTTCAAAATCTGCCTAAAATAGAAATGAGCCCACTTAGCCCAGTAGCGAATATGACTAATTGTATTCACGTACAAGTGGTTTGAGACATTAACTAATCAAATTATAATATGGCTACTCCTGCAAGTTTTATTCGCCTGATCAAAATGAGCCCAGTAATTCCTTGAGATGGGAGTATGGAGAGATTAGTTTATTGCAGATCTATCTATATCCACCATGGTTTGGGCCATTATAAAGCCAGGAACAGGTCCATCATTCGCTTGCAGACTTCCTCCTTTTGTTTGTTTGCTTGCTTGCATGACCTGTCACCATGTAAGAACTATAGGGTCATTTGTCCCCACCTGCCAATTTCTGCTTTCCCACAGTTCAGTAAGCCTTACACATCCGAGAAAAGTAGCAAGCCAACACTTCCCTAGCTTGGGCGTTGTGAGAGATACAGGGGTACAGCTAAACTCATTGTACTACATCACGTATCGTTTCAGGATATCCAATACAATTTATCACGTGTCACATGTTTTCTGGTCAGCGGTCCTCAAACCGGCGCAGAAATCAACTGACTGGGACGGAGCTGGACCCGTAATATTAACCAGACCGCACACACACATGAACGTACGCCCAGTCTCTGAACAGCAGGGAGCGTCGCCGCCCCCGGGCCAAACGAGGACTCTAATTCCAGCCTAACAAGTGGGATCAGCGCAGATTATCGACCAGGAACCAATCGATTTCACAGACACCTCTTAGAACCCGGAGTGGGAGAGGACAGAGGGGAGTTTGACTGGTCGTACAAAGGAACGAGGCAGACAGGGGGGAGGGGAACGAGGTACGGCCTGGGGAATGTAAAAGTTTCACCGATTTGACTGTCTGGAAGAAAAGGTCAGTGGAATCTTAAATATACAATGACTAATACCCGAGACCAGAGACAGGGCAGAGCACAGTAGTAGGCTACAGCTTCCGGCCAACTGCCCTTTCAAATAGCAGACTGGCTCCTCAACGCAACACGGAACGGGATTAATGAGTTGTCCTGCACAACTTTGATGATTTTGAGGTAGCTACACTTTCATATTATTGTTTTCACATCATGCCCTACTTGAAAAACGAATTAACACAAAGTGATACCGCATTTAGGCAAGTTAGCGAGTAACAGAATACCCCTAAGAACCATGGGTAATTGTATACTAGCTAATACGCACCGTTATATGGAAATGTGTGAAGACTAAATACATTATGAAGCGACATTTTCCATACAGTCATTTTCTTATCCCCGTCCAATCACCCGCTCGGGTGACTGGGGGGCGAGGAGCCCAATCGCAATTGGTCGACGGTGTTCCAAGACAGGTCACGGGGGACCTTTGGATACCAAACCACTTGAACTCATATTACTATTATCAGGTTTTTGTTTTGTCCGCCTAATAATCTCACTCAGAGATGTTTTGTGTCCACGGCTACAGGAACCGTGGGAAGACAATGCGATCGGTTTCCATAGCGACTTCGTCCAGAGGTTCCAGAGCCGTTACCACGTCGACATTGGATGCCTCTACTGTTCTCCGTCTTTATCTCACAACTCAATAAGGACCTCTGACATTGGATGCCGGAGACGGAAAGAGATGGAGTGAGAGATGACAATTCCTTCAGTCTCTACTTTACGCCGCTAGGAACTTGTCAAATTCACTTGGAGAGGACGGCAGACATCTCGCCATGTCTCTTCCAATAAAAAAATACGACAAATGGCAAAATGCAATACTGGCGTGTGGCTAATTCAATACCCTGTAACACAGTTTGGGGAAAAAACTCATTTTATTTTCAAAGCAAGTCCCATTTATAGATGTCACCGCATTCGACGTGTTGAACTATGTGGGGAAAATGTTAATGAACGGTGTCAAATCCATGACCCTAAGACAAAAGTGTGTGTTAAAAAGCGACCGCGCGACCAGTCAGACGGTGAAAGAGAACTCAGAAATCGACCCGAGATGGAGGCAGACCAAATCAAATGCCCCCGTTCTATAGAACGCCTTCCGTCTTCTCGCACGGACATAGATATTGAGAGTGACTTAAACTAAATGTAAAACGCTGGGGAGAGGTTGGGTTACTACAGTAGCAACCAGGAAATATCTCATTCCTGTCAGCCTTTTAGAAGCATTAGAGAGGTAAGCAGTAGCAGTAAACACACCAATGATAGCCGTCTGTCTGTTTACACACTGAGAGAAAGAACGTCTTCCATCTTTACATCACAGCAAAGTTGCAAATGAAGTGCCGAGCAAACACCCGCTGAGAATAGACTGGACAAATTTTTTATTTTTCCATTTCTATCTCTGTATTCGCTCGCTCTTTCTTTCTTTCCCCTCTATTTTTCTCTTTTCCGCGTACTTTTTCTTTACTGTCGCACTCTTTTATCTGAGTTTGAAATGATGAGCGAGGGGGCTGTAGGGGAAGACAGGAAGGAATGAGATAGAAACCGTGAGTGCGGCAGTACAATGGAAGAGCCCAGAGCGTTCTGTCCTTCCTCACGCCTGGGTTTTGGTCTATTCCTCCACTGAAGTGGCCATTCCAACCTCGCTCTCTTTTCTTCCCTCTATTGACCAGGAAGAGAAAATGTGATTGAATACAGTTATCTTGTCAAGTCGAGGCAAAATGAGGTTCTGTGCCAAAACACAGCCGCAAACTCAATATTGAAAGCATTTTGCAATAAATTACTTCCAGGGCATATTTATTTTCGGTGCCAATCGAAGAGGATTAATGACAATGGTTTGACCTCTTATGAATGATGGAGTTCTGGGGTTTGGACCAGTCTCTCTCGTTACCATCTCTCTCGTCTCGCTCAGCAGAATACATAACGCAGAAGCACAATATTTAGGAGGAGGAAGTGAGACAGAGCTTCGTATATTTATGAGTCCATGAGTGTCTGGGTTAAATGAATAGATAAGAAATGCAAAAGCAAAAGCAACAGACCTCCCTTCCGTCTGAGGGGAAACTAGACAGGTCACGATCTGTTTTGTAACGACGCTGAAGCAGAAAGAAAATAGGAGTTTCGCATGTGAAGAAAGTAATTTATTTTAAACGTATTCCTCGCCGTATATGACCATATCAGGCATATTTAATCATAAAGAGAAATAATAATGGAACTGAGTCAGAGGAAGTGAAGGTATTTATTGCCAAAATCCAGAAATTCTCTTTAAAATCCCCTGACTGAATAATAAGCACATTACACACACACACACACACACACACACGCACAATGCCTGAGATGGGTTTCTAGACAACCAATTACACAGTGAAAACACCCCTGTGTTGACAAGGTGAGACGCTCCAGTGGAATGTAATTACAGTGAAGACAGGAGTAGTGGTGTTCTGACACAGCCGCCACACAGTCAAACACATAAACAACAGGGTGTTATTAGTTCACACGGCTTCATAACACAGCAGGAAGTCACTTATATAGAGAACAGAAGTTGTTCTATAGGGGCTTGTGTCTAGCAGAGGCAGCGTGCTACCAAGTTAGCATTGGCCGCTAACAAGTTAGCATTGACCGCTAACTTCCTTTATACTGGATGCAGTGCTTCAGTATCACCATGGTGTTCAGAACGCAGTTGTCTTAACGTGTTGAAAGAAAAGACACGCGGCCTGGTCGTTCATTTCGTTCAAAAGGGCATTCTGAAAAAAACGTGCGGACAGATTATTTTGACCAACTGAAAAACAAACATGTCTAGTGTGCATGTCACATATTTCTAATTCGCTATTTGTGTCTGTTTAATGGTATCTGAAATACTGGGATGGGAAGGAGAGACATCAATGGGATCCTTTTATCTGTGTTTATGTGCGTGCGTGCGCGTGTGTGTGCATGTGTGCAGAATGTGATGGGTTTCTGAGCCATAGCACGCACAGTGCAGTCGTTGAAGTTATACGGAGACACTCACCATGGACCTGCCCCGCAATATAAAAGCCAAGAAGGGAACTGGAGGAGGAGCCGTGCAATTTGCTAAGTAAGGCAACGCGCTTTCATCCACAAATAAGACTGTGACACCTACCCTGCCCCGTCGGAAAGCAACAACATGCCATGTACGTCGCACGTGAAGACAGAATTGGAGAGAAAATTAAAGTTGACGGGAGGAGAGTGAAATTCAGTGAGAGGAGTGGCTGGCAGGGGGGGGTGGACTGAAGTCAGCAGTTGGGACCGAGATGTTCAACAAGACAGGAGGACAAAAGAGGAGGATCCCGGCGTGAGTCTGAAGACTTCCACACCTCCTTCCACATCTCCTTCCACACCTCCGTCCACTTATCTTCCCTCTCCTCTGTGGTTTTGATGGAAACGGGTCCAGAGCACCCACTTTATCGGTACACGCCGCACCTGGGCTCGCCCCGTTTGAGTGCCAAATATCCCGACGTCTATAATAAAACAAGGACTATTTCATTTCGTGGGGAGAATTCGAAGGCCCCCATAAGAAAAAAGGCCAACCTTGAGTGAAATGTGTTTTGTGTGTGTGTACATAAACAATAAAACAAGAGGGAGAGTGGAACTATTGGGTTCTTAGCCTTGTGTGTGTGTATGTGTCTCTGTGTGTGTGTCTCTCTGTGTGTGTGTCTCTCTGTGTGTGTGTCTCTCTGTGTGTGTGTGTGTGTGTGTGTGTGTGTGTGTTTTTGTGTGTGTGTACATAAACAATAAAACAAGAGGGAGAGTGGAACTATTGGGTTCTTAGCCTTGTGTGTGTGTGTGTGTGTGTGTGTGTGTGTGTGTGTGTGTGTGTGTGTGTGTGTGTGTGTGTGTGTGTGTGTGTGTGTGTGTGTGTGTGTGTGTGTGTGTGTGTGTGTGTGTGTGTGTGTGTGTGTGTGTCTGTGTGTCTCTGTGTCTCTGTGTCTCTGTGTCTCTGTGTCTCTGTGTCTCTGTGTCTCTGTGTCTCTGTGTCTCTGTGTCTCTGTGTCTCTGTGTCTCTGTGTGTGTGTGTCTGTGTGTGTGTGTGTGTGTCTGTGTGTGTGTGTGTGTGTCTCTGTGTGTGTGTGTGTGTGTCTCTGTGTGTGTGTGTGTGTGTCTCTGTGTGTGTGTGTGTGTGTGTCTCTGTGTGTGTGTGTCTCTGTGTGTGTGTTCTTTCTTTACGTCCCCCCCACACCCTTTATACAGTCGAACAGCAATAGAAGCAATACAGACTGAACGCAGACATCAGAATGATGACCGCGGCATTCTCACTACCTGTGCGGTATTTACCTGGCAAACCACCAGTCTACCTCATCAAACGCAACACAAATATCTCAAGTGCGCTCAAAATAAAAAAAGACGAGAGAGAATATGACAGGATTTCCGGAGCCAAAAGTATTAGAGTTCTCTCAACGCAACCCAAACTGCCCCGAGTCAACCAGACAACAGAAAGAGGAACGACTACAGGAAAGCTAGACATATTTAGTCCCTGTGTTTTGGCTATCTAATCATCTGCTGCTGCTGTCCAATAAAACAAAAAGAGCTGTGCAGCATAGTCACCTGTTTATACAGCAGAGTGTTGCAGCAGGTTAGACACCAGTGTGCCTGTTTAAAGGACACACACACACACACAGAGTGAATCAGAAACTCTGGGCTGTTATCTTATCACTATAGTCTTTTCCCAGGACATGGGGGACGAGCAGGAGAGCGAGAGTACAGCCGAACGAGGAGCGATATGGAAGAGGCATTCCACAGCCGTAGCGTCAACACAGGAATGGCCAGGAAGATGACCTCGAGGTTACTGCATCTGGCTAGTGTCCAAAAGGTCTTTGGGTCTAACCATCCCCTCTCCACCTCTCCTCCGTTCTGTTGTTCTGTCGTTTTGTCTCAGAGCAATACAGTTAACCCTAAATGCTCCTGCAGGCCTGAAACAGTCCAACATTTAACAGAGCAATATGACATGTCGTTTGCTGTAAACACAGAGCGGTTCTCAATACAAAACGCTGCGTTAAGTATTTGGCTTGGGTCTCTTCCCGGTCGGAATAACCGCTTGAGTCTGAATGACGGGTCAGCGTGGAGGCAATACCCGCTGCCATGGATACCGTGGATGGGAGCAGCCAGGGGACATGTGTCACACTGATTCCTGATAATAAAACAGTCGACTTAAAGTGCAAATATCTTTACACATGAACCAAAGTTAACTTCTATAGACAGAGAAGGTTAGTTTAGGTCGTCTGTTTATTTATGCATCTGAAGACGGCGCGCCTGTGGCTTTAGAGAATTGTTCCCGGCCTTAGAAGTTAATTATTTTCAACTCCCTGGCTTCTCATTTTCTTAAGGTGAAAGATTTTAAACGTACCCACGATGCATCAGCGGGTTCACGACTCTTCAAACGGTCCAATGGATCCCGAATACTTCCTTGACAGACGGGTCGAGTGCTTTGGCCAACTGTCAATCCTCAGGCCTTTTCCATTTCAGTTAAACACCAGATAACCCCGGCGTCAGTCTGACCGAGCGTTCCCGAGCGTTCCCGAGCGTTCACTGTCGCTAACGCCTAGATGAGAAGGGCCTCACCGAGAAGGTTTCTACAACGGTAGATTATTTCCTTCAAAAAACACCTGCTCACTGAACTTCTGACTGGGAAACCATTTTGACGTGTCTGTATCACAGATCTAATCTAATCTTCCACTTGACAGAAGTCACTAAAAGAAAAAGTAGGAAGTATCTTAATGTAGGTACTATTTAAGTGTCACACAATAGCCGCCAGACGTCACCCCCTAAATGCAAAGGAACTGGTGGCAGTCAGTGAGATCAAAATTGGATCTCTCTGCGTTCGGGGAATCCCTCACTTAAACCCGATTAGAGTATTTTTGTGTCGGAGCAAAGGCAAGCCCTGTCTTTTAGGCGCGAGTATAACGGACAGGTTGTATCTCCTGAGAGCATCAGTCCGAATAGGAAGGTGATGTTGATAGAAGCGGAGTGAAATCTGTTTGACACCGCTGAGAAAAAGACGGGCACTGGCAGAGTGAGAAACACAATGCCGTTCTTTGCAAATCCGTGCCTGGAAAGCAGCCTGAAGATAATGTGAACTGATCAAAGAAGAGCGATTCATCGGTTGAGAAAGACTGAGAAAGAGAAGTAAACAAAGACTTAAATTGAGAAGTGAGAGACGGGTGACGGTGAATGAAAGTTCAAAAGTGAAACATTTGTCTGTCCATTTGCGTTCAGTCATCGTTCTGTGCCAGACTGTGTGGGATCAGATAGGGGTACACAAGCTCCTGCATTAATACCAACATTGTTTGATGTCATCCAACATACAAACGGACTGGCCCAAAAATAAATATACCAGGGGTGTGTATATTGGGTTTAAACAACTGAAATACAAACCACAAACAGAGGCTGAACGGTACCCTGCCATCCCATCTCCAAACACGCACGCAAAGCAAAAAACATTAGGACAGACTGTCACTCAGCGCTTTGTTTCCGTTCTACAATTACTTATCCTATATGAGTTATTAGCTGCTACACACGGCTCAGCACTGGGATTAAAACCTTCATTTGGTTTCATCTTTAACCAGCCAAATGTTTTACCACAGCCGTTTTTTTTGCTGCTACGCACAGCAAACTGTTTTGACAAAAGGTAACTTGGTAGTTTGTCATTTAAACGAGACACCAACAATTTAGTAGACATTTGAGTACGGCAAACTGCTGATAAAATGACATCTGTCACACTGTTGTCCTTTCACCATACGACATAAAGTCTTTAAAAAAAAATTTTGTTCAGTTTACGTACGAACAGTCATTCAGGCGGTCCTGTTTTTCCTCCGTGCTGATTCAACTTTCCCCAGTAGAGCTGAGCACTCAGCAGTGGCAGGTGCAACCAAAGGCTTAGAGTGGAAAGCGTAGAATCTACAAAGTGAAGCTAAAGCTCGGGACTTGGTCACTCAGCACATACCTGTGGAGAGCATGTGTCTGACACATTACTTTGATAGTGTTCGTGAAATTCTGAGGGTTGAAAGAGCTAGGAAAGTTAACTCAAAGCATGTAGTGCATCACAGGTTCGCAAACTAGCAGGATACAGCATTCCTCTGGCTGCGACACTGATGGAAATTCCACTACAAGTCCTGCTGTGTCAACACAAGGTAATTTAAACTGAGAAAAACAAGTTCTATGACACTAAATAGTAAAATGTCAGAAGTAATACATATACGCTCCCAGATTGTGAATAATAAACTAATCATTCAAATGTATATTATAAAGCCATTTTACCTCAGCAGCTGGCACAGCGTCATTTAACACAGCACTAAGCTAAAAACCTCAAAAAGCCAGCAACAACAGGGTTGATGCACAGTGAACCGGTAAAACTTCCTAAAAGGGGCAAAACACAGGAAGCTAAAGAAGAGCCAGGCTCCAAGGGGTGTTCATCTACATATTAGGAATACATATTGTAATAATTTATAAATGCATGTGCGCTGTGTACAGAGTAGGGCTGAACGATTAATTGCATTTGCGATTATATCGTGATATGATAAATCAAAATAAGTCTGTATTTTTTTTGTGACAAGTAATGGCACAGGCTAGAATCAAACACAATAAGATTATATATTTTTATAAGATGATATATCATTTTTTGTAAAGACGGTCCAGTCTTGTTCTCTTTAGCAAATGCTGTATGTCATTTACAACCTTCAGGGTTGCTTAAGTAAACACATACAGTTGGACGTTTACATACACCTTAGTCAAATAAAAACATTCAAACTCCTGACATTTACTCATAGTAAATATTACCTGTCCTTAGTCAATTTGGATCACCTCTTCATCTTAAGAATGTAAAATGTCTCAATGGTAGTAGAGAGATTGATTAATTTCAGCTTTTTTTCATGAATCACATTGTGAAATAATCTGTAAACAATAGTTAGAAAAACAACTTTAATGCCAAAATGAGTTTTTGACATAAAAGTGGTTGATGAAAGGAGTTTTAATAACTTTAACCTATGACGGAAGAAAAACTGTTGTAATATAAATAAACGGATTAAACTAATAATTCAATAAATCCATTAATTAATATTTTGTCATCAAAGACCTATGACTAGATAAGACTATATTTCCTATTCAATATTTCATTGAACGCTAATAGTTTTTATTTAATCTTCAAAACATTGTAATTTTCACAGATGTTATACAAGAACAAGTGATTTTTTATTCTACTGATCCAAACTGTATTTCACCATTTTATCATTTTTGAGACTGTTGTTGCTGGTACAGTAGCTGTGGGTCAGAGGCAAGTCAGGCAGGCAGGCAGCCAAGCAGACATACACTGTGCTGTAGCCTTTGTGAAAAAGAAATCCCCTGTAATTGGAGAGCCGTCAAAGCTTAGCCTCTCTATGAGAAATGGATGAAAGCTGACAGAATTCACTGTAATCTTCCGTGTATGCAAGGACATTTCTCTCTCTCTCTTTCACTTTGGCTCCTCCAGCTGAGAGACACTGCACTGACACTGTATTTCTTTTCCGTGCAATTTTTTCAACCCTGCCAATTCCGTGATGTCCAATTCACAGTGATGCCCTAGTTTCGTGATTATTCTGTTAACGGAATACTTTAACGGGCCACGCTGAGACACCTAAAACCAGATAAAAGTATACAGACATATAAAGGGTGATGTTCCCGTACATGACCGGCAACAGTCTTTCGATGAAGAAAATCCATCTGTGCCAACAAAGTCAAAATGATTGCTCACTCGTCGGTCCCTTTGAGGGGCTGTCGTAACACATTCTGTCTGCGTGTGCTGCCCAAATCTCTCTCAATCTTTGACTAAGGCCCTCGGATCTCCATTTGTTCCTCCAAGCTGTTACCGTGCGCTGATTCACCAGAGCGAACCACGGTAACACGCTTGCTGTATTCAGAGGTTCTTCTCCCGTCCTCTTATCTTCCATTGCAGGTACGGCCTGGACATGTACGGGGTGACGTAAGGGAGATGTTCCCTTGCGTTGTTAAAATATAGACATGTAGACGTGTGTGGCTGGGCGAATTAACACCAGATGGATTGAACAAATTCGGTCCAGGCCAGAACTGACAAACCTATTATTTATTTTGACGTACTTTCCCCTTCACTGGCGGTTCAGATTCGCGTCTATCAAAATCTGTTTTTCTCAGAACGAACGCTCTGTTCAAGTTCCGGCAAGGGACAGACGCCAAACAAATGTGTACCAAACAAAACGGAACTGATAGATTAGAGCGCAGTCCATAGAGAGCACTTCTCTGCCTGTGACAAGAAACACTTCCTGAGTCACCGACTGGCAACACAACTGGTTTTGCTCGTTTAGTTTAGAATCCTACAGGCGTAGTCAGGTCTCAATACAAGTCCGTATTGTGAATTCATACTGGCCTGAACGGATAACACGGACACGTTTCGTTTAGTTAGTTCCCTTGCTAAACAGGCGGGATGAACCTGCCTACTTGCCACAGATCCATGTTCGGAAGTTTCCGGAGCACCTCAAGGTTGCTGAGCTATATAAATGCAAATTCTTATCATGATTACCTCTCATTCTCACAATGCTGCACTACAATACCACTTAATTTCCTATGAATCTATCACCTGCATGCTAACACACACACACACACACACACACACTTAATCTGCATGCCGGCGTTTAGTTCAGTGACAAAGTGTACGGCAGGAACAGACCCTCTACCCTGGCAGTGTTTGTTTATATTATCGCTGTCTGGCGTACACACACACACACACACAAACATGTTAGACTATTGCTTGTGTATCCTACACCAATGTCGTGTTAAGCTTCGGCGAAAATAGCTTCTCGATTTCAGTTCGCCCTTAGTAACTCTGGGTCGTGCGTGTGAAACGCTCCTCAAAATTGACGAATTGAAGCAGTACTGTGATGCTTAATTGATTTATTTCCAGATGATGGTGTGTGGATTGTCACCGCTTGCGAATAGATTGCACTACATTAGTACGGTTTGCAGAGTTTGTAAGCAGCCATTTCCTGCCCATATTCTGATTGGTCTAACACCTACCTTTGTCTGGGATGATGGCAAAGGGATTCATCCTTTTTTATACATTTTTCCGCAACTAAATGTTGGAACTCCAAGTTGCTAAATAAGAACAGTGCCCTCTCTCTCTTTGGTGATTGGTCGGATTGACCATCTGTCAATAGTACTGAATTGAAGATTACATCTTTATATCTCCAAATAAGAACGTAAATACATTTTCGCAAGACTTTCTGGTGAACCTGGGCCATAACACAGTTTTTTGGGGAGTGTGTCAAGCTTTGATGACAGCCAGAGCCCACACAGCCGCCGACCTTAAAATAAAAGCTTTGTATCCCAAATTTGCTTAAAAAAATACATACATGTATGTAACATATTTACATACATCTATTCAACTTAGTTTTGGGATCCATTGGACATCTGGGAGAAGGTTGCCAGCTTTTCTGTGTCATCTTTGCCCTATTCCACAGCTTTGGGACTTCTGATGATGAATGTGCTCCATTAGGAACCAGGCCTTAAAATATTATTAGGATCTCACATTTTTAAGACATTACTTCTGATCCCACAGACTAGGCTAGTTGATGGATGAATCCCGCTCTAGACCCATTAGAAGAGCTGACAAGGAGTTGAATGAGCAATGAACAGTAACACGTCTTTATTATACATTGTTAAATGTAAATGAACTTACTACTGTTGCTCTGCCGAAAGAGTCATTTATCATGAACAGGAACAAATGAGAAAGAATAAGTTCCCTATTTGTCATAAACTCATATGGACATTAATTTCAACACATTATTTCAGGCAGTTGTAGCCACCGCAAAAAGATTTACGGTTTCATAAAAGCATTCCATTGAATTTAAAACATTCAACTGGGCATGTGTGAGAACCTTCAAGAATTTCCATAATTTTCTCACCTGGTACTAGGGCTGCTCGATTATGGCAAAAATCATAATTGAGAACACAATTATTAGACACGATTACTAATTGACTTTGGAAACACCATTCATTTATTTAAAACAACCTTTTATTGTATTTTCAATCGTGAATGTCCATGAATATTATTGAACTGAAATAAATAATACAAATACATTTTATCAAAATCAATATATTTTATATGCACCTCCACAACCAACTGATAACTACTAAACACTTTTATATTGAACATTTTACTAAACTAGTCCTATATTCAACATATTCCAGTCAGTAACTGTCACATTGTTGTGGACTTTCGGTCCTCACTACGTGTGTGGTTTTCGTTGGCCATCTTTCTTTTGGTTTAGGTTTCGCGAGTCACACCAGTTTTCGTTTCGGTAGTCTGGAGATCTATTTAATTCACTAGTTTGTATTTCACATTTCTTCGCATTAATTAAAGTTACGGGTCTACGTTGGTGAGTGCTGTTTGTTTATACTATATCACTGTTATGTTAAATTTAGCACCTACCTCAGTGCGCACTTTATTTTCCAGTCAGGGCCTTCTCTTGTTTTGTTTAATAAATACCAAAGACAGTGACTCCAACTCCAGGCTTTTAGCCAGAAATACACTGTTAGGGGACAGTAGTCTTCAAATAAAAATAGGTGTCGTTGTAATGAATAGGTAGACGGATATACGGCACCATAGTGCGGCTTGACCGCATGCCGGTTGTAGCGGCTAAGTATTCGGCCAGACACATAATTTGCAACTTCCTCAGGGCACTTATTATACAGGTCAGGCCGTGCAAGAGAAGTGCTGCACTGTTTTTAAAAAGACAAAACCGAATGCGGCACAATAATAGTTTAAGCTCGATTATTTTGTTTTTCAGAATCGTTGGAGGCTGTAATTGAAATGGAAAATTCAGCCCTACCTGGCACTTCATCATGTCCGTTCTAGGTGGTTCTAATGAAGTGAAAAGAGAAAAATGACTACCCACTACAGCCTAATGACTCAAACAGACTTCTAAAAGTCATCAGTCACCAATACAATGTGTTTTCCGACCCTGTGTCTACAAGCAATGGGTCTAGAAAGTTTTTTCCTCCTGTCAGGCATGGTGTTGCATTTTGTTGGATCAAGGAATTTTGGTAACTAGGCAATATCCACTATCTAATCAGAACGAATTCCATCCCAAAGCAACTTAACAACGCAAACAGCATATAATTTGGTAGCAAACCACACCAGTGAATTGATTTTATTGCAAGCACCCCCCCAAAAAAACAACAACAATCAACCTCCATCAACAACCATATCTGCTTAAATTAAAATAATCAAGGAGCTTATTACACACTCACTTTAGACAAAATAATACAACTGTGTAACGGAACTAAATTGATTCCGCTCTGATCTACGCTTCAAGCATGAGTACACTCTTAAGGGAAGGGGATTAGTAACTCCCTTAGTAATTTTTTTTTACAAACCACTCGCGAGTCCCGCATTTTGCCCTGAAATAACAAGGCTTCAATCGGAATAAACATAACACAAGAAAAGACTGGAATCTTCATTAATTCAAAAAAACACACTGATGGGAAAAAAACTAGTCTGAAGAAGCTCCCAACAACCCGGTCTCGCGCACATTAAACGCACGCCTACAGAAACGCCGGAGAGTGTAGATCTTCATATTACCACTGCACTTATTGGATTTCATTTAGCCGAATGTAGAGGTAACGGCAGGCTGGTTGTCTCAGAAGAGCGTTTTGCAGATATTTCAGTTCGGAGGAATGCTTTTAAAAAAAAAACGCACAGGGGCCAAATGGGCAATAATCAGGCTGACAGTCGAATACGATAACACAGGGAGGACAACCAGCTATATATCTGGACAATAATTCTGAACATTTACCCACGGGTTAATTCTATCATTATTCCAGATGTATAGAAATCAATTGCCTTTGTAACTAGTTATTGAAGCGGTCAGGTGTACTAGGTTACGGGTAAACCTGAAACACAAATTGTGTTTGGGACCAGAAAAGAGGTTAGCGATATCAGTGTTCGTTATCCCAGTTTCTCCCAGGTCTATCATCACTTACCAACGTCGGTTAGGATTACACGCTAACGAACACGCACAAACTCACAGACAGACTGAATACAGTAGATAGTCACTGCATACATTCATTCATATTTTGTTCCTTCTCTTACCTTGCAAACCCAGATTAAAATAGGCCAAAAATAAGTATCACACAGCCCGCACACATTAGAAGCACATCCCTTTGAGTAGTCTAGCGCTTACGTTTTCACTGAGCCATCCAAACAGTGATTGTTAGCTAGGCCTAGCTAGTTTGCCTGATTCATATTATCTAGAAATTGGTGTGTTTTTTTCAAATCCCAGAATGTGGTAAAACCAGTTGTTTGATGTTAACTATATAATGTGTTCACAAATTAAGAAAAAATAAATAAAAAAAGAACACAAACCTCAAGATATGACGCGCAGAACTATTCGGAATAATGTTTGCACTAGAGGCACGGTTTTTAGTGATATGTTGTTTGCAGGAGTCGTAAGAGAATAGATGAATAACCACCAAACGAATATAATGTCTAAGGGCTCTACGGTATATGCAGAACACCTGTCCTTCCCCTTAAAAGAGAATCACACAGGCCAGACTTCTACAGACACATATTCCTCTTGTTAACTTCTGCTATGCCGTTCTACTAGCAATGGTGTTTCTTTCTTTAGTTCACACGGCTCTGAGCGATGCACCGTTATTTACCAGTTCTGCAGACGGTAGTAAGATAGCAAGATGGATACTGTATACATAGTGTGTGTGTGTGTGTGTGTGTGTGTGTGTGTGTGTGTGTGTGTGAGAGAGAGAGAGAGAAACAAAAAAACAAGAACGAGAACGAGATAGAGTCGTCTTTCGTAACACACGTCTGCACATTCCTGATTGAGCCGCTCTGACGTTCAATCGCGTCAGAAGAATGAGTCTTTGTGCGGTCTTAAACGACACGACTCCCGATATCCCAGCACACTGCATGATTGACAGCTCTCCGTCCGCCAGATATGCGGCTGTAAAGGCAGCCAATCGTATGCTCTGACCAGCGAGCCGGGCCTGAACTGCCACTGTTTCACTGAGCACAGCATGATTAAAGCCCGGGATCATGATCCAATTAGAGAACAGTATAATAATTGCACGCTTTCATCATTTTGTGCGCTGCTAAATGGGTATGGTGCTAAACTGTTTTGGAATGCCTGACTAGACATGCCATTACAGAGGCCATCAGAGATTCCCATTGGTTCGAACCTCATCTCTGAGACTCATCTGGTTGACGGGCCAGAACATGACGCTGCACCAAAGGCACGGACTGAAATATGCATCAGCAACACTGATGGCAATTCTGTCATATTGCACGTCATAGCAGATGGTGATGCTTGATTAAGTATGACATTGATGATGTTTTTCCACTCCCAGCTAGCCCTTAGGTCCACCAGAAAAATCTGCATTCCCCTAACATTTACTAAATCTGCATTCCCCTAACATTTACTAAATCTGCATTCCCCTAACATTTACTAAATCTGCATTCCCCTAACATTTACTGAATCTGCATTCCCCTAACATTTACTAAATCTGCATTCCCCTAACATTTACTAAATCTGCATTCCCCTAACATTTACTAAATCTGCATTCCCCTAACATTTAGTAAATCTGCATTCCCCTAACATTTACTAAATCTGCATTCCCCTAACATTTACTAAATCTGCATTTCCCTAACATTTACTAAATCTACATTCCCCTAACATTTACTAAATCTGCATTCCCCTAACATTTACTAAATCTGCATTCCCCTAACATTTACTAAATCTGCATTCCCCTAACATTTACTAAATCTGCATTCCAATAACATTTACTAAATCTGCATTCCGCTAACATTTTCTAAGTGTAATATTACTTGTGATGTTTGGGTGAACTCAATAACTTTCCATCTAGTTTTACCCATATCTACAGCATGGCCTCGGGATTCTGAAAGCACTGATTCTGAATCTGTGTAATAGGATGAAGGCATGCATTCTACTGAGCCTCTAATTCTCAAGAGACACGATAGATTACACTGCTATCTTCGCTGGCGACTTCACTCTACTGTGAAATAATTATACAGCACTAATCCACTGGAAAAAGAAGTTCAAAGACCTGGCAGGCATCAGCAGAACAAGACGGACTTAAGAGACTGAATTCATTTATTTTATACAAGCCCAAGTTACTGTGACTTCAAAATGATTTGGAGCTGGCTGACGCATTGCCAGCTGGATATTGGTCATTTACCCATCCTGATAAGAAAAAGTAATTCAAAACTAAACTTAGATTACCATCTAGAGGAGCAGAAAAAACTGTTAGCAGCTAGCACAGTAGTTACAAAAACTGTTAGCGTCTAGCACAGTAGTTACAAAAGCTGTTAGCGTGAAGCACAGTAGTTACAAAAACTGTTAGCGTCTAGCGCAGTAGTTACAAAAACTGTTAGCGTCTAGCGCAGTAGTTACAAAAGCTGTTAGCGTGAAGCACAGTAGTTACAAAAACTGTAAGCGTGAAGCACAGTAGTTACAAAAACTGTTAGCGTCTAGCGCAGTAGTCACAAAAACTGTTAGCGTCTAGCGCAGTAGTTACAAAAACTGTTAGCGTCTAGCGCAGTAGTTACAAAAACTGTAAGCGTCTAGCGCAGTAGTTACAAAAGCTGTAAGCGTCTAGCGCAGTAGTTACAAAAACTGTAAGCGTCTAGCGCAGTAGTTACAAAACTGTTAGCGTCTAGCGCAGTAGTCACAAAAACTGTTAGCGTCTAGCACAGTAGTCACAAAAACTGTTAGCGTCTAGCGCAGTAGTTACAAAAACTGTAAGCGTCTAGCGCAGTAGTCACAAAAACTGTTAGCGTCTAGCGCAGTAGTCACAAAAACTGTTAGCGTCTAGCGCAGTAGTTACAAAAACTGTTAGCGTGAAGCACAGTAGTTACAAAAACTGTAAGCGTCTAGCGCAGTAGTCACAAAAACTGTAAGCGTCTAGCGCAGTAGTCACAAAAACTGTTAGCGTCTAGCGCAGTAGTCACAAAAACTGTTAGCGTCTAGCGCAGTAGTTACAAAACTGTTAGCGTCTAGCGCAGTAGTTACAAAAACTGTAAGCGTCTAGCGCAGTAGTCACAAAAACTGTTAGCGTCTAGCGCAGTAGTCACAAAAACTGTTAGCGTCTAGCGCAGTAGTTACAAAACTGTTAGCGTCTAGCGCAGTAGTTACACAACTATGGGATAAGTGCCCCAGGGGTCTTCAGATGGGCCTTACTGTTGACATATATAATAACATTTTCTAAACAGAAACACCTAAGCTGTGTTTCTCGCCATCTAGTTATTGCAAACCTTAGAGAGCTACGTAAAACATCAGTCAGAAATGCTTAGATCAACAAGCAGTGAGGATTACTTAAACAAAATGGCTTTTTAAAGGTTTAAGCTATCAATTTTTACAACCTGTTAAATCGGTTTGCCTCTGAGATTCTCACAAGCTTGTTCAGCCACATCATCACTGGCGGTTGCAAAATTGCAACTGACAGAAACCCATGTTGTCTTTTTCACTCTGTATTTACTTGATGATTAGATCTTCCTTAAAATTTCATGAACTTCCCACAAACACTTTGAAGCGTTTCCAGTAGCTACATCCTTCATATTTCATTTTGATGTACAAACTTTAAAAAGTGTTTTATTTCGGTGTGTTTGTCGTAATTTCTAGATTCCAGCCCAGCCAGGGCATAGAGCATCAATACCGTATGCTCTTTGGGGTTTTAGGAGGGGAAGAATTAGAAACACTGTGACACTGCTTGTATTTTATTTAAATACAATAAAATACAAAAGACAGCTATGCTTAGCCGGTCCAAAGTTTGAGAAATTCCAGATTAAAGATTGCAAAATACTTGTTAGAACCAGTATTAAACAGTACAGCTTTTTTGTAGAACTTACAAAATAAGGCCTTAAATGAGCTAAATGTTTTCACAGTTGAGAAGACAAGTGCGAGAAGGCTGATCTATGATTCTGGCAAAAATAAATAGCATGCTCAAGATTCAAATTATAGAAGGGCAGCTCGAGCGTTACGGTCTGGGAAGCACTGATGTAGCAGTAACATCATTCTATTCCCCAAGCCCTCAACAGGCTTGGATGTGAAACTCTGGAGAAATTTTGAATCACTTAACCATGCAAATCACAGGTTTGATTAGGACCTCCCCCGCCTAGTTGTCTTGGTCTTAATTGGACACCAATTAAAAGGAAAAAAAACAACGTGAAGTGAATTTGACACTCCTGGCGTAAAACATCGGCGTATTTATGAGGGACAAAAGCAAGGCTTACATTTTGCAAGATGTTTTATGTCGTACTTGCTATGCTACTGGCGTATACAAATGGGAATTTGTAGCGGAGATTCGGCCCGTAACATTGAACTGAAATGGTTCCTGTGACGCAGTGTCAGTTTCACAGAATCGTGCAAACTCCATCATTACCCGATAGTTATGGACCGTATATCTACTGCTGGAGCTGAAGTATAATGTGTAAATCTGAGCTATGGAAAACTGGAAGACTTCACAAATGATAGATGGTTGATCAGGGGACCAGATGTATAAAGTAGAGATATGCCTTGGACCTAATTCTATTATTGGGAGTCTCTTACTTTTTGGGGGAGAATATCTGGATATTCAAAATGCATGTTTTTGAAAGTGATACCGCTTCTGTTTGACCTGATTCACACAATATAATGCACGAAGGACCCAGTGTTATTTTCGTACAGCGCCGACTCAATGGCCGTTGGCCTAGGGGAAAAGTCGCCACGCAGAACCATTAATGAGTGAACTGCCATCCACTTACTAAGAGTTGATATTTAGCTTTTCAGCTGGGGCCACCATACAACTAGTCCGGCATTGATTGAAAAGTTGGTCAATTAAAGTGTGTCAAATGTCATGGTACATCCTCATATTTAAAAAGCATAGACATACACACATACCAACGCAAGTACCGAAATACAAACGTAACCGTAATTATTCTATTAACCCTGCACATAGCTTTGGTATGAAGTGGACAAAACGTGATTGAAAATATAGCCTTTGGAACCTAACTTAATTGTGATTGTGGATGTGCCTTTCTAATACTGAACCTGTAGAGAAAGTTCTGTCTACGGGACATTTTGCAAAATGAAAAAGAGAATAGAGAAAGACGGGGAAAGAGAGAGCTAGTTACCAGAGCCCTGTCGGGTCAGACAGATCTAGCAGCTTGTTTGTATGACATGAACGTCTGGTAGGAAGGTTATCCTCATTGGGACTAATTACACTGAGTTCCGGCTTAAAGATGGCAGATTAAGCAGCATTATGCAGACTTCAATAACCAAGGAGTCAGGGACACACATGGTATCTGAGGGTCAAGATCCAGAAGACACACACAACAATTATTATTTCTTTAAGTAGCCCGAACGCCTCAGCATTGAACTTAAAAGGTTGGCGAGACGATCAATCTTCCGTCGCGCCATCTTCGGAGGATGATGTCAGACTGTCCTTCGTCTCTCGCCTTTCGACTTCCTATCTGGTCTGGAAGATTCATTAAGCTTTTCTACTTTCCTGTTGTGGTTGCAGTGTGTGTGTGTGTGTGTGTGTGCACGTGTGTGTGTGTGTGCACGTATGTGTGTGTGTGTGCTTGACGGACTCAATGTCTGACTCATAGACTGTGTCTGAGTTGTGATCAAGCAGACAGGCCCCGTAGCCCCTATAAAACTGGATAGAGGCAGAGTTTCTTTACTTATGTTTACTTATGTTGAACCACACAAACACACACGTACACCCAAACAAGGGTAAAGGAAACAGCTCCCTAAATTCCAGGGAAAGATTAAATGGCAGGAGGCTTTCCAAAATCTCAGCCGTCACACACACCCTTCTGTCTGTGTGTGTGTGTGTGTTTGAGTCTCGCCCCAAGGGAACACGTTATCTACACTTCCACAAAAACACACCAAACTAAACGCCAACGCCTTCATCAATCTCAATCTGCACATGCTGATATTTATTCTCCCGCGCTTCCAGGGCAGAGTATTATTTCACCATCGACCAAAGCACAATAGACAGTAATTACAGTGTCTATATTCTCAAAGACATTGCCCGGGTAACGCAGACACCCATGAAACTGTTCAGGTTAACGTCTCATTTAAGTACATTCCCAGTTGAGTTGGTGTTAAATGTGTCTGAGAACATGCTAGCCTATAGCGGTGCTGTCAAGCGGTCGACCCACCTCGTGTGTACATGTAAAACAGCACTTCAAATCACACAGGGTTTAGATGTAAGCCGGCTGCTACATTGACTTGTGGTTTGGGTCTGACGGGAGTGAAGTGTCATCACGCTTGCTGAATACTTACTTAGTATACGGGAGGAAAGTGGTGGGTGTGCCTTGTGATTTCACTTAGCTCTGATTGAAGATACGGTCAGAGCCCGCAGTAAAAAAGTTCAGTAGAAAGACAGAGAAAGTGTGCAAAGAGGCAAATCGGCGTTTTTCTACGTACAGTATTTCATTTATACTAAATTGATAAAAGAGGTTGGCAAAACTCACCCCGGTTATATGACTGCCCTGCTGAATTCTTGTAAACACAAATTCCCTGTGAATTGGTTGTTACACAGTAATAAAGCTGCCCTAAATATTCCTCAGAGATTAGACACCCATCATCTTCTCCTCTCCTGAAGGAACATACTTTTGTTGCATTGTTGTTGGAGTTTCTGTGTCGCTATAAACCCTTTCATCCCACCAAAAGCTGACAGTGAACAATAACAACATACTCCAGGCTATCGTATTGAGCGAGGAACACGCCTGCCTCGGGGAGACTGATCGTAGAGCCTGGAAGAGCCCCTTACTTCCTATCTCTTACACATCTAGCCAATCGAAAACTAGACTAAACCAATCCCAGTGGATCGGGAGAGGATTCAGAGAGAGTCCTGTTCCCCAGTCCTAATTCATTGACGATGTGTCCGTGTAAATACTGAGGCCAGGTGACTGATGCCGCTAGCTAGCAGGGCGGCCCCGGTCTCGCAAAAATCACTTGATTCAAATGATGGGGAGTCGGTGAATTCCAGCACGCACACTGTCAATTTCTTTTAATGCTTTCATCTGTATTTTTTATTGAGTCCACCTAAAGAGATAAGTCAGTGTACAAACGAACAAACAAGCACATTTTCACAGCTTCCACTTCCCCGGTTTAATTGAGACGACAACAAAAACACAAAAGCTACCTACATTTGAAGAAAAATAATTGCCGAATAACAAAATGAATACTTTTTTACATACAAACTATACATTCTCAGCTGGGATTTCGTTGACGATCAGACCACAGTAATTGATTATGTCGTGACTTTGTAGCCGTCATGCCAAAAATTACATGAATGTGCCGGACAACAGTAATTAGGCTAAGTGCCACTCCAATTCCCCCTCACTGAGATGACGGCGCATCGTTCTCTCCCGGTCGGTGTAAACACACGTGCCCACACAACACCCACACTGCCCAGGTAGACAATGGGTTTTTAGACCCTGAGGTGCAATGTCAGAAGACTACAAGGAACACCCAATTGTGTCGCGTAAGCCGTCATTGCTACAACCGCGTGAAAGTGAAACGGTGACACTTTATTTGTCAACAACGGCTTTCATCGAAGGACCGCCTCGGATTTGACAGCTCAGGTACGAGACATTCGAGGATGTGCTTTCTGCGCTTGAGCTTTTTTCCAATGGATGAACGGTTGCTGTCTGTGGTCTCTTTACAGTTTGAATATTTGGTGGTCGGGGATTGGGAAAACAACTTTTGCTGTAGACATTGACTTACAAAACTACAAATGCCGCATCGGGGAATGCGTTGCTGTGTGTATTTTCGCCTGCTCCTGCTTGTATGGATTACTTTCATTGTTCTTAAAATAACAGCCTCGCCATATCTCTCCCTGACAATTCATTTTGAACACGACACCGGTAGAACGTTGGATGTTAAATAAGAAACGCACTGAATTGAATAAGATATATTTTCCCACCACATGACACTAAGGAAGTTGTGTCCAATAAGAGGCATCCTAATCCAAATTACAGTGTTATACAGATCCCTTCGTTTTGTGTCAGGCTGGCTGCTCGGACCGCTAGTAAATCTCCAATGATGTCCCTGCTACACCGCTAACCTCTCCACTGGCACTTCCATTTAAACAAACCCCCTAGAAAATGCTGTTTGATCTGCTAGTTGTATGCTTACTGTAAATGTCTCTGGAGTGTCTGATAATGAGTAAAATGTCAATTGTTGCGTATAACTTGTATAGCTTGCGTTTAACCGGCAGCAGTGTCCCCTCCACACAGCTCTATTGACTCCCTGTTTTTAAAATGCAAATCTGCCAGTAAATCGTCAGGCAAACACTAGGTTCCTCAATGGGTTAAATGGGGAGGTCAGTAGGAAGGAAACCAGTTGTGTGTGTGTGTGTGCGTGTGTGTGTGTGTGTTAGCGTAAGAGAGAGAAGTGGAGGCAGGGGTTAAATAGGGCGGGAGTAGGAAAGAAGCCAGTTGTGTGTGTGTGTGTGTGTGCGTGTGTGTGTGTGTGTGTGTGTGTGTGTGTGTGTGTGTGAGGAGTGGAGGCAGGGGTTAAATAGTGCGGGAGTATGAAGGAAACCAGCTGTGTGTGTGAGAGAGAGATAGGGGAGGGGGTGGGCGAGCATGAGAGTTGAGATATTACTCCAGGTGATAGAAAGGCTCTGTGATAATTGACTCAGCTAAACCAGAGCACATGAAGCCCGCTGCTCTCCAGCAGTGGATATGAGACAACCCTGATATAAGGAGCGATGGGTGACGACCCGTCAGTCAGACGAAGAGACCGCAGGAAATAAAAGCTTACCTTTAATCCAGCGATTTAGGAAGGACGGAAGGTGGAATGACAGCAGTAGTAGACGTCAGTTATTGGGGAACGTGAACATCATTTTGGGGTCACCACGGGACTATGGGAGTGCCAACCTGGTATTGATACAGCAGGTGTGGCAAAAGAAAGGGAGGGAACGGTAGAAGAGGAGGTAGAAAAGAGCAGGCCACGAGATGTGCAGCTATTAGCAGTAGTTAGACGCAGTAGAGGAATTGCTGACAGACCCAAGGTCAGGACGTGACGACATTAACATTAACCCTGGTGCTACGCGTGTGTATTCGCGATCGTGTGACCTTTGAGATCTTCGGCATCAGGTAAACACAAGGAACGAGAGGGCGGGACGCTCAAGTACTGCGGATCTTAGAGGGAAAAACTTGCTAGCATTAATGTCAGCGTTTTGAAACAGCCATTCTGTAGAGTGGACACATTCATTGACCGTAAAGGTATGCGAAACGGGCTACGGTCACAGTCCAATTAGACAGACGAGCTCTACGGGGGTCCTCCGGTACCCAGGAAGGCATGACTGCCCCCTCGGGATGAAAACACCACAACGCTCTGATGTGACGGCTTCCTTAACAGCTCGGAAGAACGCTGGCGCGCGTGTCCTAAAGACGTGTCCTCAGGGAGTTCGCCATTGTGCCGGTCGTGGATTTGGATTGGGCGGTAGTGGGTGGTCTGGTCGTGCTTGGGGGGACGGGGGCGGGGTGTTCCCTTAAAGACCCACCACCTGAACAAAGGTTGAGCATCAGCGGAATGACACAACAGCACGAGGCACAAGGCAGGTGATTTGCATCAGATACTGAAAAGTGCTCAACCAATAGCTGCTCGGCCAACCCTCCCTCCCCTCCCTCCCTCCCCCTCTCTCCCTCTCTCTCCCTCCCTCTCTCCTCCTCCTCCCTCCATCTCTCCCTCCCTCCCCCTCTCTCCCTCCCTCCCTCCCCCTCTCTCCCTCCCTCTCTCCTCTCTCTCTCTCTCTCCCTCCCTCCCTCCCTCCCCCTCCCTCTCTCCCTCCCTCCCTCTCCCTCCCTCCCTCCCCCTGTACCCCCCTCCCTCCCTCTCTCTCCTTCGGGGTTGTCAGTACAGGAGCATGACAGTGATTCACCAGCGTCAAATTAGAATAGGGGATCACAGCTCCCCCGGTTAGAACCCTAGAAATCTCGATTGCAATGGCGTTGCGGCGTGTGTGCGTGTGCCTGTTTGTGTGTGTGTGCGTGTGTGTGTGTGCGTGTGCCTGTTTGTGTGTGTGCGCGTGCTTGTGTGTGTGTGTGTGCGTGTGCCTGTTTGTGTGTGTGTGCGTGCTTGTGTGTGTGTGTGTGTGTGTGTGTGTGTGTGTGTTTGGGTCTATACATAATGTATGTCTTTCAGAGTGGAAACTCAAAGCTGTAGGCAGATATATGGATTCTCCGATCAAAAGTTTGCACATCAAGCACTTCAGATTGATGACACTGAATGACACCGCTCACACATCCGAGTTGCTTGGCAACCACAGCGACTCAATAATTCTGTTGGGGGTAGACTGGTGATACGGTGGCAGTGCAAACAAACTAAAACAACAAACATTGACACATTACTGACCACCAGAAGAAAGAGTTATCGCCTGTAAAAACGAGTACACTTAGCCATGAACGTCCTACATACACTATTAAAATGTACACTTAAATGTACACTGTCACGGCAGTGGTGAGATGCAGGCGTGGAGAGACAGAGTCAGAAGCTCTGCTGACAGCGTCGTTGGAGTTTTTAATACTTGCAATAGGAACGTACTCATTTGTACGAAAAACAAATCAAAATGCGACAGCGCAATAATGTCCAATACTGAGAGAGAATAAACAGATGGCACATCAATAATAAGGAGCTCTCACACAATATGCCCACAGGTAACCCGAAACAATACCACAGAAAGACATGACCAAACACAGGGGACCTATATACTCCACTAATGAGGGAATGTACACCAGGTGTGTGTAATGATGAGACATGACCAACTACAGGGGACCTATATACTCTACAAATGAGGGAATGGACACCAGGTGTGTGTAATGATGATACATGACCAAACACAGGGGACATATATACTCTACTAATGAGGGGATGGACACCAGGTGTGTGTAATGATGATACATGACCAAACACAGGGGACATATATACTCTACTAATGAGGGGATGGACACCAGGTGTGAGTAATGATAAGACATGACCAAACACAGGGAACCTATATACTCAACTAATGAGGGAATGGGCACCAGGTGTGAGAGATAACGAGACCAGACAATAATGTGATGAGTTTTATTACAATGACAATTGTCACCAAGTGCTTTTGCAAACACCCAGTCTGAAACGGGATATCATTAAAATGTAGCTTAATAATAATAATTAGAGTTCACTTTGAGTTTCTGTTACACTTGTGTAGTTCAATTGTTCTTTACCAGTTGAGAGCACTTTCTCAATTACGCCAACGGCCTAGGAGCCATTAGTGTTAACTGCCTTTCAGCTTCACCGGATTGTTCTAGCAGCGGTTGGGTTGCTGGTCAATTGCTCTAACCAGTTGGCTACCTGTCACATAATAACAACTGCTCTGGAATTGCACTTCTTTTTTTGTCTGTGCATACTGTCCAAAGTACAATATTAAAGAGTTAAAAGATCAGCTCAGTTTAGTCGTTAAACATGAGGAAAAATAAGAATGCCACAATGGTCAATACGGGTAAAATACCGTATTTATTTAAACCCAAATCGTTCCACTGTAGGAGCTTTTGCCTTTTGTTCTAAAGACAACAGCAGCTGTCAGTGTGCCAAGCAGGGATCCACATTGTGAGGAGACGTCGGCTCTCAAACAGTTAATAAGCTCATCTGCACTTTTTGTGTGTGTGTGTGTGACTGTGTGTGTGTGTGTGTGTGTGACTGTGTGTGTGTGTGTGTGTGTGTGCGCGTGTGTGTGCGCTCTTCCGTTGACAAAAAAACACACTAGTAATATTAAGTGATTTCAAAAGAAATCTGTGAGACAAGTTAAACCTTTACAGACGTTTGAGTTGTCTCTGGCGGAAACAATTTAATGAGTTACGTAGTTAATATTCAAAGTGCACACAACAATTTCTTCTATAAAACTCTAACCAGCTCTTATCTCAAAAGACACATACATGACATATCCATAATTTAACACCGGATGTCATATATCATAGTGCCGCAAATTACACTGACAATCAAACGAGAAAAAAATAATTCATTAGCGACCATATAAAACCTTGATGAAAGTTAGCGAGGGCAGAGCTAAGGGCTTTGTCATGCTAGGGTGGAACACATTTGAATGCTGTTGATTTTATTCAAATTTTACAGATAGTTCTAATTATTCTTGAGTCAGCTGGTCTCCTCAGCTGGCGTTCGTGTGTCAGCGGTAATCTGTGGTCAGTGCACGGACGAGAGCCCTTATCGGATTATTAAACAAACAGACAGGAAGCAAGGTGCTAAAGACCACACAAAACAAAAACATGGAGAAATATTGTGGACTAGGTAAACACTTTCCAAATAACATCAAAAATGCAGGAGCAGGTAGACAGCTGTCTACAACATTCGTAGCAAACAAATCCACAGTTCAATAGGTCAAGAGGGGAAAATGAAATATTCCCACTGACCTAATAGACATTAAGTAGTTAAACATAATAATCTAATGTAGAACACAAATACAGTCTAGGATGGTTGTAGTTTGCTTCCTTCATTCTTTCCTCAAGCCTAACCAGTCTCCCAGTACCTGGCATTGTAAAGCCTCACCATAGCATGATGCTTCCGCCACAATGTTACACTCCAGGGATGATATTCACCTGGCGATGAGCAGTAGATTGTTTTTACAAGATAAAGTGCTTAAAATTTAGGCCAAATAGGGTCATTTTAGAGTCCTTTAGGTAGGTAGCATGTCAAATATTCTTCAATTTAGAGTGGCTTCAGTCTGGCCACTCTACCATAACAGCCTGATTGATGAAGTACCCCAGAGCTAGCTGCCCTTTTGACCGGTTCTCTCATTTCTACAGAGAAATTATAAAGCTCTGTTAGATTGCCCATAACTTCATCCTTTCACAATAATGGAGCCACAGTACTCCCGGGAACTTCCAATGCGTTTGCAATTCTATAATAACACCTTGAACTTATCATCATGTTCCACAAACTATTCCTGATTAATGTGTGCAGTGTGGCAAGGTGCATTATCCGGCTGAAAGAGGCCGCTGTCATCAGGACATACCATCGCCATGAAGAGGTGTACATCGTCTGCACGAATGTTTAGATAAGTGGCACGTGTCAAAGTGACGTCCACATGAATGCCCGGACCCAAGGTTTCCCGGCAGAACATTGTGCAGGAACAACACACTCCCTTCACCAGCGTGTCGGCTACACAGGCCATTCTGGTGCCGTCACCTCCCAAGGTAAACATAATGCAAATGAGAACGGAAGTCACCGGACCAGACGACCTTCGGCCACGGCCCCAAGATCCCCAGACACTGGAGAATATCCAATAGGTGGTAGGCTTACTGTATTACCACCCATAACAGATACTGGTGAATATCCAATAGGTGGTAGGCTTACTGTAATACCACCCATAACAGCCACTGGTGAATATCCAATAAGTGGTAGGCTTACTATAATACCACCCATAACAGATACTGGTGAATATCCAATAGGTGGTAGGCTTAATATAATACCACCCATAACAGCCACTGGTGAATATCCAATAGGTGGTAGGCTTACTGTAATACCACCCATAACAGCCACTGGTGAATATCCAATAGGTGGTAGGCTTACTGCAATACCACCGATAACAGACACTGGCGGGACAGGACTGCATGTTTGTGCACGTGTGAGCTGTTTTTTTTATAAAAGTGGGAGAAAGAATGACATCTGTGTGGGAGTTTCTCACTCTGAGAAAGATGAGCGATATGCAGTTTGTAAGAAGTGTTCCAGTGACCTTTCAAGTGGAGGATCAACAAGCAACAACGATAACACATCAAATCTGGACACAAAGAAACGGACACAAAGAAAGCCCAAATCCCAAGAAGTCTTATAGAGTCTGATTGAATTGAATATGCGATGAAAGTGTAATGACGGACTGAAGGACTATTTGCCATTTGCACAATGCATACTCTTTGTACCTTCCATTACCATTTGCACAGATGCTTAACGCTTGTATTGCCCTCTTCATAGTTGCAATTTGTTACATTGTTGAACGGAAAACCTGCACATTAGCTTATCCTTGTCATTTGCACATCCCCACATTGTCCTCGATCTCATTTGACTCTCACATTAGCACATTGGCACATTAGCACAATGCACTCCGTACCATTTTTGCACTGCTCTCTTTGCACTTCCGTTTGGATGCAAACTGCATTTCGTTGTACTGTAGTTCTACTGTTCAATGCCAATAAAGTTGAATCTAATGTACATTGCAAGTGCATCTTAATAAGGTGGTCGTCAATAAAATCAGTGCATGCACTAATTATAAGTTGCTGTATAGTGTCTGCTTAATGTCTAAATGTGACAGTAAAATGCTGGAGAAAGGTGAAGAAGAACCTGAGACCTTTCTAAAACACGAATGACATAAAGGACTGAAAATACTTATTTGAGACTCCAATACAGTAACATTTAGTGAGAGCTTTGGGATCATTTGTGACGTGATTTGCCTTTCATAAGACTAACTTTATGTGGGGTTACATGAAACAACATGTGCTTGTTCTGATTAAACAGTGAACATCTGCTATCTACAAAAAAGCTGCATTATTATGCAGCAGTAGGCTACACACAAGTTTACATGGGCTTGAGAAACACAGAACCGTGGTAATAGATGTGAAAAGTAGGGTGCATTTTATGACCTAAAGGAGAAAAACAGACAATGAGAGAGAGAGAGAGAGAGAGAGAGAGAGCCCCAAAGCCTTTTCTTTCTATAAAGCATGTCCACCCCAACGACTGACTTCAAAGAGTGCCATCACTAATCACTGTCCCACCGCATGGACTATATACAGTCCTGCAATAATCATATGAGAACAAAAAGCGGCACATGGGGTACTTCACGCATACGTCTCCAACATTTCCAAAATATGCCTCTGTCTTCCAAGCCGTGTCATGTGTTAATTGCTATATTTCACTTTCTATTGGTGTCACACAATTGTGCATGGAGCCCCGACATCAAACAGATAACCGCACCGCATCTGTTAGTGTGCAATCTATGCCATGTTCTGGACTTGATCAACTCCCAATAAACACGCAGAACGATTCACCCCAGGGGCCTTAATTAATGTATTTGTATACAACCCATGATTTGTTACAAGTTGATGTTTGTTCTGTTCAGTGTTCACATCGTTTATTTGAAATGCTAATTATTATTATTTATTTATTTTAAGTAATTGCTGTTAAAGGAGATCTGAAGAATATTCAAAATAAAAAATAAATCATAGATTTAAAATAAATAAATAATTAATTCATGTATTTGACTAGGGGGTCAACAGTGGCTGGAGTGGACCGTGTGTTTGAAGGGGCCCCACTCACCCGTATTCTCCTCATAGCGGCCACGATCTCCACTCTGCTGTTGGGACGCGCCACGTCCAGACTGCCAATGTACTGGATGGGTACACAACAGAAAGACAAAGATGTGAACAACTGTTATTATTCAAATGCCTACACATATATGTGACTATACGAACAACTGTTATTATTCAAATGCCTACACATATATGTGACTATACGAACAACTGTTATTATTCAAATGCCTACACATATGATGTGACACGACACAACTATTATTATGTTATTATTCAAATGCCTACACATATATGTGACACGACACAACTATTATTATGTTATTATTCAAATGCCTACACATATATGTGACACGACACAACTATTATTATGTTATTATTCAAATGCCTACACATATATGTGACACGACACAACTATTATTATGTTATTATTCAAATGCCTACACATATGATGTGATACGACACAACTATTATTATGTTATTATTCAAATGCCTACACATATATGTGACACGACACAACTATTATTATGTTATTATTCAAATGCCTACACATATATGTGACACGACACAACTATTATTATGTTATTATTCAAATGCCTACACATATATGTGACACGACACAACTATTATTATGTTATTATTCAAATGCCTACACATATATGTGACACGACACAACTATTATTATGTTATTATTCAAATGCCTACACATATATGTGACACGACACAACTATTATTATGTTATTATTCAAATGCCTACACATATATGTGACACGACACAACTATTATTATGTTATTATTCAAATGCCTACACATATGATGTGACTATACGAACAACTATTGTGTTTTATTCAAATGACATATAAAAACACATTTCACGTTCATGACACAATAAAACACAGTGAGCGCGTTTAACAACTGATAAAACTATACCTACTGATTACTGATAAAATAACTCATGCCTATATATGCCTAATAACCACTCATGCATGCCTATAATAAAACCACTCACCTTGGCTTCGAAGTTTATCCCGTGTTGAAACGCTTCCTCGTTATGCAACGGGATCCTCAGATCGTGGCCATCGTCCACTAGGTTGTACTTTGTTTTCGCAGGCATGACTCCTCTCTCCCCGTCGTGGTCGCGATGCACGGAAAGATTAATAATCCAGAGGAATGCCGACCGGCTGAAATACACCAAAAGCAGGAGTCCCAAATCCCTTAATTCTAGGGCTCCATCGCAGCTCGCACCCTATGCGGTCGTCCCGGACCAGAGACCCACACTAGTATCCAGTTTAGTCGTTGTTAACTTAGTGTCTGATCGCCTGAGTATCCCCCTTATAACAGACTATATTATAACAGACTATAAAAACACAATAGTTGATCTCCGGTCCGAAATAAGTATCAAAGCGTTACTTTCAGAGACCAACAGAACCAGTCCGACCCGAATAGACGAAACAATCCGGGTCTGGAGGTTGTTCCTACTAGTAAAGCGTCGTGGCCAGCCTACCTACCTCTCTCTCTCTCTCTCTCCCTCTCTCTCTCTCGCATGAATTCTCCCGGCAGAACGGGATTGGAGGAATCTGGGAATTCCACCTGTTTTCATTGGAACAGAGTTAAATCATAGAATAGTAGGAGGGGAGAAACATATGGACACACGCTTCCAGTTCCAGGAAAACCGTGAATGTCACCTAGAGCTACAGAGAGAATACATAGTAAGTAGTTACATAGAGAATACATAGTAAGTACTTACAGAGAGAATACATAGTAAGTACTAACAGAGAGAATACATACTAACAGAGAGAATACATAGTAAGTACTAACAGAGAGAATACATAGTAAGTAGGCCTACTTACAGAGAGAATACATAGTAAGTACTAACAGAGAGAATACATAGTAAGTAGGCCTACTTACAGAGAGAATACATAGGAAGTACTAACAGAGAGAATACATAGTAAGTAGGCCTACTTACAGAGAGAATACATAGGAAGTACTAACAGAGAGAATACATAGTAAGTAGTTACATAGAGAATACATAGTAAGTACTAACAGAGAAAATGCATAGTAAGTAGTTACTAACTTCCTGATTCCTAGTTATGTACAGTGCACTATATAGTTGAAACTATACTTTCGATATCTTCGATAGTGATCATCCCTTTATCATCTTTTTAAGGAAACAAGTTTATTTTCTTTTTTCACTTTCAGCGTTAAGGAAGAGCATACGATATAGGACCAATTTCTAGATTACAAATAAAATGTTCCGTAAACTAGCAGTCTTTTAGGTTCTAGGCGTAGCCTACACAAAGCATAGGTTGTCAATAATTCCATAGAGGGATTCTTTGCTCTATTGATAGTGGATCCCGTTTAATTGATATTGAACCTTTTTTGGAAGGTATAAAGAACCATACACACGTACATAACAATTCAAATTGAATTAAAAATACAATTTTATATAATTCATAAAAAATTCCATATAGCACCAAATCAATTACTCATTTGATTACAACTCTTTTTGGCACTACTTGTATCCTTTATATAACCCTTGTTAATATTTATTGTATAATTCTAATTGTCATAATGCTAATTTTTTTGTAGAGCTTTTTGAAGAAATTTACAAGTATTTTATACACTTTGAGATTTGTCCATATGATTGTCTTTGTTGACTATCTGAACAAGTAAGCTCAGTCAGAAACAGGATTCCCGAGGTGGAGTATTAAGAACAGCTGACACAACTTGTCAACAGTTCTCAATTGACACAAGGTCATACAGACTTTCACAAGACACATCACTAATCATAGTCAAAAAAACAATATTTAACGGCAGCATAACACAACCTATTAACTGGAATGACTCACTCACTTTTTAACATATATGCCCTTAATGGAAGCACTGTACGTCTGTTTGGACAAAAGTGTCCGCTAATTAGGTAACATGTAAAACATCAGTGAGCAAACCACTCTGCCATATATCCTAAATACCTACCAGCCCAACAATGCATGATTAGTAAAACAGCAAGAAAGCATTCTGTGCATAAAGTGTTCTTTCAGTAGTTGTTAGAACATCTCACAAGTAACTAACAGGTTGCTAAACCGAATCCTTGAGCTGGCAACGTGAAACTATACTTGAGTTCTTTCCCTCAGCAATACAGTAAATCTTTCGTGTTCCTCCAGGCATTGTTTTAAATCAAAATCCGGTTCCAGTCAATTGACCCGGTGAAATATGAGGAAAGCATTAATAATAAACAAAGTTCCACATGGAAGGACGACTCATCCTTAGGTACACCCAAAAAACTCAACCGTTTTTAGTGTGTACCTAATGTTTTTATAGGAATGTTCTGGAACTGTGCCAGGGCACCATAACAAGAGACACATGCAGACAATTTGTCAATTTGACAGTTTGTCATGTTCTCAGAATATAAGAATTTGAAATGTTGTAAAAACATTGTCAATCTGAGGAATTTTCTCGCCTATTATTCACTAGCATGATGGCTTTTACTTTATTCAACCGGTTTTCAGTTACAACCAGTAGGATTTCTTTCTCAACTTCGTCTGCAGCATGAAATGACACCCAACATGAATAGTGAAACTATTGCATTTTACTTGAATGAAACGCTATGTTGCGTGTTTTTGTATCAAATTTCTGATCAGTTACCTTCATTTAATGAAAATCATTATCAATATGTAGAATAGTAATGCTTTGTGACGTATACCTTGATATCAGTATAGGGGAGTTGATTGTAACTTTAAAAGAGCAACACTACCCACTAGTGGAGTCTTACGGTAATGACTGCTGAGTGGTTCAATAGTCCAGGCAGGCAATGTACTGTTTAGGATGCTAAATAGACCACATGATGTTCCTGCATGATGCATGTAGCGTGGTCTTGTATATGGCAGAGTCAATACGTGTCACCTGTATTGTTGCTAACACTAAGGATCACTGCTTTGCCCCCCCAAACGTGACTTAGATGTGGGAAGAATTAGAGCAGCACTAATTTGCATTCTCAACACTTATTATCATTAGGTTTCTCACACTTATCTTAGGCAGTGAGCTAAATTACATCCATTTAAGCGCTGATCCCAGAAGGCTAAAGTTTCTTTTTTTTACCCACCTTTTCAATACGGTTGACAACCACACGAATGATGTCTTTTTGCATCTGAATGTAACCGAGCATGTGCTTTCAGATGAGTGTGGAACGGAGGAAACAGGACATTTTCAATAAAAAAATGTAAAGTGTATTTTGCTGCCTTCAATTTGTGACAGTGAAGAATTCACAGATTTCTAAAAGGGATGAACCCCAATTGAAATCACACAGCTGACCGAACAAACAAACATTTTACTTCTAGATGAACCAAGATTATTCAAATGCTCAATACATATTGCTTGCATAGAAATACATACTCTCCTTTTATCTTTTTATATATTCTGATCTGTGAAACCATGAATGAGAGGCTCCATCGTGTCCATGGTCCTCCTTGTAAGAGTAGTAGTACCCGCAGTCCTCCAATAGTGGGCGCCAGTACCTCACAGATAAACAAAAGACTGTGCTCAAAACTAGATAAATAACTGACACCATTAAAGGTTTTGTTGATGCTAAATGTGCATAATCCATGCCTCAGAGAACATAAACACAATTCTAGATTGTGTATCCTTAACTCGCCATAAAAGAGTAGCCGGATGCTTTGAAACAATTTACCATGTATCATAATTATGCGAACGAATATCGTGTTTTCAGCTCTCGCATCTGGTGACTGTGGTTCCACTGACTTGCTCTGCTAGTACCTCGAACACCATCATTGATTGGATGTGCCAATATTTAGTCTTCAACTAAATAAAGACAAAATTGCAATGATTGTCTTCGTGTATGTGTGTTCAATGAAAATCGACCAATATCTTTGGTTCTGATGTCTCAGCTCCAGGACGTTGGTGCATGCAGTAAAAAGTTTCTTCAGCACTTTGGTGCCATTGACCAGAAGTTACCTCTGCACTGTTCAACCGATCCAGTTACTGTGGAGAAAGAGTCTAATTTAAGTTTTTCCTTGCTAACACCTAAAAGCAGAAATCGCCTCGCAAGTGCTGTCATTACTGTTTGAAAACCAGATCATTTGCTTGCTGGGCGACTGGGCAGTTCCCAGATGGGATTTGAAGAGGTGCTTAGAGAGGATATTTGGAGTAGAAATGGTTGCAGTGGGCCTGTGTGCTACAGGAAAGAATCGCTCCATACACAACTTAATGAGGACATATTTTAGTGGAAAAGCACAAATCAAGGTTCATCTTGTTTTCAACATGACAAGCATTTCCTCGACGTTTCTGCATCTGCTGATAAACATTAAAGTTCAGGGATATTCTATATTGTAAACCCTCTCTAGGAGATGCTTTACTTCTGTCTGCACATGCTGTGTGTGTTTTTTGCACTGACACTGTGGCATTAAGACGAGCAGCAAATATTCCCCAGGTTTGTTAGTCAGGTACAGTGTTCTCTCTTCTGTATTCGTCCCCCATAAATCACACAAATGAGGGACAAAATATTCGGCCTTAACGTCTTTGATAACAGGTATGTTTTTTTGCCATTCTGGCCCTCACCCTATACTCCAATTTGCGACCTACTCTGACATTCACCCACTATTAAGAAAGAACTAGTCTGCTAACAAGAGAGAGAGCGGTTTGAAAAGAGAAGAGTGGAAAAACTGGCGAAAGAAGAGGATGCTTTGATTGATGCAGATCCGCCCTTTGATCTACGCGCCCTTTCCACACAATAGACTGCCGAACACTTAGAGCACTAATCCCGCTTTCTCCCTCTCCGTCTAACTCTACCATCCTCTGTTTGGCTCTGTTTCTCTTTCACCCCCTCTCCCTTTTACTTTCTTTCTCATTCGCTCTTACACTCTGGAGGGACCAGCCAATAGAGAGAGCGTGCCTACACACAGTGTGGAAAAGTTAATCATTACTGTTCTAAAAGGAGACTTGATCTGAACAGAATGTCCAATGTCCTTTCGGTACTTCACGACTGCTAATGAACATTTCCCGAACGTGCCACATTTTTTCACGACTATGTACAAACCTCTTGAAGCACAGCTATTGACTAAGTCCGAGAACCCACGTTCAACATGTTCCCCTCAACTGAGTTTAAGGTTTTCAGTAGAATCAGAGTCCAAATTAGAATCACAACAAGTTTTATTCGGCAAGTTGATTTACAACAAACAAGGGAGTTGTTCTGGCCCGTTACTGCAAAACATAAAACACTCATTATTGAATGAATATGAGAAACAATTAATGTTTTTGCTTGTTGACAAATTATTCTTGTTGCAGTTTACACTGTTTTTTTTTTTACACTGTTTCTACAGAACAATATGGTGCCAAATGTACTTCACAAGTAGAGGTGTAGGCCAGGTTTTACAGATATAAACTCAAATGCTTGTGAAAACGTGAATAGAGTTTATGGGTGAAGGAACACAACGTACCTTTTGGAGCCTTCGTTAGTTTTTAACTAGAAGACAGACGACTGACGACTGCAAATGTATTTTCGGACAAAGAAGGGTTTTAGTCATCAAGGTGCTAAGAAACAAATAATTCCTTAACAGCCTAGAGTTGCTTGTTTTAATAGGTATGGTTATGAATCTGCACCTTTATGACGTCTGTGACACAGCAGGAAAAAAATATGACTTAATTTAGGAAATACTGCACCACAATGGTTGCCATGGTTCTTGAAAGTGATAAACTGCACCAAAGGTGTTTCATGTTAGCAGCAACCACAGGGGGGCGGTACAGATCTACAAAGGTTTTAGAATTCAAACGCTTGCTGGTCCAGATCTTTCGGATTAGTCGAAGTAGAAAGAGCGAAGTAGAGGAGTAGAACAGGGAACATCTTGTTTCATAATAGCAACTTTTATTGAGTACACACGATTAAACACTAATTCATGCTTAGGTTTAGTTCCTCTGCTGCTATGTTTAGAGCATTTGTGGCTCCCAAACTATACACGTCCCAGTATTGCACCCAAATGTCAAAATAATTAGAAAGTATCAGAAATTCACAGAAGCATCTTCAACTCTAAATGAAAACACAATATTTCATATTATTATACATAATTAAATCCCCAAATTTGTTTTTAAAGATGTTTTTGATAGGAGCAAGGTATGTGTTCTGTAATCAACTGGACAGCGCATGCCAACATTCTGAAGGGATTGTGAAAAACCCCAAATTAACTTAAAATGTCAAATATCTAATATCTAACGTTAGAACAACTATGGACAATAGAGTTATAACCCGATCGAATTGATCATATTGTAAATTGAATCGTACAGGAACACGGTAGCTTAAGAGACAGGAAACACAGTAGAACATGCAATAGTGTCACAACAGGGTTCCAGATTCTACAGCAGGAATGTAGATCAGCGATGTGTAATATCTGTATTGCTGCAGCTTTCCTGCTCGCATCAAAGACATTTGCATCCTACAGATAACAAAATACAATCACAGCAAATAGTCAAACTGGGATCCAGATGACAAGAATCCTTCTAAGATTCTGTTCCGTTTGCTCACTTATGACCAACCTGTTGTAAGTGGTAGAGAACGCAAGCCATGCGCTTTGTTTTTGCACTATTTTAGCACATAGGGGAGGGAGCGAGTTTGACCACGAAATATATTAAGTTGTATGACGTTATTGCAAGTATGAGCACATTGATCAGGACATGGATTATTGTACATGGAAACGTTGCATGGGTCAAACGCAGTATTTGATCAATGAAAGGTCGGTAGCTACAGCGAGAGGTGCCTCAGACCTCTTGCTTATTCGAGTCAAGTCTGACCCTTTAAGGCCCTGGTGGATAGACACAACTGCATCTCTGGCCGGATTGGAAGGACGGCGTGTGGAAAAAAAGCTGAGTCCGTCCGTACGTCCGCTGGCAAGTAGATCTCCGCATGTGCGGTCTGTAGAGGCCTTAAGCTTTCACACACAGAAACTTTCCATCGCAGTGTCGTCTCGTGTGTGTACGCCTGTGTGTCCCACAGGGAAGGACGAGCGTTATGGGACAGAGGAAATATGTCCCAGATATTCCTGGAACGGACATGTTCGACAGACAGACCCAAGCGGACGCGTAATATAAATAACTACGCAATATTATGATTGTTTTAAAGACGTCTGCTCTGTAATCTAATTTCCAGAGACTTCCGAGGAATTTGGTTGCCCCGATTGGTAAAATGTCAGACGTTGGCAGCTTGACAGCCATTGGCTGAATTGGCAAACTCCCTTTCCTGTACACGCCTTGCGCTATTTATATTTATTTTTTTGACTACAAAAGAAAGTGATGTTGGTCGGTGCTAACATAAACGGGGTAAAACATGAGGAAATGTCTACATGTTACATGAATATTGTTTGTTTATCGTCACTTTGATCTGGTGGTCAAAGAAATTGGGTGACCCGCGTTTGAGAATCGCTCCATCCTAAGCCCATCGTTCCATCCTAAGCCCAGTGACAAATATTCCAGCCCAAACCCAACACCAAAGATTCCATTCCAAACCCAACACCAAAGAATCCAGCCCAAACCCAACACCAAAGATTCCAGCCCAACTCCGAAACCTTCCACACCTTTAGCCCCCGCCTACCTTCCACAGTCTCAAGTGACCGTGTCTCAGATGAAAGCAGAGAAGCCAGTCACTCAGCGGCATCTGGTCTGATATCCATTACCAGGCCCGGTGCCGTGTAGCACGTAGCCTCACTGCTGTTTATAATACCTCAACCTATGACTGACATGATTTCCAAACAAAGTACACATGTGCCCTTGTTTCGGCCCTGATGTAACAGTCTATGGGCAGTTGATTGAGCGAAGAAAGCCTTGTTTGTTCTTTAACTCGGAACAAGGGCACATGTGTGTAATAACAATACCGGGGTCCGGAGTTTTTTTTTTCTTGTGTTCTTTCATGTGTTTAAATGACTAAAGTCACTGTGGCATTGTAAGACTATCAGTCACAAACTATAGTATGCAAGATGAAGAACAGGGTAGAATAAATGCTTTGATGTGTCAGCTGTGATTAAGTGCAGTGCATTCTGGAGAAAGGCAGCCTATGCTGTCTCCTCTGATTCTCAAAATCAACCCGACTAATCACACCCAAGGCTCAACCTTCGTGGCTGTCATCTATCAAGAACTATCACCTATCAATTAAAAAAAACAATTAACAGGACAATGCTATGACAAATTACATCTAGTAGTAAGAACGACACGCAGTAAATAGACCTTTTCTAGTAAAATATTCAATTCCCTGTCTCTATGTTTTTGGAATAATACATTTTTGTCTGGTGACTCCACTATTGATTTGGTTGATTGTAGTTGGTTTGCATGCAATCAAAACATGCATAGCAGAGCCCCTAAAGCGAGGTGGTATCGGGTTGTCAGTTTAGAACAACTTAAACGTTTTGGAAAAGTTTTTCTTTTATAGTCTTTATTAAACACACATGTGGGTACACAATACAAGGCCTTTTATATATATATATATATAAATATATATTCATGCATATGTATAGAGTCAATTGTTTGGATTACACCCCTTACATTTTTGTAAAAATTTGATTATATCTTTTCATGTGACAACGATGAAGAAATGACACTTTGCTACAATGTAAAGTAGTGAGTGTACAGCTTGTATAACAGGGAGTATCAGAGCCACACACTTCACCACTAGTGGTTCAGAAGGGAATATACACTCAATGTCTCTTTGGTAGCATAGCCTTACATCTTTTTTTACTTGGGTCAAACGCATTGTAGATAGCCTTCCACAAGCTTAGACGGGTGATAAGACGGGTGAATTTTGTCCCACTCCAGCAGACAGAACTGGTGTAACCGAGTCCGGTTTGTCCTGTGGCTCTGATACTCCCTTAATGAGATTATATCCCTAGTTCTAATCTCTTGGAGACCCATGGGGATCTGAATGATTACTGACCACTAACGATGCAGATTACAAGGCCGTTTAATGTGTGTCATATAAGGGAGTATCCTGAACAACATACAATCTGTTCTATAGGGTGACAATATCCCATTTGTGTTTGATGATGTTCTGTTGTATCTCTATATTAAAGAAGGGACTGGACATTGAGATCAATAAGGTGGAATAAAGAAATAACTCGTTCCTGGGTGCAAAGTGGATTATGCAGGAAGGCTGTTGAGAAATCTATAACGTAAAAAAGCAAGAAGGCTTACAAGAAGTAAAGTAGTTGGAGCACAACAGAAAATGCAGGGATTAATTACGTCTGGCTGTCCTTAATCTATTGTACGAGATGCATACAGGTAATATAGGTTTTCATGTTACCAACTTGTTTCTTCCTCAGAGGAACCTGACTAATGCACACAATATATACATGCATGCATTCATGAACAAACCTACAGATATATATATACACAAAAATCCTCTTATCGACAATATCTAAGAAGTATTTGCTCTTTGCTTGAATTCACATTCAATATCACCTTGGTGAAATCTGGATATGTTCCACAGCTGCAAAGCGCAACGAGGAACGTGGGCCTCCACAGTTTTCTTCTTTTGCAGTGAAACACAATGGCATTGTTGGATTCTCATTCCGAAAATCTGACCTTTGCAATTTTACATAATCAAATCTCCTATCGTTTTTCTCATGTTTTCCGTTTTCTTCGTTCATTCGGGGACAAGCATATTGATAAAATTATTTTCCAAGTGTGCCCTGTTTGCACAAATAAAGTCTGATAAAAGTCGATTAAAAAACAGTGAGCACTCATAAAACATTTACGTTTTCTTTATACAGCCACACAAGACAAATAGGAAGCACGCATACTTCCCGTCTCCAGAAAAATTTCCAGAAAAAGCATCTATGCTACAGCTAATCGTCGAGCTAATTTCCTGTCAGCAAAGCCTAAAAACTGAAGCCGTTTCTCCTAGCTCTGAGAGGCTGCGGGAAGAAAATGGGTTTTATTTCTCTCCCACATTTCTATCACCTGTATGGGTAGTGCCCCTACAGTCGCTGACTGGTGCGTTAGATAGGGAATATTGAACCGGGTCAGTCAACCACTCAACTGATGGGTTTATCACTCTTATCACTCGCGAGTCATGGGTTGGGTAGCCAATAAACCTGAGAGTCCGTGTGTGTCTGTGTGTGTGTGTGTTATTGGTTGTCAGAAATACAGATACAGGACTCATTTCTAAAGTCAACCTTTGGACTGTTTGATTGTTCCTCCTTCAGATTGTACCGCCGTCCCAGAGGCTCAGAAAACTGATAACGGTCATGTATAGTATGTTTGGGTGCTCACATGTGCGGGGATAATATGCGCACACACACACACACACACACACACACACACACACACACACACACACACACACACTTACACACACACACACACACACACACACACACACAAAAGTGCAGATGAGCTTATTAACTGTTTGAGAGCCGACGTCTCCTCACAATGTGGATCCCTGCTTGGCACACTGACAGCTGCTGTTGTCTTTAGAACAAAAGGCAAAAGCTCCTACAGTGGAACGATTTGTGTGTCGATTTGTTTTGAATAAATACGGTATTTTAACCGTGCAAAAGTCTCATGAACAGTTCTCTATCCTTGTGGTGAACATATCCAGATAATAAACGTAACCTTCACCAAAGACTTAATTCAACCCCAAGCCTAAACTAGCCCTAAAACCTAACCCCGACCCGTATTGGGAAGACCTTTAAGTAACTCCAATTATACAGTACAATGCAAAAGTTCAACGACACACACGCGCACATATATGAACTAAACCCATTTCTCAAACTCTTTATTTTTTTGAATTTTCAATAAATTACATTTCAATAAATTACAATAAAAAGTGTTAATAGAATGACAACTAACAGAAATAAATGGCCTCTAGTGGAAGGCAGAACTGATGTAATATGGCAACGCTTGTTGCAATTCTTTCAAGTGTGGTAAATTATTTTTGCAGAATGGACCTTGACTCTCTTTGCAGGACATTATTGTTCATTTGTATTATGTATTGTCATATTTATATTCAGATTTATTCGAATGTTACACAGTGTTTTGCAAGCAAATAAAATCTCAATGTAATTTAAAAAGATGTAAGGTCATGCCCAAATCTACATTTAACACAAAACCTAAGTCTTTTTCTGGGGGCATCTGGTCCATACATCGACCTGAATCACACACACTGACATGGGTCAAACACACACACACACACACACAGACACACACAGACAGACACACACACACAGACACACACACACACACACACACACACACACAAACTGCGCTTGCGACATGCACACATACAAAAGTACACACAGCCAGTGACAGAAACTATATCGTCATGACGGGGCGTTGCGTCGATGCTTTTCCCATAACACAGTTACCTGGATTTGTAGTGGAAATGCTTTTGAGGATATTACTCACGATTGTTTTTGCCATAACAAAGACGGAGACAACAGGATGAACGTGGCAGGGATGACACGGTGCTTTGGCAACAGCGCTTGAAATACCTCATCCCAATAACAGAACAACGAGCCAACGTCTTAATGTCTGCTATCTGACATTGACGATTAGCACAGAATTACCCCAAACCCAAGCTAACCTAATCATTTTTCTGTTGCTGAATCAATCCTCACTGTTCCTTATATTCCTTTTTCTTTCAGTCGCTCTTCATCTCTCTATCTTGCATTCTCTCTTTTCCTTTCCAAGCCCCCCCCGCCCCACCCCCCTCGCCCCCCCGGCTAATGCTGTTAAGTAACGGTGAACCCGAACAGGAAATACTATACCGGGTCTAACCTACTCAGCTGATGCGGCGGTGAAAACAGCAACAAACGAGCTAATGCTTCATTATCCGTGTCCCCCGGGCGTTAATGGTTTCCCATTACACAGCCACTGGGATTTTAGCGAGTGGAAATCCCTTCGAATGTATTACCCAGTATTGTTTTGACCGTAAAGATGGAGGGTGGGGGCCGAAAGGTCGCGGCAGCCATGACACGGTGCTTTGGCAACATCACTCGGTCCACCCCGAACCAAAACACTAACGTTATTTGAAACGTAAAGCACAATTACACTCGTACCCAGAATTGTCTGTGTTGTGACGACTCAATCAGCAGGCGACTCCTCCGGGCACAATAAACAAATGTGTATGATTGTTTGTTATTGAGCCTTGTAAATGATACCAAACTCATTGTTCCAGTTAAAACGCAAGATGCACAGGCTCCGCGGACCGTGATGAACGCACGTCTTCGATCGTGCATATCTGTGTGCAAGCAGTTCTGTCTTTTCAGAATAATGTAGAATGTACAACGTTGCAAGTGAAAACAAGACCGTACCTTGAGCCACCTACAACAAACAAAATCGACATATTTTACATTAAGTCGTGGGTTAAACCAATACAAGCCATCAGTTCTGTTTTAATTCCAACTGATTCAACCCGAAATCAATTTACAACAATCGGCCGAATAACCGATTAACTGCTGTATGGAATTTAAATTGATTGCACACGTTGGCTCAACATCAGAGGCTAAGATATGTGTAATTTCTTTGCTCCCCTGTTGATCAAAGTAAGCCGAGTTGGCGCGGTTTGATGAAACGGAGGCTTTGGGAATGTTCTCGACTCATTAATTGTAAGATTTGAGATGAGAGGAGTTGATGATTATGTCAATAACGCAGGCGGGGGGGGGTTGGAACCACGCTCACATGACCTTTACTTAAGATCCGATCTGAGATCTCCTTGAGTCAGTGCACAATATGGTCTGTGATCACTGCACAAAAAAGCAACGATGTTCTTGTGATAGAGCGTTTACGGTGTCAACAGGAATACAATGACCCTAACAAACATGGAAAGTGACAAAAACACGGATTTTCATTTTGTAATCTTTTCATTCTGTTCAAAGATTTGAGAAAACACACTGTGCTAGCCCCAGAGATGCTTGTGATTGGCTATTCATTGGTGTGTGTGTGTGTGTGTGTGACCACTGCAGCTGTATAAAACCCCAACCGTGGGAGGAGACTTCAGTAAGACACTTTGTTTACTGACACCGAAAGGACTAACAGTCATATCATTACAGCCTCTTCCTTTGCTCTCCAAAAACTCAGCAAATCATTCTCCTGGAATTGGATTTAGCAAACAGAGACCATGTGTAAGGGCTTAGCGACACTGCCTGCAACATGCCTGAAAAGGTAAGGTACTAATGTGGATTTTGGAGGTTCTGCTTCACGTTGCAGCTTATTAGTAACAGACATGTGATGGCACATCTTATCGTGGACATTCACAAATAAATCGTGCGTATCTGCAGTGTGAAAGGGAAGTCACAGACAGAACAGAATGGCTGAGCGTCGAGTGACAGGAAGTTTGATTCTGCAATAATAATAATTAATAATAATAATAGGACACGATGCCTTGTCTTTATGACAGCTTTTCATTCTGTGGTCTAACACCACCCACGCTTTGTCTTGTCTCTCAGTGCCAAAGACATCAAGCACAAGATTGGCTTTCTGCTGCACATGCCTGAGTTTCCGTCAGACTACAAACAGGTGAATGAGAAGACCATCCCTGTAAAGAGGTATGAGAATACGGAAATGTTTTAACCTACAGAATGATTTCTTATTTCATTATTTATTTTTATTGTTTATTATGATTTATTGATAGGATAGCTACGTTTCAGGATGGACTATATTTTACCGGACACTTGATTAAAACCTTCATACGCGTTATTGAACAACTCATCAAAAAAGACACACAACAGCATTCTGACTCTATGAAATAACGAGTAGGGCTCATAAAATAAGACATTTTAACACTTAATGTATTAGATTTCCCGGTGCTTGGTTTCCTTTTATCTTAATTTGTCGTATTCCAAATGACTGACCCTCAAGATAAATTGTCACCAATCGCCTGTTTTCAATGACATCATGTAAGTGGCTGGATATGACATCAGCCGTTCTGCTTAAAATGAGCTGTTAACAATATGAAGACAGAGAGCTCTGGTATATCAGCAGTAAACACTAATGATTTAAATGAAACCAAGTCTCAAATACTTTGAAGGATTTACTTTACACTTTTTTCCCATGTTTTTTTTATTGCAATATTTTAAAGTATTTTCAAACAATTGTCTCTGAATAGCCTACAATATTTCGAACATTATATTTCAAAATATTTTCCAAATCCTGGATAAAAGCTTCCATGCCGTCTTTGTAGTATACTTTCTTAAACTGATAATGAGGACGAAGCTCTTACTGCATTGTATTGCACTTGAAAATGTTGAAATGCATGTCATTGCTTTCCTAACGCATTCGAAATCGTTCTGAAATTAAAATACTCGTCTTTCAAAAATAAAAACAACAGAACGCTTACTAAACGTGCTTGAAATGAATGGAACTAAACATGTATTTGAAATGTTACAACCAGATTTGACTGAAATATAGAACATGTCTTTGGTTCTTCCACTAACTCAAGTATGTTTTTCCTCTGGTTTTAGAGTTTCGCCTGCCGATGTGAATGATTGGAAACAGTCTTTCAACAACCTGATGAATAGTGATGGTGAGTTTGCAAAAAAATGAGATGAAAGGAAACATCCTAAAATCACAATGCATTAGATTGGGTAGTCCTTCATGCACAAAACATGAAAAAGGTATAATCACTTTAATATCAATATGATTTCCTTTGTAAAGTGCTTTGTTTTGGCAGGCAGAAACATATTGGATTAACTCTAGGGTATGTCAGGGTTAATGGAGGCCGAGGAAAGACTTCCCTAAAGTGGGCAATTAAGGTTTTAGCATTGTGTTACTTCAGATCCAAGTTGGTCACGAATAAAGAGCATGGACCATGGCTTGCTGGATTAAAAGTGCTACTTGTTCTATTTCTACTGTCGTGAAATACAGTACATGGACTAGCTAAGTGGTCAGAGCGTCTGACAGGTGCAAGAATGAATCTTGGAGTCGATCGTTCGGTCATAGAGTAATGGGCTGAAGTATTTTCTTCAAAAGAGAGTTGGCAGATATTTTTAATTATTTTGGGTGACCATGGGTATTGAACCCTGGACCCTGCCGAGGTTTCTGCATGCGGTTGGAGGCTGACAAAAGTGTGCAACTATGTTTTCCGAACTATCACGATGCTTGGGGCTGCACGGTAGCAGTCCTCCGTCACTAGCATTGTGTTGCTAGGCAACGCATGAGCGGTTGGTTGTGTTCTCATTGGACGTGTGCTACGTGTCTGGAGGCTCCATGGGCCTGCTCCTCTGCACGACAATGTGTGTGTGTGTGTGCGTGTGCGTGCGAGTGTTTGTGTACTGACAGTCCCTGAGTTGTCAGACTGTCCGCCTGGACACGAAATGGGAGCAACGGCCTCCTGAGAACCATCGAGGCCCTGACCTTTGACATTCCACTACTTCCTCTATTACTCCCACCAGGCCTGACTAACCTATCCCCTTTACTCTGGTTCTGTCCGTCAGCCGGCCGCACAGTGTTCACCACTTTCCTGAAGTCCGAGTTCAGCCAGGAGAACATGGAGTTCTGGAACGCCTGTGAGGAATACAAAGTTTCCGCTCCGAACAAGATGGCGGCCAAAGCCAAACAAATCTACGACGAGTACGTCAAGGCGGACTCGCCTAACGAGGTAGGACGGATTTGCATGATCATAACAGTGCGAATGAAGTATATCTGTATATGTAAATGAGCTAAAGGAAAAATCACATGAGCCAATCACAAGCTACTCAACTCATCGGTATACTTCATCCTTTCTAAAACGTGCCGTTGTCCCTTTGGAATTGCTCTTTCGGATTGTAGATTTTTTTAATGAAACTTGATTAACACATTATCCACGTGTCATTGAGTTATTCATTTGACTGCAATTGTCCCCCTCATCAGGTGAATCTGGACTCAGCGACTCAAGAGGAGACAAGGAAAAACGTGTTGAATGCAGGCACCGCCTGTTTCGACGTCGCCCAGCAGAAAATCTTCACTCTGATGGAGAAAGACTCATACAGAAGGTTTCTCCGCTCCAAACTGATCCAGGATCTGTCCGAATTCCCCACAGTCATCCCGCCCTATGCTGTGCAGAAACGGGGAGGAAAGATAGGCTGTTCCGAGATCAGATGCGGTGCATAGATGGAGATGGCGAGAAACATTTCAGAGTGAAGCATTAGTCAGAACCTCGTAATACTTGAGAAAAAAAGTAGTTTGCCTGGAAAAGAAAACAGTCTGCTAAGATTGGGTGGGTTATTTATAGCAGATTACAATAGTAACACAAATCACAAACAGTCTTTCTGGACCTGGGTATGTAAAAGGAGAAAAGAAAATGATCATCCCGTGATTTTCATTATATTGTGAGTGTTTACTTTTTTCATTGAATACTCTGGCCATCGCCCTGCTATGACTGGATCTTATCAAGGACAGAAGGAAATGCTGTGCTCATATGCCGAGATTGCTTTCTGGCTGCTTTCTGATTCTAAAACCCGTCGAATGCATTTGATTATGGATGTATGAATGAATGGACATTTCTGTGTTTTCTCTGACTGAAGTTTATGTCCGGTTTATTCTGTTGTTGTTTTACCTGTAGCCAATGTGTGCACCTCTGTGGTGTCGCCGCCTGTATGCCTACACTAAATCTGTCATGTCTTATCCCGTCTGGGAATGATTTCACTCACAAAAAAGAGAACTACATCTCTATCTGCCCCTAACACACACACACGCGCACACACACACACACACACACACACACACGGACACACCTTGAGCAATTCAGTGACTGTTAGACTTTCATTGCGTCAACTAATGCCTCTCTGGAGTGTTTGTAAAGGGAAAATACGAACATTCATGCGTCTAGACGAAGGTAGCAACTTACCCGAAAGTGCATTACAGTACTGGGACTGAGCTATAAGCTGTAATCACAGCACACTACTCTCAGTGTTGAACATCTTCCATGTTTTGTATTACTTAAGAACAGGCTTTAATATCAATGCATTGGTCAAATAATTGGAATGCTATTAGTGCAACTTTTACGTGCTATCGTTATTAAACGTTGACTCGAGGCTTATTACGACACGCCCGCGTTCATTCTACGGCATTACCGGCGTTGTTTCTCAGTTTTTTGCTTTTCATGCACTAGTTCTATATCGTTAACTTATTCATGTTACATGTGTCATATTATTGCAAATATCATTGATGCTGAAACTGCTTGTGGTACTATTGATTACATTGTCTGGCCCTGTATGTTTAAAACAGTACTGCCCATCTCAGCATACATTGATAATACAAAGCTACACATTTACTGTAGTAATCGTGTTTATATTTATTTTCCGTTGTACACTTGGCACCTTTATTTATGATGTAAATAAAGCAAAGTGTCCCAGAGCTGATTGCCTTACACATACATGTGACATTTTTTATCTATTTATTCGAATACGTTTAATTGCATTGTTCCGCCACTGAATACACTAAATACTTCATGTACCCATACATTATTAATTTCTTTAATCAGTTTATCGGTTCATGAACAGCGGACTGTGACTCCAGATGAATCTAGATGCTGCGCAAGATTAATTTGAATCTCTGGACTGATCTCAGTATAAATATTGCCTTTTACCACCCAGTAGAATTCAGAGTGCTATTGACAGACGAGAGTTCACATATTCCTACGTTTTATTACTGCAGAATGCAGCTTTAATGTGGAGACCACTGCATTTACATACAGTCTACACACAGCTGAGCATAACCGGTTCTCCAAAGTTAAAATAAGCACGTATTTAGAAATAACTATTTCAGGTTTACTTCAGAGATTAGACGACATTACATTAATTTCTTTAACTGCATCCGAAAACAGAAGGAAATTACGTCTTTAATGCCACTTTGTGAAATGTTTGAATTTTATACAGTTACCGTAATTGTATATAAGCATCTGCCCTTTGCTTAAGTTTCTAAGCAGAGTAGACTTGAAGAAATTAGAAGTGGTTAATGACTGGAGGAGCAGGACTGGTGCTGAATGATCTAATAATGACAGTTATTGACCAAAATACAGAAATGCATATTACCGAAATCGTTCATTTTGAAATTACAAATACAAGAACAACCTCTTCCCGGGTCTTTTTACAAGGCATGTGTTTCTGTTTGATTGTCTCCCCGTCTAACGTCCTCCTCTCCACTCAAACCCAGATGCAAAGTTCTGCAGCTGTTTCTAATTGCAAAATCTAAAGAGTGAATTCCAGGGTAACGTTTCAGTACTCATTAATTGCTCATTAGTCGAATAATTAATTACCAGTTAATGTAGTCCACGAATGATTTTACCTGTCTGAATCAAAGCAAAGTTAAGCGAAAGAGTACATCGTTTGAATTAAATGTGATCTAAACGAGTTGATAAGTTACACAATTTAACACAGCATGTGATGAGCAGATGTTTCTACATGGTTAGATCAGAATAGTGATGAACGACATTTCTAAGGACAGGATGTACAGACAATTTATTCACAGAACAACGAGATAAAACACAAACCTTTATGTTTTTATAAAATCTTACAGTAATCCACTGCGCCATACCGTACACGATTAAAGACGCCGAATTGTAAAGGAATGTGGTGGGGCAAGTCATTTCATATTCCTCTAAATCTATTATAGAAAAAAATCCCCCTATATAGTGATTTGTTCATTAAATTTAAATCGTTGGAGCTGACTGAATGAAACCACACAAGCAACTGATGCAGCTTCTGTCAGATTTCCAACGATACGCAGGCTATGCATGTTAGTAAAGTCAGTTAATTTTCCTTTGTTTTTTCTTCAACAGGGTATGGTTCCCTCTCTCTGCACTTCATTATTGCAAATCTTTCAAAACATCAACATGTTCCATGAAAGAAATTGTTTTTGTATTAATGTTTTTTTTGTCTTCTGGCTCAATATATTCATGTGATGTTGTGTCAGACCTGGGCCTGGGCTTTAGGTTACAGGACTTGAGTCAAACTGGGCTTAAAATTTCAGGCCCGATAACGACTCTAATTACTTCTGGTGTTCCCCAAGGCCGATTCATTTCCTGACTGAACGCCACATTACTTGGCTCTTTCACATCCCCACATGGTCTCTCCTAACATTCTATACAAATCATATTCAACTGCCTTTTTCTCTCCCGTTTCTGACAACCGGATGGAAACACGCATCTCTGCATGTCTGTCAGACTACGTGTCAATTGAACGGTTGTCTTTCCCTGCCTTTTTATCTATAACAAATGTATTTAATTAGAATGTTTCTAGTAATTCTGTGTGTAAGTAACTGTGGCTAAGAGCATTTGCTAAATTTAAATGCTAATTGCGCAGTACTTCATGCTTCAACGTGTAGTGTTGCCGTGTTATATAGCGACGTTTCAATGAAAAAACTGAAATGAATTGGCTTACCATTGGTGTCAGACCCAAAGCACTTAGTGGCGAACATGGAAATTATACAATCACAACACAATTACTCAGTCAGTCAAAGTGAAATTACTAATTCATTCAGGCTGGTTTCACATTGTACATGTTTTTTATCTAACTGCCAGGAAAGAATACTACAGTTCGGATGGCTGGCGGCCAAAGTCATTATTATTGGCAGAGTGGTGATTGATGAACAAATCTGTTTTGCCTTCCATTTACATTGATGTAAAAAATGGTCAGTCCCTGTGACCACAGAAATGCTGGCAAATCTAATATCCTGGAGTCAATTTGGCATTTTGAAATCATGATTTTGAATTCAATTTGAACAGGTAAAATTCCACAAAAACATTAGAGGGGGTTGGTGATGGTTGTATGATTGAATCACTAAGACAGGAAGATAAAAAAAATGCTGTTCTGTCCTTCAGCAAGATAATTTCCTTAATTGCCCCCATAAGAGTGTCTGCTAAAATGTAGTTCTCATTAAATAATTAATTTACTTATGGAATCAGGAATAACAAATAAAGAGTACCAGAAGTGCTTCCGATAAATGTTAATGCATTCAAAGTTATAGACCTAGGCCTACAGCTGTCTAATCAGAAAATAAATAATTCAGACTACTACGACATCACACGGCCTCGGGTTTAGCCACTAAGGATCAATACCGTTTTTAACATGCATCGTGCAGATTACGTGAATTGCGTGTAAATCAGGCCATTTGAAATTGTGTTACTTCCAGTGAATTCTGTGGGATATCTAATCAAACTATACATCCTTCATAGCATAATTTAAGCACAGAGCTTTTTTCCAGAGCTAAACATGAATATATTGCTCCCTTGTTTCCTTGCCTACATGCTGATCGGCTCCCTAATAAATCTTGGTTATTGTTTAATTCATTGGCAAGACTTAACGTCCTTTCCTTGGGGCAAGTCGTCTGGCCTCGTTGTTCCAACTCTTTGAGATGCAATTTACAAGGACGTTTAAATTAAAAGGAGGATGAACATGGAACTGACACGAGCTGAATAAGAAAAATTATCTGTGAGAGATTGAAAAAAGACCACTGCAATGTATCTTTTTAACTTTAATTGTTTAACTTTTATGTTAAGGAAGTTTTAATAGAAGCCTGGGTAAAGGGAAAAATCTCCTGACAAGTTGGATTTGAATTATTTTGTTATTCAAGCTTTTTTGTTCAAGTGATAAAATTCTTTCATTTACCAAACCAAGTCAAAGGAATTTTCAGTTCAGAAGTACAGACGTAGTTCACAAAACCCAGAGGAATTTCATGTGGATTTATTCATGCCATAGAGTTTGGACTAGATTAAAAATATGTGTTTGGATTGCTGGTGTGTATTGTTTTACAAAAGATCAAATTGTGACCCTGACAAAGTTTAACATTCAGAGCAATGTGTTAAAGCATTCCGATACTTAAATTGGAAAATAAATACATTTAAAAAAAAATTCAACTTGGCCTTGTCTCGTTTTTACAGATTAGATTAAATTAAACTTTATTGTCATCGAAACACTACATGTACAGTACAACGATAGGCAGTTTGCATTCAACCAGAACTGCAAAAGTCACTAAGCCAAAGTATGAGTCAAATGAGATTGAGTAAAGTGTAAGGATGTGCAATTGACATGGGTAAGTACATGTGCAGGTATTCAGTTCAACAATATTTTTGTAAAAAAATCTAAAATACAGGCAGCACTGTGCAAATGTGCATCCTCATCAGAGCAAAAAACATGCAAAATCCAGTTGTTATTGGATCAAAAGACCCAGAACCGAAACCCCGGAAGCCAGGACCTAATGACCCCACTGCACTGAATGCCCGGCGATGTCGTGCAATAACAGCGAAACGAGGTCAGTAGACTCCATTTACAGCCAGAAACCAGACTCAACTGGTCTGACTTCCAGTCTGGATAGAGTGAATCTGATTAGAGAGAAAAAGCTTTTTCATTTGAAAGGGGTTAGTCTCCACAGAAGACAATTATGATCCGCCCACACATTCATCAACCACCCCATCTGGAAAATAGAAACTACACTTCAACCCTTGTTGTGTCCACTCTTCTCACTCTATGTGTGTCTACCCGCCTTTATGGTCCGCAATCACCGCATGGTACCTGGACGCACCAGACACGACGACCTCATTAACGTTAGCCCGCTAACACACAGATACAACAACCTCATTAATGTTAGCGCGCTAACACACAGATACAACAACCTCATTAATGTTCGTGGGCTAACACACAGAAACCATTTGATCAACTGCGTTGACTTCTTTGTTAAACATGCTATTGCTTAAGATATCTTTCAGTGAAAAATCTCTTGGTTAAAGTTCTTTCTTGAGCCGCCACGCTACATCCAAATAACCAGTGATGGCAACTAGAATAAAACTAAACTAACAGAGTTTGTTATGTAACAACACCGACTGGCTTCTGGCAGGTTCTTCGGTTGACACGCAGATTCTGCCCTCTGAAGATGATACTTTTACAGAAAACAAAACATACACTTGTTTTGCGAGTCGCAAAGTGCTTTTGTATTACCTCACTCACACATAATTTTTTTTAACACAATGTCTAATGAAAACTCATCTGGAATCCAGTCAAGTTGGGTTGACCTTGACCTGAGCCTTTCAGTAAACACTTAATGCCAACGAAAATTGACCACTTCCACATAACAGAAGAAAAATATTCTGGACTGAAGCTGTCTGAAGAAGGTTTCCAATTCAATTTCTTGTCCAAAGTTAGACGGAAAGGAAAACGTTTTTTTACTTGAACATACCACAGGCCAGAAGTTTGTGATGTAATTTTTTCCCACCTCAGGTTTACAGTAACGACGGTAACTAATCTTGGATAAAAACTGTGGAGAGAGTTTTGGGAGAGTCTGAAACCACGGTGACCTAAAAAAGAACATGCTCGGTTGATCTTTCTTCATTAAGCGTTTCTTGTTAGGGTCAAGGATTGGTAAGAAAAAACGTTTTAGAATTTTTTTTTCACAGAGACGTCTGTCTGTAGATTGTGACATCAGAAGTGGTCAAGGGTTGGTTTCTGGGGAAGGAGAGTGACCCTGGCCAACACAGTGTAAACAGCTGGAGGTCAGGAAACAGTTTACGAGGGAAATTATGGGAAGAGAGAAGAGAATTAAGACACAGTAGAACCAGTGAACTCAACAGGCTGACTTTAAAATGGAACAGATCTCATCCACCTTTTTGTTGAAGTGGATGTCAAACGTCTACAGAGAGTGTGGAGGGTGATGGTAAAGATGGAGAATTAAGGAGAGGAGATAATATAAAACAATTTCCAACGGTTGGGCGTGACGCGTTTGAGTGACTCAAAGCGGCTTTCGAGAAATGTTCTCTCCTTATTTATCTCTCTTCCTCTGGTTTTCTTTCTCTTTCCTTGTTCCACAGTTCTCTCTCGTCTCTGTGGCCCTTTGTTCGTTCTCTCCGTCCGATCGGTGTCCCTTTCTTTGTTCGTGTAGCCGCGGGCAGGGCAGAAGCAATGCAGGCCTGTTCATTACAAATGACCAGACAGTGTCTGGTGTCGCTAATCTCATCAGGCTAGGTCCCCTTCGTGGCCACCCTGTCTCTCTGGAGCTCTGGAGACCTGCGGCTCTGTTACCCTGTTGTGGGAGGAGAGAAAACCAGAGGAACTACAGGGGACATTCATTTTAAGTCTTTACCATTTGAAGGATATAATAAAATCTGTGTACACCTCATCTGGGCTGCATTTGTGTGTGTGGTTGTCGGAAAAATGGACGGACTGTTTTTTATCAGATTTTTGAGTGGACCACAGGGAGGGTACCTTTGCCAGGGTTGATCTCAGTGGGTTGAGTTGGTTGTCTATTAATCGGAAGGTTGGTGGTTCGATCCCCGGTTCCTCCTGGGAAATTGTCGTGGTGACACCTAAGCCCAGCTGCTCCTCGAGCCTGCAGTCGCCTTGCATGGTAGACGCGGTCGTCAGTGGGTGAATGTGAGGCAGGATCGGTAAATCTGAAAATACCAAGTGATCATGCTTGTCAATTTTTTGTGTGTGTTACAACCATATGTTTCAATGACACACATGGAACATTCCAGTCTTCTTTGTAATTGTAGCCAAGTAAAATCTTTCTTATTAAAATGTTCTTATTTTTCCGCCACCCTTCTATGAAGCAATTGCACACATCAGTAATATTACATGGATATCAATGTTCCATCTATTTAGCATACCCACATATCTACAATATTTATCGCATGCACTTTTCATTGTTTTTGGATTCCCCCAGTGGGAATTGAACCCACAAACCTGGCTTTGCAAGCACCACACTCATACCAACTGAGCGACACAATAAATAGGGAGATATTTACAGATGGCTACATTCTGGGAAGCCGTCCTTTCTTTACGTTTTAAGAGGAGACGGCTTGTGCTACAGACTTGGATGTTGACAAGCTGAGTTGAAAAGGTCAATTGAAGAGAAGCGCTAAAGCTCTCGCTTGCATTCATCAGCACAATGATTTACACAAGCAGGGCTGATGTTTCGGTCATCCTAGCTTTCATTGCGATTCCGGACCTCCCCGCGTTACATACGGGCTGACATAACAGACGACCATAATAAGCGAGCTATTGAAGTGCAATCTGACCATCTCTGCACTGTGTGAGCTGTAATCACCAGACCCTTTGTATATATTCGGAGACATGGCTTGAGGCCACGCACATTTCAACGAGCGCTAATGGTGGCGTTCGGTGAGGAAGAACGGTGATGTAAGCCATTTCTTAACGTCACGTAGTCTCATTCTGTGCACTGGCCTTAACACACCATGTCAGCCTGTTCTTGAAAGGAATGTTACACAGAGGACGGATATTCTTGATTCTGTTTAGACGATGCAGCCGTGTGAGAATATAAACACATGCGACAGAACCAGCTACTGTCTGGGAAGTAGAGGCTCGTAGCGGACAAGAGAGCGACCCCAAAATATGTTTCTCAGGTTCAACCCTCTCTGTTATCCTGGTAACCATGACACCAACAGGAAGTGTTAAGCCTACATATTAGGCTGTGACATTTTACTTTGTTTTCTATTTGATACTCGTGACATTTTCATTTGTTCGCCCAGCGAATTACGCACTCCTCCTGGCTCCAATAGACACATAATGTTAATTGGAATTTAACACAACCCCACAAGGTGAGCTCATAAGTCTGGAGCTTAGCTAGCTGCTTTAGAAAGATGTGTGTTTGTAATTGGACAATATCATAGCGGGTGTTTATTTGTAATAAATGTTAATTTCTTTGTCTCTGGTTTTAAATGGCTGTTTAAGCTTTTATTAATTGCTGTTTGAGTGTGCTGAGTAACTTTGTAGCAATATCCGGTATTTCATTGCATAAGAAAATGTACCACTTGACATGCAAACGTTTCCAATCTGCTTGTGAATCATCAAATCAATATCACCTTCTCTTGGCTATTATGTTGGGACCTACATGCTAAAGTCGTTATCACAGAACTAGATACAGAAGAGACAAATATTGAATAATAAAAAAACAGTGACAACAAACGGTCAGATTTTCTCTTTTATGACAGTTAAAGGACACGATTCTCTCCTGGATACTTCTGTTCTACTTCTCTCTTGACCACAACTCGCATTGATTCCAGTCTGGCAGTAGTTAATAACTTCAGACACATACCAGCAAATACGCAGGTATATACTGTACATATACAAAGGAGAAAAAAAATACATCTTTAGAAATGTAATGTGTAGATGCCTTTTTATGTGGTTCACCACAGATTATACATGCACAGGCAAAACGCGGAAGAAAAACACTTTGCACTCCTTACTAATGTGTGACATCTTAGGCAATGGCAGTAGACTGGCAAATCTATGCAATTTGATTACAATGTCACGTCAGATACACGTTCTTTAATGGTATTACAGAAGCTTGTCAGTCGAGTACATAGAATGTGATCTTACATTTCTTTTATAATGAAATTACATTGATGTGATTATAGTGACCATAACTGCTGACCCCAGACCTGTGGTGTAGCATCACGCCGACTTCTGTTCAACGGCGCAATACACAGAACGTATTATACTTTGTCTAATAACAACTCAGCATTTTGGCAGCACTCCATAGCGGAACCCCCACGAATACTGCATCTAAACACATGCATAATACAAATAACAGAGTAAGCAATCAGGTATCATTGCTAGATTGTGCTGAGATACTTTACTCTGATGAGCCAAAACATTATGACCATTATGCCCAATAAGCTGTTTGGTCCTCCATGTGCCGCCAAAACAGAGCTGACCCACCAATGCATGAACTCTACAAGACCCCTGAAGGTGTCCTGTGGTATCTGGCGCCAAGGCGTTAGCAGCAGATCCCTGAAGGTGTCCTGTGGTATCTGGCACCAAGGCGTTAGCAGCAGACCCCTGAAGGTGTCCTGTGGTATCTGGCACCAAGGCGTTAGCAGCAGACCCCTGAAGGTGTCCTGTGGTATCTGGCACCAAGGCGTTAGCAGCAGATCCCTGAAGGTGTCCTGTGGTATCTGGCACCAAGGCGTTAGCAGCAGACCCCTGAAGGTGTCCTGTGGTATCTGGCACCAAGGCGTTAGCAGCAGATCCCTGAAGGTGTCCTGTGGTATCTGGCACCAAGGCGTTAGCAGCAGATCCCTGAAGGTGTCCTGTGGTATCTGGCACCAAGGCGTTAGCAGCAGATCCTTCATGCATTGACAATTGCCAGGTGGAACCACCGTAGACTATACTTCTTGGTCCAGCTGATCCCACAAATGCTCAATCGGATTGAAATCTGGGGGATTTGGAGTCCAGAGCGACACTTTGAACTCTTCCATCGTGTTCCTTACAGCTTTCCCAACAATATGTGCCGGATGTCAAGATGGCCACTGACATCAGGGAATACCATCGCCATGGAGAGATGTACCTGGTCTGCAACTGATGTTTATATAGAAGGCACATGTCAAATTGATGTTCACATGAAAGCAGAACGTCACCCAGAGCGTCACACTCCCTCCACTGTCATCTTCCCACTGTGCATTCTGGTACCATCACTTCCCCAGTTAAACAGTGCACACGTACACCGCCCAGTTATCTGGCCATACGTTACCTGGCCATAAGTCACCTGGGCCAATAGTCACCTGGCCATACGTCAGTCATCCGTCCATTGTCAAAGTCTCTCAGGTCTTTACTCCTGCCCATATCTCCTGCATATAATACTTTGACAACAATAACAGTTTGCTCACCGTCTAATCAACCCAGACCGTAACATGTGCCCTTGCCTGGAGACATGTGCCCTTGCCTGGAGACATGTGCCCTTGCCTGGAGACATGTGCCCTTGCCTGGAGACATGTGCCCTTGCCTGGAGACATGTGCCCTTGCTTGGAGACATGTGCCCTTGCTTGGAGACATGTGCCCTTGCTTGGAGACATGTGCCCTTGCTTCAGCGTTATCCACTTCACCCGTGCAATAATGTTTCGGCCCATCAGTGTACATTCACAATACAACGTCAATACATAGTGTGAAGGCAACGTGTTATAGTGCAAGATGTGTTAAATGCCGAAAGCTGCATAAGATGCTTGAAATGATTGGTTAGCTAATAATACATTGTATATATTTCGGTCAGGTAAGTAAAAACCCCACATTTTATGATGTTACATTTTCTCCTCATCACCTTTGCTTCATGATTCATTGGTATATTTATGGCCGACTGCAGCCACAGTGCATGTATGAAATGTGTTTCCATGGGTAAAAACTAAAGTTTGGTTCTGTTTTTTAGATCCACTCCTAAAGATTTCTATATGAATGACTTACAATGGACAGTGGTCCAGAATCTACTGACCCAACTGCCTACCACCTGTTCTGGTCTTAGAACATGCTGGGGCCAAAGACTCTACGCTCAATTTCTATGTCTATATTATATAAAACTGTTTATTGCTTGGCTGTGTAAATGCTGACTGGTTTGAAGCCCAGGTCTATCGTCGTCCTTTAGAAAACCTGATTGTGTTCTGGATAGGTCACTGTGACTGTTACACAGGGAGCCAAATTCAGGTCAAAAGATCAGTATGTAGAAAGAGGATCTGAGTGGAGGCATGTGAAACACCAGCAATAATTTTAATTGAGAGACTTCAGCCAGCCCAATTTAGATGTATCTCCACTAACTGGTTAGACTGACCACCACAGATCGTGCCATGCCAAATCTTATTTTACAGAATATCTGATCGTTCTGTGATCCGTGGGTGAAAACGTGATCAGATTTGGACTGCCTGTATAAACGCAGCAGAACTGCCCGCGTGGAAACACTGAAAGCCTGGGAACCAATGACGTACTGCTGTAGTCTGTTTATCTGTCTGGACTCCTCCTTGTTACTTAGATTATGTGATAACATCACTTAGTCCTATTCTTCATTGCAATAATGACTTTCTATGATTCATCTAACAGGAAATTGCATTTAGATTGCATTAATTGCATTAGTTGATATTTTGAACGACTGCAGGTTAAATAAAACTGATTTAGTAAGTCATGTGATATATGGGGTCGTGTTCGTTTAGAATCGGGGAACAAATTTGTCACGATACTTAGACATCCAACCTGCAGCTGCATTTGGGTCAATTCTGTCAAATAATTTGGAAAGGGCCAAATTCCACTAGAACCTTTCCACTAGTGACTATCCACTCATTTAAGAAGCTCCAGGTACGGCTCAGATCTCAGGAAGCGGCCAAAGGAGTCCCTCTCCATCAGTGCGTAAATTCTCTTCTGGGCCAGGTCAAAGGTTCCGGGAGACAGGTCAACAAGGTTTCTCAGGGTCACGTCCCTGGTGTAATGGTCAATGTTCACCTGGAGGGTAAGAGAAAGACAGAAAGGGAGATCAACCAGTCAGCCAGAGTGAAAACACTGCATATAAACGTGTTAGTGGCTGGGCATGTATAGTGGCAGGCTGTTATCTGGCAGGCTGTGCACTTGGGCATGTATAGTAGCAGGCTGTTATCTGGCAGGCTGTGTACTTGGGCATGTATAGTGGCAGGCTGTTATCTGGCAGGCTGTGTACTTGGGCATGTATAGTGGCAGGCTGTTATCTGGCAGGCTGTGTACTTGGGCATGTATATTGGCAGGCTGTTATCTGGCAGGCTGTGTACTTGGGCATGTATATTGGCAGGCTGTTATCTGGCAGGCTGTGTACTTGGGCATGTATATTGGCAGGCTGTTATCTGGCAGGCTGTGTACTTGGGCATGTATATTGGCAGGCTGTTATCTGGCAGGCTGTGCACTTGGGCATGTATATTGGCAGGCTGTTATCTGGCAGGCTGTGTACTTGGGCATGTATATTGGCAAGCTGTGTAATTTTTCAAGAGAGAGGAGAGAGAGTTTGAGAGACAGAAAGAGAGAACCAAGTGAGAGATCCACTGGCCACATTTCCCGTCACCTCTCTGGGTCCCTCGGTTTGGATGAAGTCCTCGTAGATCTTTCTGGCTTTCATGGCCATCTTCACCGTTGACTTGGTCTTCTTCAAGACCTCACAGGCCACCCAGAACTCAACGTTCTCCTCGCTGAACTCAGAACGCAGGAAGCTGCTGAACATGGCCAGGCCATCTGTAGGACACAAACAGAGAACACGACAATCAATCGATCCAGGGACACCATGACGATAAACACCATAGCAACACTAAGCGGCAACAGAGACTTTTTTATGTCGTTTTTGGTTCCTCCCAGGCGAGACACATTCATTTGGGCGGGCCCTAATTTAAGTGTCCATCTATATATGTTCATTTCGGTACGGCCAGCGGTTAATTGGCAATTCATAAAGTGAGCAGCAGATGCGGGCGATCTTAACGATCTAGATGTCCTTTAACATATTCGATTATATTTTAATGAATTGCATGCATGACATTACATTCATAAATTGCACACAAGTAAGACACCGGGGGGATATTTCTTTGCCGTTCGCGTCCTGTGTAACAGTGACCGTTAATACGTCAGACCTTTTAATCGTACATCATCTCGCAACTTATTTATGATTACGCATCAGTGTTCGATATGACAGCTGACGTACAAACGGAGTCTGACATAAAGAATAAACTATAGTTTGTTGTTTTTCCATGTCTAGTGATTGCTGAAAACGTCTTTTTGGCTGTTGCAATGACACTTTCTTGCTCTCCAGATTATCTACTACCTACTGGCAACCAACATATGAATTCACTATATCGCAACTCTAACCTAACCCCAACCTTAACCCTATCCCTAACCTTAACCTACCCCTAAACCTAACCCATATTATCATAATCATTATAAGGTGTTGTGTTTATCGATGAAAAACGTATTTAATTAATGATCAATTCTTTTGACAACTCAACAGAGTGTGAAGCAAGTGAAGGGCCCGGCATATTTTCTAAAGGCACTGTGTGTAGATGTGCGGGCCGGGCGTGCGTTGACAATGTTCATCTGTCGGTGATCCATGAGGAACAATTCAAGTTATCGAGCTGCTTTAAGCTATTGTCACTCCGTTTCACTTTCCTTATGACTCGTCTAGATACGGCCACACTCTTTGGCACTCGAGGGCTACAACAAAACAGTGAAAACGGGATCGCCGAGGAGAGGTTTGAGAACAACAGTGAAGGAACCGCCTCGCCATCATGACATACAACCGACGACAGAGACCAAGCTGCACCGAATCCTCAGAGTGACACAAATGCCAATATAAAAATGCCAGCGAGCCGGCAGACTCCACTTACCCTTTTTTAAATATAATCATTGTGTCCCTCTTTGACCAGGAGAAATTGGTCACACTTCAATTTCTATGGTTGTGTGTTTAAAGATAGATATCCCCCAGGAACCCCACAAAGAGATTTGCAGGAGCTGGGACTCTAGTGCCTAATTTGCAGAGGTGTGGACTCGAGTCATGTGACTTGGACTCGAGTCATGTGACTTGGACTCGAGTCAGACTCGAGTCATGAATTTGATGACTTCAGACTCGACAAAATGTACAAAGACTTGCAACTCGACTTGGACTTGAACATCAATGACTCGTGACTTCACTTGGACTTGCGCCTTTTGACTCGAGAAGACTCGCTACTTCCCATGAAAACTGGGGAAGAAAATGTTCACACGGGCGCGCCGCTCTCAGTTTATCTGCATCTGTGAAAAAAATGCATGCAGAGAGCACGCGCGCTGCCTGCACGACATCCAATCACTGTAGTCCCACGTTGTTTTGATTGGACATCCAATCACTGTAGTCCCACGTTGTTTTGATTGGACATCCAATCACTGTAGTCCCACGTTGTTTTGATTGGACATCCAATCACTGTAGTCCCACGTTGTTTTGATTCGACATCCAATCACTGTAGTCCCACGTTGTTTTGATTAGACAGCATCCAAGCAGGCACATTGCAAGACAACCAATGAAGCACAAGCAACAACGCGCCAGTTGGCAAAATGATACCGAATATAGTTTCGTTTGGCTATAAAAACTACGAGGTAGTCGACAAAAAAAGAGTTGCAATTTGCAAAACATGCGGATCGAAGATTACAGACGGAGCTTCGCACGGGCACGCTCACACGCACACACACACGTCTCTATGGAGTCATTCCAATTATATTATCAGGTTGGTCCATTTTTTCAGAAGTGATAATTTTGAGGAGTGAGGATTTTATTAATGACATGTTTAAAAAAGTTCAGGCTAAAAGGACCCATGTCTATTTGAAAGTTAAACTGTTTCGCAATATGAGGTTAGGGCTGGACAATAATTCAATATCACTACTAATATCACTTTGTTGCAGGACGTTTTGTGTAAAGAATAATATAATCAGCCTATGTTATTGTTTAAAGTTAAATATATTAATAAGGTCAGTCTCAGAGTCAAATTGCTTATTTGACTTTTCTTGTTTGTATAAAGGTTAAAATCAAATAAAAGGTGAACTTTAATTTATTTGTACCGTTTTATTTCTAAAATATTCTTTAGTTTTATAGGAGGAGGCTCAAAAGACTTGGCAAATGTATTTTTCAGAAGATTGTATACAGACATTCGTTGTGGGTGTTCATGGCTGTCAGGGTTCGGGCTTTCAAGCAGGTAGGGAACACAAACGCAGAGCGCTTCTCAAAACAATGGCTTTATTACTTCCAGGACAGGCAATGCAGGCACTAGAACTGGGGACTTTAACAAGACAAACCTTAACACTTAACACAAACACAGAAGAACAACATAATTAACAAAACCTCCCCTTAGTGAGACAGAACATACTAAACGCAGAACACCAGAATAATCACGCAATACATAACAGGACCAGCAAACGTAAAACAAGAGAAACATACCTTAACAATGACCGACACTGAAAGACAGGAAACGACAGAACTAAATACAGGGACTAACGAGCAAACACAACACAGGTGCGGACAAAAACACAGGTGAACGAACAAGTCCCTAATTTTCCCTCTCTCCGGATTCGGGGGAGGTGTCATCACCACCATAGAGTGGGAGGACAGGACTCTGTCCCTTACAATGGCATTTTTTCTGAGGCTTTTATATTGTTCATATCGATATTGGAATTATATCGTATCGACCGAAATTAAGAAATATATCGTGATATTAAATGTTTCCATATCGTCCAGCCCTAAGGTCAATACAATACAGGACTGAAGTTGCTGTGCATTGTTCTAGTGCAATATGCTGTTGAAATACAAGCATTTTTTGTGAAATTAAATTTTCTGTTTTTTACTGTATTAATGTCATTGTATAAAAAGAGGTTTAAATAAATACAAATCTTACAGACATACATGATTTGTATAAATTCTGTGGTAAGATGACTTGAAATGACTCGAAACTAAAATGGTAGGACTTTGGACTCGACTTGAGACTTGTTGGCTTTGACTTGTGACTCGACTCGGGACTTGCCTCATCTTTGACTCGACTTGACTCGGGACTCGAGGGCAAAGACTTGAGACTTACTTGTGACTTGCATAACAATGACTTTGTCCCACCTCTGCTAATTTGCATGTGCGATGGCATTCTGTTGCTTCGAAACCGAGCGAAGTAATTACGTTTCTGATAGGCCAGGAAATACGAACCGCCACTCCCCATGCAAATCACTTCACATGTTCACACACTTCATCCAAAGATAGACTGAGAGCCAGCAGCCCACCGGATGTATAAATCAGCATCAGTTTGTCATTTCTACCCTCCACAGGGATGAGACGCCCAGTGCTTATTAAGCAAGACCGAATAATGTTATTTTTCCATCTGTTAACATCCGACGTCAATACAGTTTACTCTATACACTGACCTTAAGTGTCAAGGTCCCTAATTGGATAAGGACTACGGTTGGTTTAGTTACAAAACTATCAAAAAAACACGTTTAGCTCCTAACATGCAGTGGGAGGAACACTGAGTGAGTGTTCACAAACTGGTTTGAGCCGGTTTAAACTGCCACAGTGTCCCTAAACGAGGGTGTTTCTGTATTGGTACTTAACCTTTTAAATATTTTAAAGGAAGCTCTTGTCCAATGTGCTAACTGCACTAGGCACATAAAGTTACTGACAGGTCTGGAAACTGAATCAACAATTGTGACATTGGAAGGGCCATGCCTTACTGAGCTACGTGGGCCCTATAATATAATAAAATTTGACATACACTATAGGTATTTTAAAATAACAGTTTTTTGTACTCTAACAGTTATTTTACTCTAGTTCGGGACAATATGTTTTTCCTTTTCAATTGATTACAGTTATGTTCCCCTTGACCAGTTTCTCAGGTCAACTTCTAAGGTATTCAGAATACGATTGTGGAATATTTAAAGTATTGTAATTTAGAGCTTTGCTTACGAATATTGGACACATGCAATGGGATATCAGCATACCAGTGACACCACAACAGTAGTAATTTGAAGAGTTTTCAAAATAATTTGTATCCCACCTTTTTGCTGGACTTAAATGTGACCAATCACATTTCTGCATTTTTGAATACTTTTCATCTATAACGTCTGCACTGAAAATCATTTTCGTCCTTTGCGTCTGCACAAACGATTGCTGAAATGTCTCTATTTATGATGTAGTTGTCGCCTTTAAGTACTTTCAGTATTAGTAGTAGCATTTGGTTTGGAAAGAATATACAACACAAAAATGAACATCAAATTCTCTTTTTTGACAACAAATCAGGGCAAATACACTTCAAGCTCCTGGGTCATTAATCAGTTTGTTGGGTTGCTGTTTAGTGGGTCTCTCTCTCTGAGGATGTTACCATAACAGCTGTTACCAGCCGTAGAAGCCATTAGTTTTAGTGAAGTGTTTGATGGCGCTGCTTAGAAGAACTGCACCGCTGGCTTGATAGTGTGTGAGTGGGTGTAAGCCGTCACCACACGCTAAGATAAAAGCATGAGGTACAATTACAATCAACCTGACAACGTCATGTGCAGCGGTACGTTTTTGATGGATTAGAAAATGTTTGGTTTTTCTGGGCAATGAGAGTCAATCCAATTAGTCAGCGTTTTCTTTTACTCGAATGCTCTGTATGTATATTTTGTGATGGCGTGAGATATTCCTTAAAATACAATTATGTTGTTATTCTGCTTTTTGTAAGGAGAAAACTATGACATTTGGCTAATCGATCGAACGATAACCCCATGAGTGGTTCCCACGGTGAAGCGAGAAGGAGGAGGCGTGATGGCGTGGGGGTGCTTCGCTAGTAACTCTGTGATTCATTTGAAAATCAAGGCTCACTCACTCAGCACGCCTACCACAGCGTTCTGCAGCAGCACACCATAAAATCTGGTTTGCATAGTTAGATGCATTATTTGGGGCAACACACCTCCAAGGGCTGTTTGACCAAGAAGAGTGAGGCTCCTGCTTTCAGATGACCTGCCTTCCACCACAATCACCCAAACTCAACCCAATTGAAATCGTTTGCAATGTGCTGGCCAGAGTGAAGGAAAAGGAGCCTACACGTGCTTAGAATGTGTTGGAAGCAACCCAGGTGGCGACCTCATGAAGCTTGGTTAAAAGAACGTCAAGAATGTGCAATGCCGTCAGCAAGGCCAATTGGCTACTTTGAAGAATCGGAAAAATAAATCTATTTTGATCCGTTCAATGCATTTTTTGACAACTGCATGACGCCATGTGTTATTTTATTTCACGGTGTCCTCACTATTATTCTACGATGTGGAAAATAGCAAACACGAAGAGATACTCTTGAATAGAGTAGATGTGTTCAAACTTTTGACTGTGTTATTAGTTAATAGTAATCAATTGCTTCACCTCACATAGACAGAGTGGCTGTGTTTGTGTTTGTTAAGGCTTAGTGATTAGAGCACTGGGCCTGTAATGGTAAGGTTCCTCGTTCAAACTGCTGGACCAAAAACAAAGCTTGTCTGGTATTGTGCCCTCAGGCTTCAGTAGGTAGCTCTGGATAGGAGTGCTTGCTCTGTGTACTGTGTATCTGGTCATACTCACATCTGTTGGTCAGCACATGTTCCAGGGAGTCACGCCACTGAGCAGCTTCCTCTGGACTTGGCCTGTTGAGGACACAAGCATTTATACTAAAACCAATGTACCCTTTCCTAATGTTCCAACGAAGGCCCTAACAGCCTTGTGTTGAAACGCATTTCCATGTACTGTCCAAATCGTGTTCGTGCAGTCAGCCCACAACAACATGCCAGTGCCGGTTCACGGTTACATGGGGATTATGAATTTAAATTAAATAGACCATGAATCAGTTTGTGATAAACAATTTAAACATTTAAAGCAGCGTTTATAATCATCTAATAGGCTAAAAGAAATATAAATCCGATTTGTATAGGCCAAGTACGCTACATATAAACAATGAACTTTGTTTTGTGTTTTTTTTAACACACGTTAAATGAATGTTCATTTGGCTTTTTTGCGTTCGCTGTGCAAAAAAAGAATAGCATCCACTGTACCAGGATTTAATCTGTTTCTCCTAGACTCTAGCACCCGGCCAGCAGAGCTGAATGTGCGCTCGCTTGATGCGCTTGCGGCCGGGATACAGAGTATCATTTTTGACAGCTTGGAAAGCACAGGAAAGGAGATTGACTTGACTGGGACTGCCAGAATTGTAGAATGTCCTGGGTACGCAATGACCCGCCCCAACCCGACCCGCGGGTGACCCGCGGGGTCCGCGGGTTATGAGACGATCCGCGCATCTCTAGTAGGTACATAAGGCGCGATCAAATGTGTGCGCTGCAGTACTCACTTCTTAAGCTTGTCGGGCTTCTTCTCTGGTTTCTCTGGGTAGGGAATAATCAGGTCAATGGCATTCTCGGGCTTCTGGAGGAGAACCCCCAACTTAGACTTTATCTCTTTCGCCCTGAGGAAAGAAAGACACGAGAAAACAAGAACGTTATTATAAAGAGTGCAATGTTTTAAAGGCACAAATCCAGGAGTTACACGTGACACTAAAGGTAAGGCAGGTTACAATCAGAAAAGCCAAGTAAAACAAAGTTAATTTAGGTAAGACAACCAAATCAATACATGGACAATACAATTGATAAAGTTATCTACAACAAGGCAAATAATCGTAGCAGCCTTTGAAAGTGTCCCGAGCGGTGAGGGTTTTCGTTTCACATGGGACAGTTATGTAGGTGGCACACGTTTCAGTTCCTGGTTGGTGATTAGAGCGTTTGTTAATGAGCACAGCTGGGCATAATTAGTGGTTAACAGGGTGATCAGCTGGATATTTAAGTCACTGGGAAATGTCACCTCTTTGTTGTTCATTGTTTCCAAGTCACAGTTATATTAGAGGTGACTGTTGGTGTTCCATGTCTCTGGCTGTCGTCATATTTGAATAAGTCGCTTGATAGCGCATTTCTTTTTACAAAGTATAGTGTACATGTGTTTTCCGTTCGGTGTTTGTTTGGTTTTCGTGAATAAAACCCCATCGAACGTGATCCACGGCTTTGCCCCTGGCTTTGTAACCTCCCCCCACCCGGGTTGTGACAGAAAGGTAATATTCAATCATTTCACCCAGCACGCCACATTCTCAGGTATCTCGGGTACGGGCCTCAGAGGTCATCGGGTGTAGCCTTTCTCTTGTAATGACACAGTTTCGCCACATAAATTTGCCAATACAAATAAGTCTCATGCGTTCAACTTCTGTTAAGAGCAAAGAACATGAGTTAAATAGAGGTAGTACATTCTGGGGATGGAGGCAGCTGTATTGTGTGGATACGTTAATTCCATCTAAAGTGTTGGGCACCGGAAAGATCACAAAACAACTTCATTAGTTTTTCTTTTGGTTCTGTAATTTAGCGCTACCATAACGTAAAACAGGCTCAGTACTGTTAATATTTGGCTTCCATATCTGCGATGCATGAGCATTATAAGGCGACGTGGTGACCATTTTTGAGGTTCTTGTTGTGGCGTGACATGATGAGGAAGACCGCAGTGTTGATGCAAATGAAGCCGGCCGTCGTAAAGCTCAAACATGAAAATCAGTAACATTGTAAACCCCCGGGCGTGCCCAAGACAGTAGTTCGGTTAATTATTAAAAAGAAAAGGAAGATGGTTGGAAGACGGTTGCCTGGTCTGATGAGTGCTGTTTTCTGTTACATCACACGGTCGTGTGCCTGTGCAGCGTCTACCTGGGGAAGTGATGCCACCTGGACACACTGTGGGACGACAACAAGCCGGTGGAGGGAGTGTGATGCTCTGGGCGATGTCCTGTTTGGGAACCGTGGGTCTGGGGCGTTCGTGTGGGCGTCCATTTGACACGTGCCACCGACAGGGTCAGGTACGCCCCGTACGGCGACGGTATTCCCTAATGGTCGTGGCCTCTTTCCGGGACAATTACGTGGAACGTTACACCCCGCGATGACACACTGAACATAATTTTTGCGAATGGTGTGAGTAACAGGATGAAGAGGTCAAGGTGTCGCCCTGGTCTCCATATTCCTGGCGCCGCCTCGCAATTTACAGCACTTAACGGATCTGCTGCTAATGCCTTTGTGCCAATTATCACTTGCAGAGTCCATTTCTCAGCGGGCCGGCTCTGTTTTGGCGGCACGTGGAGGACCAACAGCATATTAGGCAGGTGGTCATAAAGTTTTGGCTCATCCATATCCCAGCATGTATGTTTGTATATTGTACCGGTCAGAGGTTCTACACCAACCACAATGTTAGCGTTTTTATTGAAATGTAAGCGATTCCATTAAAGAACCTGATACCTGAAATAGTAGAATGGTAACCGGTGAACTCCCAAATGTTTAGGTTACCAAAAACTGACAAATAATGTACATGGTTTTTCAGGGAACACGTAATGGTTTAACAATGTACAGCTGTTCTGCAATGTAAGTAAATTAAGGAATACAAACCCTCTGTATGAGAGCTGTGTTGGAATAGATATAGGGAACGACACACTTCTACGAATTATTTGGAAAGCATTGTACTGCAGGGAATATAGTATAGTATATTCTCATCATAATGGTGAGAAAAAGGCCCTTACCAAAAAAAACTTAGGGTAAGGTCTTTCTTTTCGAGAAATTCAGAAGAAAGCCAGAGTGTTTGTACTGAAATCCTAAGCACGTATATACATGTATATGTATATAAATCTAGAGACATTTCACACTGACATCAGACCGAGATGCACGGGAACCTTTGTCCATGTAACTATTAGGCATTTATTGTAAATTAATATAAAGCTAGCCAACTATACTGATCCCTGTCGCCGCAAAGAAAAACAATACGTAGCACTAAATGTTCAATGGATTGCACAACTATCAACCAAAACAGCCGTTCATTTTTTGAAGCATTATGACACTTGCAATTTATCTAACTGAAAAATGTGATGTTTTTATATGGTTTTTCTGGGAGGGAAGAACATCCTCCATCTGATGAATCATGATGACATGTCCGTAATAACACGCAGAGTTACAGCTACGTAAACACTTTTGTAATAATTCAGTGGCGTAAAGTCCTGTTGAAGTGCTGGGAAGAATAAGATTGTCTTCACTAACACCCGAAAATGTTACACAAGAGACTTGCGCCGTCCATCTATTAAAGCAGGCCAGTGAATATGGCATCCTGATCTCATTACTTTATGTAAGCCGGTTGTAACATTCCCAATCGTGTGCTAATAATATACAGACATTTTCAGAAATGTTTTTTTTGGATGGAAAAATACCTGATTGCGCTAACTGTGTCCCTCACTGTGTTCAATACTAGTTATTTCAGTTAATATCAGGTACAATGCTAGCATAGCGTTGCTTCATCCTTCTGTGCCTATATTGCATTTGAAGCAACGTTTGTATAAAGTGTGTAATGTATATATATATTTATATATTTAAATCAATAAATCATTTTTACATGGGTCTATGGCAGCTCCAAATATTTATGTTGCATCATAGAAATAAATCCTTGAATCGAAAATATCCAATTATCCGCTGACTGGCCACTGCCGCATAATCAAGGATTTATGAATAACCATTTAAAATCCCCTTGATATTAAAATTTAGAGTGTGACTGCTTTTTTGACTTATCAGTAACTTTTGTTTATTTTGTAAGGTTTATAGTTGTATTTCTCAACACTTTCTAAACACTAAATAACAGAGATGCATTGAGCCAATAAACTAATCTGCTTTGCTGTCAAGTTTTATTTAGTATTCTTGTCTAGGAGGTTGAAGCAATTGACCTGTAGCTGGCCTGCTGTAATGGAATATAGCCAGTAAGATCTGTCAGAAATTATGATCTCAATATTATCAAAAGGCATATTTATTGAAAAGGCTAAACTTTTTTTTCGATGTTGAAATTGTTTAGAAATGTATGTACGAAACTTCAAAACTTTCACTTGTCTGTCTTGTTTTCTCAGAAACTTGACAAATCTCTCCATGAGCAAATAAGTCTTTACATGGATAAACCTACATGAGTGAAATCAACCATACAAAACAGAGTTGACCCAAATAATAAAAACTACAGACACAAACATTTCTGACAAAAAATCTACATGAAAAAAATACAAATTCACAGCATGATTAAGAGAGTATAATTTTTATAGATAAGAATAAATATTTATTGTACTTTACCTTTCCAGACATGATTGGGGCAAAGCAGCTAATCCTTTGCACATTTTCTGAAGTTTTCCTTTTTGATGAGCTGTTGAGTGAGTCCACCACCGTTAGATTTAGAGACCCTTTGCTTTTTTCCTGTCTTTCAGCACTCTTGAAGAGTTTATATACAGGGAGTCTGTTGGCTCTGGACCAAAACCGTTCTCCAATGAGGTTTGCAGCTGCAGTATAAATAATCAGCGTTAGCTGAAGGAGTACGGGATCTGGTAGAACTGTGATGTTTAAAAATACTCTGGAATCTGGAATAAACTCTTTACTTCTTTATGTTTAAAAGAGAAAGTTTGACTGAACTGAAAATGTATACTATTAAGTCAAATAATTTGCAGAACCTACATTGACTGCGGCTAATAATGCAGCACCGGCCAAAACCCCATTAGAACTGGAAAGAAATGCTTTAGATAAACGTAATCTGTGAGCAGTGCGTCAACTATTACACAAAGCAAACATAACTAGTTATAAAAAGCAATGGTTCAGTCACAGACCTAGCATGTGCTATTATTACCTCAATGCTGCATGATATGGCCAAAAGTATGTGGACACCCAGTCATCACACCTACGGTATATAAGCTTGTTGGACATTCCATTCCAAACCATAAGCATTAATATAAATCATCGCCATTTGCAGTTATTACTGCCGCCACACATGTGGAAAGGCTTTCCACACGATTTTAGAGTGCCCCCGTGGGGTTTGGAGTCCACTCAGCCAAAAGAGCATTTGTAAAGTCAGGCACCGATGTTGGACGAGAAGGCCTGGCTCAAAACCACAGTTCCAATTAATCTCAAAAGTGTTCAATGGGGTTGAGGTCAGGGCACTGTGCAGTCCACTTGAGTTCCTCCACATCAAACACAAAATAAAAAACTCATCAAACTATGTCTTCATGGACCCCAAAGTATGCAAAGGAGCCCAGTCTTACAGGAATATAGGTTTTCCCCGAACTGTTGCCACAAAGTTGAAAGCGGCCAATCGTCTAAAATAATCTGTGCATCTTGTAGCATTAAGATAACCCTTTGCCGAAACCAAACCCTGAAACGCAGCCCCAGACCAATATCCCTCCTCCACCAAACATTACAGTGGGCACTATGCATTCCAGTAGGTAACGTTCTCATGGTATCCACCACACTGCCAGATTGGGAAGAGTGATTAATCACTCCAGAGAACACATTTCCACTATGTATGTTACACCACTATTGCCAACTAGCTCGGCATTGCACAGGTTAAAGTATGGCTCGCTTACAGCTGCGCGGCCATGGAAACCCGCAAAGTTCTTGCGCTGATGTTGCTTCCCGAGGCAGTACAACCCAACTTTTGTAAACATGATAATTTTTCATGTTTCATAGAAATTGACATCTTTAAACAGATAAGTCAAACCTTTTCAGGCCCACAAGCAATGTCATGATTTTTGTTCTAGTTTACATTTTTTCTGAAATGCTCATGCCATTGGAAATCGTCAGAGGTTTTCCGCTGAAGCATAATAGGTCTCTTTGGCAGGGATTCTAGCGAAAGCCATTATATCCTGTGTTTGGACTAATCACGCAAGAGAAATAAACATTCAATCAGTACTGGCTAACCGAAAAAATCAGGTTGAATATATTGTAAGCACGTCGTTATCAGTCAATTTATTGAAATGTTGTCCGGTCTTTATAGAGGGCATATCGTTAACAAAAAAGACAAGTGTGTGAAATAAAAGCCAAACCACAAACCCTTTTTAAAGGGAAACGGTGTCCACTCCAGGGCAGCAGGTCGTAGGTTTGGTTTCTTCGTCCACCCTCTCTTGGCTATGCAGCTTCCTCAGGTGAATTTCTTTCACTGGCCTTGTGACTGGCAGCCCTCAAGCACCTCTCCCGACGAGGTCCCAATAGAAAACAAGGGCGTGGCCGGGCTGGTTGCTTCCGGAAGAGTCGCAATGCTGATATGTGGGTTGTGGGCGCCATGGGGCCCCACTCTCTAGAAAGATTCCGGGGGCCATTATCTGTGAGATGCATCCATTGGAACAGTCCAGAGGGACATCGCTTGATCTGTAGGCTGGTACAGAGGCATTTCATACTGGCTATTTGAACAGGTTGTTAGCAATCAGTTAATCTGGCTCTGATTAGACTTTTTGACGATGGAAACAAAACAGAGATGGATTTTGTCGTCCGGGAGGCAGCCTGATGTCATCGTTTTTCTGGTTTTGTTTCTACTGTTTCCTTCTATTATAATGTGTTGTATTGAATAGGGCTTGAGGAATCTGGAGTTTGGTTTTTGAGATGTCTGGCAAATTGCAGAGCTGTGGTTTGATGATGCACTATCGACACAATATTACATTCCCTTGTGAGAAACAAATAAAGGTATATGAGAGAGATACTGGATTGTGTACTAAAATTGTGTTTTAACCATTAATTAGTCCAAAAAATTGAAAAAAGCACTTGGATGAATTGACAACAACAGGAGGGATTTGGTTATTAGAATTTTCTGCTGTTTGGTTAATTAAAAATAGAACACACCTACTGTAAGATAATATATTCATAGGTGCGTTCTGTAGTTGATGTCTTCATTGACACGCTTCAACTCTAGGAAAGTCACCCTAAACGTTTGGTCCACAAATGTAACAATAAATGGCTTTCTGAATAAGCTGGTAGGGCTGAGTTTTTTTTGTTGTTGGCACTGACAAGTCTCAGGGGTTTGGACTGGAACCCTGATCTATGGGATGTGAAGTATCCAATGCTTTACGGTTGTTAGCGCTGGTTACAAATACAGTAACCCCAAAAAGACCTGTTCTCCTTGGAGGTTCACATTCCCAGGCAAACCCTCGTTGATTGTCATGTGAAACCAGGCTGGTAGAGAACATAGTTACATTACAAATGCTATATTGGGCCTACATGTCAATGGTGGCCCACATAGTAAAAGTTGACGGACATACTGAACCGATTATTTTAAATCTTAATTATAACAACGATAAGAGCTGGATCCAAGATTTTGAGATTTTTCCCATCCATCTTTAATAGATTCTGATGGAAGTAAAATGGCTGACATGGAAGTGATGTACCATGTTGCTGGAATGTAGCAATGTCAAAACGTAAAAAAATATATAACATTTTTGGGGAACAGCTTTCTATTATACAGGAAAACAACGTTGTGGTGTAGTTAATTAACAATGGAAGTTTTAGCTTCATTTAAATCTGTTTAATGGCGAGTGGGGCTTTTTTTGCATTTGCAAATTCTTCCATCAGGGATTTTTTTATGTACTTAAATTAAGGTCTGTGTTTTCGTTTAGGCCTAGTCCATCTGTGTTGTGATAACTAAATATTTCTACTACCAGGTAACGGTAGTAATATACGCCATAAGCCATACTAACGACATCAAGCTGTCTGGCTGGGAAGTGATTTTCTTTTGCCTCTACACTGTTGAGGAGAAGAAGGTGCCCATTTCTGTCCAAGCTAGGACTGCACCAGTTGCATAAACAAATAGCATCACATTGTTCCACTGAAACAGCAAACGTTGTAGATGGCAATGTTTTCCCCTGAGCGTTCTTGAACAGAGGCCATCGAATTTACTTTTCCCAGATCGGTTGAGGCTTGTCAACCCATCTTTCCTCCTGAGTTGGCTGAAGTAGGTCGAGTAAAGGCTATCAATAATCCAAAGACCTTTAAGAGTCAGACGGAGGACTTTTGAAAGATGCTTTTGTAGTAACAAGGGAACCAGGGGGAGGGGGGGGAGAAGCGTTTCAGTGTTGTTGAGAATAACACGTCGCCTTATATTTAGTTTTCTACAACAGCGAATCACTCATCTTATCTATCGATCGCGTCACAAGTGGACCATAAAGCGATGTCAAGCTGTGAGGCTTATCTTGATTTCCACGCCGGACAATAGAGTTGATGACACTAAAGCCGCACCACTCTGACAGGCAGCTGGACATAATAGAGAAATAATAACACTAAGAAAAGCCGAGCTCGGTCCGAGCTGTCTGTCTATGGCCGCCCGCGAAAAGCCATCATGCTTAAAAAAACCTTATGAACAATAAACAGTTCCAACGGATCAGAGACAATTCAGAACGCTGAACCGCAAAAGGGTTGATTGCGGACTTTACCGGCAGTCGAAGTTCGCCGAGTGATAGTAAAAGACTTTGGCGGATGTGTGCTTAGGCCGGAGGCAACCGTTTTGCGATGCACTTCGAATAAACCTATGCTTCGTGGACATACGAACCATGGTTGATTAGGGGTGTAATGACTCAGACGAAGGTCTGCCAAGGGAAAACACTACCACGCAGCGCCAAGGGCTGTGACGTCACTGTGTTTGTTAGAAACTTTAGCTGTCATTCCACATAGGGCATGGGCTTTTATAGGCCATTTGGGACATATCCTACATGTAACATTTGTGGTGATGGATTCAAACAATACTGACTTAGCCAACTTGGCCGAGCAGGAATGAAGAAGGAAACCTCTGCTCTCCCTAAAGAATATCAAAACAGCTCTGACATTTGCCAGACAAAACCCAGGTGAAGAGCAAAACCTCTGGATCAATGTGTTTTAAGCAGATGAGTGATTTTCAATCTCTATTCAATCTCCACACTACTAACTGTCCCAAACTGGCCTGCACTTCACACAGGTCACAGGATTCAGAGAACAGGGGTTGATTAATTCCTGGGAAGGTGTCCGAGTTTCTCCAGAACACTATGACAGGTCAGAAGACAGGAAATGAAAAGACTTTTCCCACAGTATCATTAATTGCTTATATAAAAGAGGTTTATTTGCAAAGGATTTTTCAGAGAACCCTCGTGCGTGAACAGGAAGCAAAAGAAGTGGGGAAATTATTTTCTTTTCAATTAAAACCCCTCGTTTCCATTATGCAACCGTAGCTAACTTCAGGCCAAGGGATAAATGGACATGTTCGCTATCATTCCTCTCTCCTTTAGGGAAATAAATATCTCCTCATTCCGATACATCAGATTCATCGCATCGTCCACTGGCGTTGCTGTAGAATTGGCTGTGCTGAACAAACTTGCAGACAAAAAGACCACTGCTCAAATGTTCTTCAGCTACCACCTCGTCGATCAATGTTCCACTCAACTCGCGGGCTGGAAAGCGTCTGTGCAACATTAATTAATGTGAAGGATATGCTATCACTGTTCGTATTCTGTCTTATGTGGTCACCGCCCAACGTACAGTAAATCAACTTCACATGCATTTGGTGTAGTCTGTCTGTAGTCTGTATGTTGTGTACCAAAACATTGAACTTAGGCAGCTTTTTATTTTGATCATCAGACCATGTATGTCACCGGAGCTCCAGAACACTGATTTAAAATTCCAGAGGTAAACTGGGAACAGGAGAATTCCCTAAAAAACCTCTAAGCTGAATTGTAAACAAAGATCAAAATGTGTATCCGAGGCCAAAACTGTGTATTCTTTTAATTTCACAGGAAGCATTTTTTTCAGTACTGGAGGTGATAGTATATATTTTTCAGGGTATACACAATAACAGTTTTTTTGTGCTAAAATAAATTGTTACTTAGTAGCCATTATCTGCTTCTTGATAGGTTTTATGAATGTTTTTTTGTTTATCGTTGAATCTACTCGCAACGCAATATTTAAAGAAAAGATTAGATGATGTATTTTTGTTGTGCATGTTTTCAGTTAACTAGTCAACACAGTTAACAACAGGTGTAGTAGTAAAATGCTTTTTTACAATTACAGAAGCTTCACGAAAAGTCATCTCAACATGCTTGCCACTCACGACTATGATATCAATTGAGAACGCGTAATAGTAATAATTCCTAATTTGTGCCTTTGGAAAGTCTCACCCCTATAACCTGTACATAGATATTCAGAACCTTTATTCAGTTTTTTGTAGAAGAGCCTTTGGTATTGATCACAGTTTCTAGGTATTGCTTTACAAGTTCTGCTCACATGTATTTGAGAAATGATGCCTATTCGTCCTTGTACATCATTTTGAGCTCTGTCCCATTAGATAGGGAGTTTAGGTTAACCGCAATCTTCAGGTCTTCAGAAATACAATTTTGCCTCTCCGAAATGTTTTATATGAAGACGACATATTATTTCTGTGTGAAGTGGGTTATATAATCCGCTACAACACAAGCAAAAGCTCTGCCCCGTCCCTGAATAAAAATAGAATCCATCGTATGGTAGACAATATACTGCAACTTTTCTTGCCAACGGTTTAGCTCGTGCGGAAATGTCGCGCCAACGTAAATAGAACGGGAGAAAATGAACAAACAGTCATGCATGGGGCTGGAACAATTAGGGCCGGGGATTTGATAACAGCAGCAGCACGCTATACGTAGCGTAATTAAGTTGAACCGCCCGAAGATGCAGAACCCTAAATCGATGCCGGATATTGAAGTTAAGAAGGACAGACGATGTCTGGAGACATACACAAATCAATGTTGTTTGAGGTAACGGTTTGGCTTTCGATATTAAATCTTTGCTGGTGGGTCAGGTTGCGCATCGACACAGACCCTTTCGGTGATTCTCGGAATAGATGACCCACGGCAGGAAGACGTTTTGGGTCACCTACGTAGCTAGGCAAGAATGACAGCTCCAAGCCGGCAAGTTGGTTGAAAACCGACACAGGTGGGAAGACTGAACTGAACTAAACACGGGTGAAATAAGTGAACACGAGAAATGGAACACAATACATAGACATAGAAAGTCTAGAATGTAAATACACCGACTACAATTATGGGATGTTACGCGTACACAACAAATTGCGAATTAAGTGAAGTAATCCTTTTAAAGGCACTCTGTATACATGCACATAATATCTCCCTACGACACTCAGAGGCTGAACCACACAGATCCAAGTTTGACTTAAGATTTTCGCCTCCTGATCCCAACATACTTCTGTTTTCATGAGCACTTCAACATAGGGAACATTTAGCTATTGAAATTCCGATCACAAGCTGGCAAATGGCACTGTCATGGCTAAAATCACGGAAGCCGGTCCCTTGTTGCGGCTGAAAGAGTTACGGGATAATCAATTTGCTCTTAACCATAACGTTGAATTGTTTACACCTAGTTCACATTACAACTGCATCGCATTCTACAAGAATACAATAAAAAAATTACAATTTAGACAATGTAAATTAATGGAATGACCGCAGAACAGTTAAGCATTTTTTGGTGTAGTCGCTTTTGCTCAATTTTGATTCATTTTACTTTTTATTATAATATATCGCCAGATCGGTCCCGTGACCAATAGTCTGGCGTCTATGGAAATCGCTCGTTTGTCTCAACCCTGTATTGATTTTACGTCTTGCTTCGTTTCTACGGTTACCCTTGCGCTGTCTGCCAGTCCGCCCGTTATGCGTTCATCAGGTCAGAAGACCTTTAACAGCAGTGCTGGTTTTATTCATTTTCTTTTCCCCAATGGGATGTTCTGTCAGCAATCCAGGAGAAAAATGCCGCTGACGATAATCAGAAGACTCCGCCCACAGTGTCTGATTGAGCCAATCTCCCTCCGCATTATAATTTGGATGATTACGGCGAAACAATCAATGTGTTTGGTTTAGCAAAAAGGGGCGGATCAGATTGGACCAAGTACCACTAAGCCTTTCAAGAGTCGTGATAGAGAACGGCCAAACCAAACTTGACACGGACCCTGAGCCATTATGGAAAATAGTTCCAGTCTCGAGGTGACCACTTTTGTGATCTTGGAGATGGCGAGGGGAACGGAACGCTAATTGATGCTTGTGTAACATCCACTCTGTGGGAATTAGAAATACACTGTAGCCCATGGACCTTATTTAATCCAGCGTTTTTGGCTAGCTGCCACCTAGGATTTAAGAGTTTACAAGAATAATGCATTTAACAGCGATTGTATTAAATCAACAGTGTGCGACAGACTTTTGTACGTGACCATATCGCAATAATCGTGGAAGATGTCAAACGAGATTCCAAGTATTGAACAAAATACTATTATCAGACCTGAAAGCAGTTAGTGACCGATTTAAGATTTTGTGGGTCTCTTTTCAAGCCCAATTAAAGAGATGTACTTTAGCACGAAGCCAGAAGCCTTGTTTTCCTTTCAACATCATGTCTTCTGGTCGCAATAGCTCAAGCCTTCCCTGGCAGCGGACTTGATTGTTTCTTATTAAGCCCGACAGTTCTGTTCCAGCTCTACTGTCGCATAACACTCACAGATGAAGTAAAGAGGTGAACAGCAACCGGTAACCTGCAGGCGGTTCGGCCCGAAAAAGAATTCATCTGTTTATAATCAAGCGCGTGTTCACAATGCATTAGGGGAACACAATGTACGAAAGACGGGCTCCGTCGATTTCACACGCTGGGACAGAACGGGGGAGAACGGGACGGACAAAGGAGCGGCAGAGAGCATGAGTCTCGGTTGGATTGTCGGTTGATCTTAGAGGTTAACTGTAATTGTTTCTCTAGAAGGTTCTTGCGCTGTAGACTTTCTGAATAGGGCATATTTTTGACTAACCTGTCACAGACATGGGAGTTAAACGATACAAAGTTGGTGAAATGTAGCCCCCTTGGTGATTGCGTGACACTTTTAATCCCCGGTTTATAGATTTGATTCGCACGATTCGACAGGAATAAGAAGCATCCACTCACGTTTGCCTTATTGTCACAAACCAGTGTGTGGTGAGGTTAATGTTTTTTTTTCACGAAAACACATCTACACTATACTGAAATTGCGCTATCAAGCGACTTAGTCGAATATTACGAAAGCCAGAGACATGGAACACCAACTCTCGCCTAATGTAACCGTCACTTGAAAACAATGAACAACAAAGAGGTGACATTTCCCAGTGACTTAAATATCCAGCTGATCACCCTGCTAACCACTAATTATGCCCAGCTGTGCTCATTAACAAACGCCCTAATCACCAACCAGGAACTGAAACGTGTGCCACCTACATAACTGTCCCGTGTGAAACGAAAACCCTCACCGCTCGTGACACTTTCAGAGGCTGCTACGGTTATTTGGCTGTACGTGAATTTGTCCGAGTCTTGGTGTTTTACGACGAGTTGAATAACAGATCAGCGGCGGAGCGTATGAGCAAGTCTCTCTGGGTATTTCTGTGATCCACCGGGGTTAGATTATCTAATCCCTTTTGAGAGCCGGGTCAGGGGACAGCACCATTTTCCATTTCCACTGGGGACACGCAGCGCCAGATTTCCCACGCTCGCAGCGTAGCATGCTGTTGCTTTCTCATTCGACTCTCTCGTTCGCAAATGCTCCCTTCACCTAGACGTAACCAAGTTGGCGACAAAGTGAACCCTCCACTTCCCTGTTTATCTCCTTCCCACTATTGTCCTACCTTTGACCTTCGCCAGCGGTCGGTGGCTAACAGGAAGTGCCCCTCCTTTCACGTCGTATTTCTTCTCACAATTTGTTACAACACGTTGCATCGCTATGCTAACGTGCTACGAAAACACTGGTGGGAGCTGTGCTGAGGCTGAGGTGTGCAGCCAGGTTGTGGAGACGTCTACGCTGACAGCTTATCCAATAGCTCGGGAATGCGTCCGTGTCGGCTCAACTGGAAGTCCACGGTTTATGGGCTGAGGGGATTTCTGGCCTTTCTCTGGCCGGACGGCTTCACCGAGGGAGGGCAACTGCCCTTTGAGTATCTCGACAGTTCGACATATGGCCACAGAGGAGGAAGAGAAATTCGGACGAAAGATATCTGAATACAGTCCTTAGACGTAGCCGTTCACTCTACTCTAAAGGTTACAGCCGTTCTGAAGGAACCATGTGTGGGCACTTGGAAATAACAAGTAAAAACGACTTTTTATATGGTTGTTCTATTCCACCGTGCAACTAAGTGTACTAAAACTCCCCACTCCTTCGATGTGTCATGCTGTAAATTGTCGAGGACCAAGTCTGTCCAGTGTAAATACTCTTATCTTTATGAAGTGTGCAATCTGTCATATATTGGATTGCAGTACAATGGATGTAGGCGTGTGTTTTTGTTGGCTAGGAAGCATTCCATTCAGGATAGTTGAAGAAATATACAGAACTGGAATATTGCTTCACGTCTATTTAGAAGCCAAGTATGCCCCCTGGTGGTGAGCACATTTTAATTCCAAGTACATCTGTACACCCAGGCAATTGACAGGGGCCTGGGTGGACACCTCTGCTCTTCCGTCACAGGATGTGATGCTATGCTAGTAAATTCCCACTAGGTGGCAGTGCTCTCCCATTTTTCTCCCAGTGCACAGCCTCATGCAGACCAAAAGGCTCAGTATTATGTTGACAAACTTAAAGCAATGGTATTAAATGATCGCAGAAGCAAATAATGATGACTATAATGAAGTGGGTTTTGCATAAAAGTGCACAAATTATTCTACCCTTACGCCCCTCGCCAATCCCAGGGAACTATGTGATTGACAAGTAGTTTGAAGCTGTGTTTTTTGAGCATTGCTTCTTTATCATTTATTATATTTTTTGTGACTCAGGTGTTTTACCTGTGTTAAAAGACATTAGTCATTACATTTTTGTTTTTTTGGCCAATCATAAAACCTGATATTAGTTGATTGTAAAACATGTTTTTTTTTGGTTAACCAGCTAACCGTATCCAATAAGAGGTGGCTAGTTACACATCCAATACAATTTACCATTAAGGTTCAGATTCAAAACAAGGAAGGGGTAGCTTTATTTTACCAATCAAGCTGAGGTGGGAACGGCCCTGGAACGTTCTGGAATGTGAGGAATAGGAGGGAAAACGGTACCAGGCACGAGTTTTAAGTTGGAATTAATGTATTAAAGTTATTCAGCAAGGTATTATTGAAAAAAAGAACAATTCATTGTAACAGATTGAATGAAAACCATATGATTCCACAGAATGTGTGCTAAATAGCTCAATGGAATATCCTGGTACAACAGTGACCTCACCAGGGCATTAGTGATCATTACACTCCGAACGGATATCCTCCAAGTTCACTCTCTCTATTTAAAGTATGGGCTTGTAAAAGATTTGCGATTACATATAGTGGACAAAATAATAGAGCACCAGGTTATGTAAAGGAAGAGAAACATTCAGTTGTTTATTGTAGTTGCTGCACAGGTGTCTCTGTGAATGTTCCACACATCATCTCATCGTTCAGATGTGGTTCTCACCAACATATAAATATATAGAAGACAGACATGCCAACCTTGAACAGTGCAGTTATATTGTGTTGCCCCACAGGGGCCTCTGTATATGTGTTCCCCAGAGCCAAAAGGTCAATGTAAACAACACACATTCCTATGGTTGGTCAAGTGTGACCCCTAGAGAGATAATCTAAAGACGGATCTAAAGACAGATGTTCTCTTGTTCCCTAACATATCAAAATTATCTTAATTGTAAGAAAACAACATATATTCGTACACAAATAATACATTTAAAATAGTACAGGCACAATTTTGACTACCTTATTACTGGCATAATAAAAAAAATCCTACATGAGAGCACAACGTGTCAATCATATGCCCCGCACATCGACATAAATTAACTGTTTAGCACTCAACTTTACCTTAATCCGACCACCCAACCAATCAAAGGTCATATTCTGATGCATTCAATCTGAATCAAAAAATGTCACCCGTCGAAAATGATTTCTAAAAATGTTGACAGTCCTGTCTCAAGACCTCTGTGTGAAAGAGTTTCTTTTGAAAACACGTTATGTTCAGTCTTTATGGTCAGTGGTACAGGGCACGATTTTAAGTGAAGCGACAACAATTGTAGCGACAACCAGCGTAGCGATACAAAAGATCTTGCATATCCAAGATGCAATTAAGAAATTAATCCGCAAAAACCAACTGGCGCTTTTTCAAATCCTTGAAGAGGAAGCTTGTGATCTTTGATCGCACTCAAAGGGAAAGGATGGCTACATTCAGAGAATTGCAGAAGCCGGTTACGTATTCAAACCAATGATTAGACACCGCCTGCCTGTCAACACGTTATGCAAAAGGGTTGTCAGACAAAAAGCCTCTGCTGTTACCAAACCACATGTGCGCACCCCTGAGAAATGTAATGAGAACTGATTGGAAGCATGTTCTACCATCTGATGGGGCAAATACAGTGGTCAAACGAAACATAATATCTGATACCTGATACCAACTTCGAAGTACGGTTTTGAATATGTAATGCTGTGGGTCTTTTTGACTACCAAAAGGCCTGGGTTCCTTGTTTTGAAACGTACTAGCAGAGACTCCATGAAGCACTAAGAGATTTTAGGCCAAAACCGGTCTGCCTTTGCCAGGAGGCTAAAACCATGTTGTCGTTGGCTCTTTCTGGAGGTTAACAATGCAAAGCTTCCATTTTAATGGCACTTCCTGTCTATGTGTCTGTGCCCCACAAACTACTGCAAAGAAAAAGAAGCCAAAGTCTGTGCCTGGTGAGTTGAGCCCCGAGAGAGAAGGGTGATGAAGAAGAGCCCCAAGAGAGATGAAGAAGAGCCCCGAGAGAGAAGGGAGAAGAAGATGAGCCTGAATCTGGCTGTGTTTTCTGTTTGTGTCCTTTTAGTTATTTTTGTTTGATCATTAATAAATAACTGAGGGGAGGCATAGGTCCACAGCTATTGTCAGCAATGCCACACGTGCCAGCGTACCACCAGACGGTGCCGGCCCCCTGGTGCTTCTTCCGATCATCGAGGTACACTTTGCGAGGGTTGCCATGGTAATTGTGAGCCCCCTGACTACACTGTCCAAATACATTCTCTTTTTAAGGTCTAAAAACACGTTTTTTTATCAAGAATATAAGCAAACTAAATGTCGATTAATTGAAGGGGAATGGAATCGCTTCTAACACCTTTAAATGTACCTGATCAAATTGGATAATCCGCTTTTATCTCACGTTAGCGGTTGATCCTAGTCAATACCTGTGATTACTTGGAGTCAATATAAATACGAGTTTGCTAACGGGCTAAACGTACTGTGTAGTCTTGTCATGTCGTTTTCTGCATTTGCGACTCAACCACATTGTTCTCAACTTAATCTAAATGCAATTAATTTGTTTTACATCTTAGCAGCAGGACTGTGACACTGTTGTGGTTGACGCAGTTGTCACAATGCCGGCATGATTTATGTCCTTTATATCCAAAGGTCGATGACTTTGGCAAACACAAATGACTAACAGGGCTTTATGAGACTTCATTACGCAGATACACTCCCACTATCTACCTTACACATTCGATTTCCAAGAACCAGCTTCCGGTTCACATCATGCGAATCAAAAGCGAGTGGTCCACACGGCGCGGGCAGACAGAGCATTGTTCGTCCGACACAATAATATTAGTGTTCCTGGTACCTTTGGCATCCTGCCCGACGCCGTTGCCTTGGCGACCCGAACAGTGCGGCGAGACACCTGCCAGTTCGTCTCTCTGCAGAGGGAGCGTGATGAGAATGATCACGGCAGATAGTAATCGCAGCAAAGATGGAGTATGAGCAAACAAGCGCCGTCGTCATCCGGAGAGAGGAAGACGCGTAATTACGACGCGAGGGTTGTATTACATGACTGATATCCTATCGCGTTAAGATTGATGACTCTCCCGCCCGTCCTTAATATTTATGGATGAAATGCATTAAAATGAACGATTTCGATTGCAGTGTGTGCAGCAATACAGTGTTGTGCAGCAATACAGTCAAAATGACATATTTGTACTTTTCTACCAAATCAATATTAGGTGTGTGAAGATTTTCACAACACTGACTCGTACTAACCCCAAACCAACTCATATCAACTCGTACTAACCTCATACCAACTCGTACTAACCCCATGCCAACTCGTACTAACCCCATGCCAACTCGTACTAACCCCATACCAACTCGGACTAACCCCATGCCAACTCGTACTAACCCCATGCCAACTCGTACTAACCCCATACCAACTCGTACTAACCTCATACCAACTCGTACTAACCCCATACCAACTCGTACTAACCCCATACCAACTCGTACTAACCCCATACCAACTCGTACTAACCCCATACCAACTCGTACTAACCCCATACCAACTCGTACTAACCCCATGCCAACTCGTACTAACCCCATGCCAACTCGTACTAACCCCATACCAACTCGTACTAACCCCATACCAACTCGTACTAACCCAATACCAACTCGTACTAACCCCATGCCAACTCGTACTAACCCCATACCAACTCGTACTAACCCAATGCCAACTCGTACTAACCCCATACCAACTCGTACTAACCCCATGCCAACTCGTACTAACCCCATACCAACTCGTACTAACCCAATGCCAACTCGTACTAACCCCATACCAACTCGTACTAACCCCATGCCAACACATATCAACTCGTACTAACCCCATGCCAACACATATCAACTCGTACTAACCCCATGCCAACACATATCAACTCGTACTAACCCCATGCCAACTCATATCAACTCGTACTAACCCCATACCAACTCATATCAACTCGTACTAACCCCATACCAACTCGTACTAACCCCATACCAACTCGTACTAACCCCATGCCAACTCGTACGAACCCCATGCCAACTCAGACCAACACATCAGTTCGATGGAAAAGTGGTATAATTCATGTTGAGATTAAGACAGAAGGACTGTTTTAATATTCAAATGTATTATTTTAATAAATATAGTATTCACGTAATGTATAAAATGACAACAGCATCAATTAGGCAACAGTATAAATATATTGCACTGTTCGTATTCCTCTCTGAGTCTTGTCAAACACGGCATTCAACACGGAAAGACAACAGGAAAAAGTAGAAGACAATAAACTGAATAAATAACAATGTCCCACGTGCATGAAAAAAAACCGGCCCTGGCTATGAAGACAGTGTCACATATCAATAATGTGGACTGGGACACGAACAGTGTGTCATAAGTTGTCAAATTCCAAGTCACTGCATCCTTCACACAATCGATTCAGCTTTCTCCGAAGCCCTGTTCATTCACAAATGATTGTCTACATCATTTGTTTGTTTTGCCATCACGGCTCTGTTGCCATCACAGGCTGACCGTTCATCCTCAACAACAGTGTGTGCCACTTTGCCACTTTCATCTTCCCAATGCCTTTTCCTTGGTCAGAGTTCAATGGCCCTTCACGCTCCCGGTCTTCGGACCGGCCGGCCCCAGAACCTGCCGTACCATATCCGTCCGCGACGAGACGTCCGCCGTTTGACGCCCGGCAGTGACGCGTCCCTTTGCGGTTAAAACTTCAGATGACCACACCAGGTCGCCGCCGCGATTTTCACACCTTCTTTGCGGTCGACGTGCATTTGGCGCGACGCTGGCTGAGCATGTCTTTGTAGGCCGGGGAACGGAGGAAGCGGGGGTAGCAGTCCTTCGCCATCAGAAGGTAGATCCTGTGCTGGGCCATGTCGAAACAGGATTCTGAGGGATTATTCAGGTTGGCCCGGGTGATGTCACGAGTCTCGTGGTCAATGTTCACCTGGAGCGAGACAGGGCAGAGAAGCTGGTTAGTCATGCAGTCTGAATAGACATGTAATAGACATGTAATAGACATGTAAGGAATGAGGGAAGGCTATGTCGAGGGAGGACGAAGCACGTTTTTAGGGAGACATACCTCTCGCGGTGCATCGGCGCCGATAAACTCGTCGTAGATTCTCTGGGCTTTGGCAGGCAGCTTGGCGGCGGACTTGGTGCTCCGGAAATCCTCACAGGCAAAGTAGAATGCAATGTTCTCCTCGCTGAACTCTGACATCAGGAACGCAGTAAAGGCCATCAGTCCGTCTGATGGAGATAAAGAGACAGACATTAATATTGGCATGGCGCAACATGTATGCTAGCCTCAGACATGTAACTCTTGTCTCTGGCGAAATGTTTTTTACACAAATGTCAGTTAAAAAAAATGGATATTCAGGATAAGCTATCCTAACATTTGTGTCCTTGAATTATCACTGTGTGTGTGTGTTTATGTGTGTGTGTCCTACACATGGCGGCTTTGTGATGTGGCGATGATCAAATCCTTTATTATCTTCGCAATTAGCAAGCTCCCAGTAACACTCTATTTATAATCGTCTGGGCCGAAAGAAAACCGCTGTGAAGAAGCTCAGCGAACTATGTGCACCTGAGAGAATTTTTTTCTGTGGAGTGAAGGTTATACTCACGTTTATTGGACAGGAGCTTTTCGAACGACTCTTTCCACCTCGTGCATTCTTCCAGACTGGGTCTAGTTTTGCCTATTTTCCAGCTTGCTAGACTCCAGTCAGGCTTTTGCAGAAAGCTGGCCAGCCTGGCTTTCAAGTCTTTCGCTCTATGGAGAGAAAATTGCAGAATAGGAATTTACAAATACTGTCCACAAATTGGCTTCGTGTTCCGGGCACATGCTCACCGGAATATCTAGACACTGCAATGCAAAACGTTTGAATCTTTAACCGTAACAGAATCTTCCAAACCGGCTTCAATCATTTAATCCAGAGACAACGACAGTAAACCTAGAGAGCTGAGGAGAGTTCTTTATACCTTTTGAGGCAGGTAGTAGGCAGGGAGGCTAGTCCGTTGCACATAATAGGTGAGGATTTCTGAAATCGGTAGGTGCTGACGAGTAAATCCGGTGAGCCGAGACGAGCAGTTGGAGTGAGATCGGTAGAGTGTGTCTGCTGTGTGGGAGCAGAGAGCTTTTATCCTCCAGGCTGTGATTTGTCATCAGCCTGCTCAGCCAATGACAGGGCCCAAGGACTGTGTGTATGTCTGTGAGTGTATGAGTGTGTGTGTGTGTGTGTGTTTGAGATACTGGGTAAGAGGAAAGGGGTTGAAGGGAGAGAGAGATAGAGAGAGAGAGAGGGTAAAAGAGAGGGTAAAAGGTGAGAGTGGAAGAGAGAGCCCAGGTAGAGACTGAAAAGAGAATGAGATCAGGGGGGAGGGGAATGCTGGGAAATGACTGTGTTACTTTAAGATAAAAGCTTCCGATGTTTTTTCACATGTTCTTTTTAATGTCCCCGAAACCCGATGCTTTGCGAGATTTGTTGTCATTCTGCTTCACGAAAAACACGTTTGTTTTTCATGTTGAAACTTTAAAAACCCATTTGACCCCATTCCAAATCTTTTCAAATGACCCTTTGAAGAACCGTTCAGTGTTTCGTTTTTTGTGAGGGTTCGTCCTTTGTTTGAGGAACCGTTAAAAGGATTTAATGGTTATAGAAATTGGAACTACTATTTCTGTATTTTCCTTGAACTCAGCGAGGTTTCCCTAGAACATCAACGTGCAAGATAATGATTCCACAATGCACATATAAACAACATGTTACACTTCCAGACAAAAATATGAAGTTTACAAAACGCTTTGTTTTGTTATTTTCCCATTAATGATTTCTGACCGACTTTTCCCATTACATAATTTCATGCTGTTCCCTGGTAATAAAGTCATGAGCAAAAGATGGTTCCCATAGCAGGCACTTCTGTATGAGAGTCAAATGCCATGGTTGGAGAGGACAAGAGTGCATTTGTACAAACCCACTGATACTGTATTTTTGTTATATTCGAAAATGTCAATTATGTATCTCCAGTAATAGCAGAATTATAGTGGTATTTTGGGTGCATCCCAAAATACAGAATTTGTATTTGTCAACAATGGTGCTTTTATCTTTTCTCTCAAATACATGTGGTTACCTCCAGAAAGCAGTTGTCATTTTCTACGGTTTTGCCAGTTAAAATAACTATAATATTCTATGCATCTGGCTCAATGATTAATATGCCTAAAGTAAACACGTCCGCCTAACAACTGTATTACTAACATGGGTGGTATTTAATCAATGAGAACATAATTCTGAAACATTCGTTGTCGATGTAATGAAATAAAAAAATAAAGCCAAATGTAACTAGTATCTGTGGTGAAGTAGAATGTAGTGGGTTTAGATGACAAGAGCTGCACTTTCAGATGGGTCTGGCTTCTGTCTTGCTGATATATCTCAGTGCCGAAGAACAGCAGGTAGCAGATGACATAAAACATAGCAACCATGCTATATCTACCACCTGTTTAGAAGCAAGCTCTACAAGGAAGTTTATTTTCTGATGTTAATTCATCCTCTCTGTTTGGGCGTGACATAACAGGGGTGATAAGATAAGTGTAACTGTAGGAAATTCCCTGGAAACGAGACTATTTAATACTGTACACAAAATGTGAAGGGCAATTTTCAGGGAATTAGTTTGGTTATTAAATAATGCTTAACGGTCATCAGAACATTGAATTGCACATTCATTGTAAATATTCATATTTAATTAATGTTATTTATTTAACATACTTTTTAAGGGAAATTTAAGCGGTGCCCAAAATCTCTTTCACAGTTGAGCCCTGATGTTAGAGCTCCCACCAAGCCAATCTACCGCCACCTGCGGGCAGGCTTCGGCGGTTGCCTTCGCCGGTCGTCTAGCTCCACCGTTCCCTCCTATCACATCATTGTTCTGTCATTACGCACACCTGGTGTCCATTCCCCCATAAGTCGATTGTATAGGTTCATATGTCGATTGTATAGGTTCCCTGTGTTCCGTGAGTACATTTCTGACTGAGTATTGTGGAAGTAACAGGCTAATTAAAACCCATCCGCTAACTGAACCTGGACCTGACTCTGGCCTTTCCTCTTACACACTTCACCTGGATATGATGATGTCATCCAACACAATGGTGTGTTTTTTTCTCCACTGTTCTGTTGGTAAGACGAGGGATGTCCACTAACGTTGAGGTTCCCTGGGAAGATTTTGTTCTCTTCTTCACCCTACTTGGGAGCGATTTGTTCCAGACGGCACCTGAAGGGAAAACAATAACCCTTTATATAGATTCTTATCGATATTTCCGTCCCAATCATCTGTCCCCTCTCTCTTTTCCTCAATTGTACCCTTTTGCGTGTGTTCTTGTTAAAAGTAAATGAGCCACTTTAGATTGGAACATTGACATTGATTGGAAAATTGACACAAAAACATTTCATTTGCAGAAACGAAGAGAGTTGGGTGTTATTTATGGCTCCATATCTCATCCTGCAACGTACAAAATGTTAGTACAGGCGGCACTGGCGTCCACAAAAACAAGGTCTGTTTAGATTCATGCTAGATTCGTTTCTAAACGTATGGCCATAGCCACAAGTTTAACACCTTCACAACAGGTGTTAGATGGCAGCTCCATTTGGATTGTGTTTGGATTCAGCTGTGTTTAGGATTCAGCTTTGTTTTGGATCCAGCTGTGTTTTGGATCCAGCTGTGTTTTGGATCTAGCTGTGTTTTGGATCCAGCTGTGTTTTGGATTCAGCTGTGTCTTGGATTTAGCTGCGTCTTGGATCCAGCTGCGTCTTGGATCCAGCTGCGTCTTGGATCCAGCTGCGTCTTGGATCCAGCTGCGTCTTGATCCAGCTGCGTCTTGGATCCAGCTGCGTCTTGGATCCAGCTGCGTCTTGGATCCAGCTGCGTCTTGGATCCAGCTGCGTCTTGGATTCAGCTGCGTCTTGGATTCAGCTGTGTTTTGGATTTAGCTGTGTTTTGGATTTAGCTATGTGATATATAAGGGATACAGTAGCCGTTCCAAGTAGTCTCCAGGGATTCCAAAAACATACAAAAGATTCTCTGTCACCGTTGGTTACTCAGTACAACACATGATACTGACACAGACCTTGCACTTACACATGATTAGCTACCCCCGATAACGACCTAGCCTGAGTTGCACCCGTCAGACGATTATACAAAACACGAACAAAGGACACAACCATTCACCAAATATATATTTCAGGTCACAAAAAGTTTTATTCATTCCGTTCTGGACTTTTTACACATTGGCGCTGAGTTATGTGTCCCTGTTGAGTTATGTGTCCCTGCTAAATTTTTCAGTCTGCACCGAAAAACCATAGAAGAACTGTGAAGCTGACAATTCAGAACATCTGATCGACATCTTGTTCAGGTTGGGAGTCTGATTGAAGTGTTGTTGTTAGATCTGTAGTAAATCTTTGTCTTCTCCTTGTCTAGCGATATACACTATACCACCATATATATAGCCCAATAACACATAAATCCTTGCTTAAGGATTAATCTTAACATCTGAGAAGAGCCAACCTCATCTAACCTTGCTTACTGGATATCTCCTCAGGCAGCCCCAAAGTATTACAATTTACTTCACCTAGAAACAAGGTTCTTCTACAACACAATGCTAACATTATTCCACCTCATTTATCCCCTTGGTATTAGCGTTTTCTTCACCACCTTGTGTCTTATTCTATCCCAGCTTTCACCTGATTTGCGCATAGGCAGGTCTATTCGTATCTTGCTGTGTTTAATGGGAATCGGAATTAGGTATTGTATATTAGAAGCTCAGAGATAATGGATTTGGTTCCGGCTTCGAAGATGACCCCGTTTTCCACGGCCCAGAGAAGAGTTTTGTAAACAGTCGGTTCAGACTGATTGTTTGGGTCACAGCTAGTTCATTCTAGAACAGAGCCATGGAGTCTTTTTTACGTTAATGCTTTTGTTTGTGCGTTGCGTATCTAAAACATCTGAGAGTGGATTCGTCGTCGTTGTTGTTGTGAAAGTTGATTTGATACACGTTTACTATTTGATTGGTTCTCCGTGTGATTGAATTGATGCAGACCAATCACCATTGATTAGCAGTAGTACTTTCTAGTTACGCTCAATTCATTGTACTTTCTGTCCCCTCTGTGTGTTCTTGCATGGCCATTTTATGACTGTTGTTCTCCGAAACTGTCATAGGAAACAGTCCAGTGTTTCTGTCTTGACACAGATGTAATCAAATCCACAGGCATCGTTCAATATAACATTTGTTGTGTGTGTGTGTGTGTGTGTGTGTGTGTGTGTGTGTGTGTGTGTCCTGTAGGAGCATAGTTGCCCCTAGCAACTTGTTTGAATGGCCGTGTGGTGTGATGAGTGTTCTGAAGGCCAGGAGCATGGACCGTAATGCCTGAGAAATCCAGTAAATCAGCTGTGTGTTCGTCCGTGTGTGTGTGTGTGTGTGTGTGTGTGTGCACTGTGCGTCCTAGAAAACAGTTTTGCTTCAGTTCAATGCCACCGGAAAGGCCTGCAATGGTTTCCAGCAGTTTGGGTGTTAATTTTTAACGGCCTTCTAGAGGTGACTCAACAGCAGTTAAAACATCCGTCGGTGTCACTAATGCAAAAGGTTGATGGGAAACGTTTTTTTTTTGGATTTCATTGTAATTGACAAGGTACGCGTCATCGGTATGTCTGTGCTCCTGCATGGTTTAAAAGAAAGAAATACTTGGGTCTCTCCATGGATCTATTTAGCAGTGGTTCCCGAACCAGGGCTACCCCCTGGGGGACATAGTCCATGCTCACGAGGCCCTTCACAACACTTATCAGGCAATGGGCTCACTGGCAGAAAGCACATCATGGGTGTACCTCAGGGGTACTCCATGCAGAGCTACATTCAGATGATGCTACGCTAATTCAAGAGTATTTCATTCGGACATTAGCTCGTTAGCTAGCTGCATAGGCACAGCACAGTAATGTTAGATTTACATGATTTCAGGAGTCCCAGACATTAGCTCGTTAGCAAGCTGCATAGGCACAGCACAGTAATGTTAGATTTACATGATTTCAGGAGTCCCACAAGGTCAGACATTAGCTCGTTAGCTAGCTGCATAGGCACAGCACAGTAATGTTAGATTTACATGATTTCAGGAGTCCCACAAGGTCAGACATTAGCTCGTTAGCTAGCTGCATAGGCACAGCACAGTAATGTTAGATTTACATGATTTCAGGAGTCCCACAAGGTCAGACATTAGCTCGTTAGCTAGCTGCATAGGCACAGCACAGTAATGTTAGATTTACATGATTTCAGGAGTCCCACAAGGTCAGACATTAGCTCGTTAGCTAGCTGCATAGGCACAGCACAGTAATGTTAGATTTACATGATTTCAGGAGTCCCACAAGGTCAGACATTAGCTCGTTAGCTAGCTGCATAGGCACAGCACAGTAATGTTAGATTTACATGATTTCAGGAGTCCCACAAGGTCAGACATTAGCTCGTTAGCTAGCTGCATAGGCACAGCACAGTAATGTTAGATTTACATGATTTCAGGAGTCCCACAAGGTCAGACATTAGCTCGTTAGCTAGCTGCATAGGCACAGCACAGTAATGTTAGATTTACATGATTTCAGGAGTCCCACAAGGTCAGACATTAGCTCGTTAGCTAGCTGCATAGGCACAGCACAGTAATGTTAGATTTACATGATTTCAGGAGTCCCACAAGGTCAGACATTAGCTCGTTAGCTAGCTGCATAGGCACAGCACAGTAATGTTAGATTTACATGATTTCAGGAGTCCCACAAGGTCAGACATTAGCTCGTTAGCTAGCTGCATAGGCACAGCACAGTAATGTTAGATTTACATGATTTCAGGAGTCCCACAAGGTCAGACATTAGCTCGTTAGCTAGCTGCATAGGCACAGCACAGTAATGTTAGATTTACATGATTTCAGGAGTCCCACAAGGTCAGACATTAGCTCGTTAGCTAGCTGCATAGGCACAGCACAGTAATGTTAGATTTACATGATTTCAGGAGTCCCACAAGGTCAGACATTAGCTCGTTAGCTAGCTGCATAGGCACAGCACAGTAATGTTAGATTTACATGATTTCAGGAGTCCCACAAGGTCAGACATTAGCTCGTTAGCTAGCTGCATAGACACAGCACTGCCTTAATGTTAGACTTACAGGTCTTAGTGGGATTTCCGGAGTCCCACAATATGGCTATCGCATCAGTCATATTTTTGAATGTTTTGCATTCTGCAGTCTTTTTCCTCCCCACCACGCCGTAGTCCTCGAATCCAAACGTAACGACCTTCTGAACCAATCCAGATGCCATGCACGCTTCTACTCAATCACGCCCGAACTGACGACCTGATGGAGACAGCTGAACTCAGGCGCTAGTTTGAGTGACATCGAGAGGGTTCCGATTTGAGTCAGGTATTGTTGTGTTGTTGTTTACCCTGACTTAATTGAATGCCGTCGTGTCACACTGTTCACTTAACCAGGCAACACAGTCTCTAGCAACACACAACCGCTGTCTAGCAACACACAAGCTGACCCTGTTTGACACCCTGCCCAAGACTAATAGAAACACTTTTAGTGCATTTTCCCCTCGCTTTCTTTTCTTGTTCAATGATCTGCACAAATCTATTGCTCAAAGAGCTGGTGTCCAGTGGCTCAGGTTGATGTCCTGATGTCCAGAGTCCCAAATTCACCTGTGCTTGTATTGTAGATCGCTGCATTCAAAGGGAGTGGTCGATCTGATGTTCTTTCATTTCACGAGTTAAGATTGTCAGGCTAATGTTCTCCATATTTTTGATAGTGTATTTTTTCAGTATTTATCGCTACGCTTATCTCCAGCTGTAATCTCAGAATGTGCATGTACAGACTACAACATCAATATGTAGGGTTATTTAGTCTTGCTTTGCCACACAGTGTTGTGTTCCGTCCGGCTGTGACAATGTGGCCATTCAAACCACGCATCCCCTCCGCACGGTCGAGAACTCAATCGCTCTTCGATAACATGTTTATTGAATGACTTCATTCACAAACAGCTTGTCTGGACGTGAAACAGGAAATGAGAGACATTTCCGGTGTACATTCTCTCGGGATGAAGCTTGGACTGACATCCGTCGTGGAGCTTTTTGCCTCCGCAGCAGCCGGTAAATGACTCATCCATACTCATCCTCTCTACAAATTGATTGTTTTATATTGCATTCAAATACGAGCCACCCTGAAGCCTCACTGTCACAGTAATGAAGGGACGTCTAGTCCCCACTGTGTGTGTTTCTCATTATAACCTATGGCAACAAGGGATGTTCACTTGAAAATCGCATTGTAGCAATCGCTATTATTACGGGGCCCGTGAGAAGTATCCCAGGGCGTCTACAGAACGACCGTGCAATGACAGAAATAATTGCTGATTACGTCATGATCTAAACTATAGTGGCCGCTTAATCCATGAATTGTATTTCTTGTCTTAAGACGGGTCTTGTTGCTACCGTATGCACTTTCCTCGTGTATGGTAACTGTCATAGCGTATTAATGAGTAACGGTGGCTCAGGTACGTCTGGTTATGTCATTTATTGTGCCGTGACAAAAATATCTCACAGCCTCTCAGCCTCTGAGAAGGGAGCAACCGTGAATGGGGTCCAGTTTATTGAGTATCACAATTAATACCCTGAGGTATTTATAGTGTGCGCTGTAAAGTGTTTTGCCAGGGTTAAACTCTTCGCACTGGCCTCATGTAATAGGATCTCCGATGGGTGACTTGTAAACCGTGCTGAGCTTTTGTTTTGTGTATATCCTTAACAACAGAACGGGAAGCGAGCAACCCGTATCAAATGACTGTAACGCCAATGTGCCAGTTGAGGTGATGTCGGCAGTAGCAATCAGTGCGTACGGTCTCCAACATTGGGATGGAGGCAGATGTGTTTCACGCTCCCGGTCTCCTGTTTCCCTGTAAATGTGAGGAGCTGAGAGGAGCCCGTGGTCAAAACAGCAGAAGGCTCTCGGGCAGGTGATTGTGTTTACTATTAATTAGGGTGCCACAGAAAGAGCGAGCGAGTGAGCGGGCGAGAGAGGAGAGGACAGTGTGGTGCATTTGAAACATTTCTCATCAGTGAAATAGAACATGTGTTGCCTTGACGACAGTTTGTTTTGGAAATCTGTGCAGCTGGACTGCGCCAGGTGTTTGTCTTTACTGCAGATAAATACCCACTCAGCGGTGCCCGTAGGGACGGCGTTCAAGAAAGCTATGAGAAGAGGTTCGAAACAATCGATATACAATCAACAAAATCGAATGATTCCATTTTTACCACCGCAGACTCCTATTTTCACCGTAATTTGTGTAATTTCATCCTTGTGTTATTCCACCGTCTCCCCCTGGGCTCAGCAGAGTGAGGGATTGGTAAATGGAACCTTTAAAACGCGCTCTGTCCGGGCATCATGCGTATTCTCTCACTGCTTGCAGTAAAGCTTGCAGGCGCCCGACTCACCAGAAAGAATTCGACGAGCGCGATGAGTCAATAAAACCCCTGGCCCAGAATGCGGCCGATGCTCGCCTGAGGTACAACGTGGGCGGAGCTTGGCCAATATGCGCCGGCATTTCTGGACATAACTGGGATTCCGCCGGGAGGGGCGGCGATTAAAATATGAACCCGGGTCGAAATAACTCCATCACAACGCGTAGCCGTCTTACCACTCGATGGGGGGGCACTGTTACGGTTATTACGGCTAACCATATTTACCGTCGCCATCCATGTCTCCTAATGTTGCTCCATGAGTGTGTTTTTTGTCTATTGACCTACATCCATGCAGGTCAATAGACAAACGTCCATGTGCTGCCCGGCTCGTGTTTTGCCGTGTGTCTATGAATGAGAACGCTGGCCTACATTTCCACTGGCGCTCATCCCAGCAGTGACTCAACTCAAAAAGCAAGGAAAACTGAGCGGTTAAGTGCCCAAGAAGAATGAGCATCTGGCCTACATATTCAGAAGGCAGAGGTCCCTTGTGACTTGGACAGCGCACACAACTTTCGGATGAAACGTGTTATAAAAGCCTGTCACATTTTCAGCCTGTCGCCTTCTCTCAGGCGGTGATTTGTCTCAATTGGTTCGGTGCGAGTCCGTTGGTCTTGTGCTGTTGCGTTAAACGATTCAGCTTGCTGTGTGTTTTAAAAAAAAAAATATTTTAATATCTAAGAGGACATTCCAAGTATATACCAAAATCACAAAATCATTACACGTTTTTTTTTATTTCAACTCATAGTTTATATTTTGCTAATACACAGCACCTATATATCATATTTTAAAAGGTGCTTCGTATGAATATAGTATATTCTCATTTATCTTTGTAAAAATAATATACCAAATATGAATTATCGGAAAATAATCTAACAGCATTGGGAACAACCTTACGCGGTGACAAAATACACCAGACATCTACTAACGACTTTAAAACGAATCAATGAAAGAACAAAATAGACACCAACAACGCATAATCTAATAACAGTGTTTCATATATACAATGTGTGTTCTTTCGTTTTCTAAGTGCATACGCTAAGCATAGATTTAAAAAGGGATTACAGAATATCACAATGTCATCCATCTACATATGTTTATTGCGAAACATTTCACACAGCAAATGTGAGTTGTGCGTATGTTAGTGGGCGTGGTTAAACAGAGTTCCTCTGATAGTGTGTGTACTGAGTTTTGAGTAAGTCCTGGTAGAGTTTTGAGCGGAGAAAACGTGGATAAGAGTCTTTCTCCATGAGACCGTAGACCCTGGTCTGCACCTCATTTAAACTGCAGGGGGTAGGCTCCAAAACGCTCAGTCTTGTCATCTCACGCGTACGGTAGTCTATGTTTATCTATGCGGACAAGAGGAAGAAAGAATGGGCATTAGATATCAGAATGTATCAGTAGGAATAACTTTTATTTGCTTATGATGCTACAATGCTATCTTGTTTGTCAAAATACTATCCAGTCATAATGACACTTGAAAAAAAACATTTTGATGAGTTTATCTCATAATTCTTAGATACTTATCTCATTACTACGAGATACTTATCCCAAGTTTACGAGATATTTATGCAGCACCAAAAAAGAAGAAGTTTGCTCATATTTTGATATGCAAATAATCACCATGCGTCTTTACAGAAAGTGCATGATTGTATTTTTTTCGTTCTGTCATATGTCTCATCTATCATAAAGTATATCAAAACATGGACATGCATTAAAACTCGTTTGTGGTCTTAACATTATTGAAGTAAAATTTCAGGGCTTCTGAAATAAACAATATACAGAATGCCGCGAATACTAATTTTACACCGTAGTATGCTTGAATAATTAACGCGCCACTGTCTTTGAAATGCACATTTATAAACCAGGCGCATAGTCTGAAGATGGAACTCACCTCTCTGGGGGACTTGACGTCAATGAACTCATTGTAGATCTTTTTGGCTTTGCTCCCAAGTTTGGCAGGAGTTTTGATTTTTTTATATTCCTCACAGGCCATCCAAAATTCAATATTCTCATCGCTGAACTCCGTCTTGAGAAATGACCGGAAGGCTGCCAGGCCATCTACGACACAAAGAAACCCATCGGCCGGTTAGTAGTATTCGTGGTCTTTCTGTATTTCCGTTTGTTTTTCTTTCTGTTTCTGTATGTGTTGCTGTGGATGCATTGTTTGGCTGCGTTTCTCTCCTTCGTTCTATCTGCACATGTTTGTTTTTGGTGTGGCTTGTTTGCTTTGCACTGAGTGATACATTGCGGGTTGCCAACAGGAGACGACAGCTCTTGAACACACCCCTGCACATAGAACTGAGCTAATCAGCAGCGGATGGTTGGTTGTGAACCAGAGAGCATTGGGCTACATGATAGGGACATGCTAAAGTATGTATGTCCAAAATGGCTTTGAATGCCAAGACTGAATAGAAAAAACTGGAGCGAAGGTTAGTAAAACACAACTAAAAGGAAGGTGATTTGAATGATTACTAATGTAAAGAAATTTGTCGACGTGACATTGTTCATTTTCCGGTCCATTGCCGAGCATTTCCCACTGCTCGTCTTTTTAGTGAGTGCGCTGGGATGAGATCCAAGCGGAAACATTTCGATTTTAGAGGATATTGAGCGAAGTTTTCCAAATCAATGATTTCATTTAACCGAATTGAATGGTGATAAGCCAACTGCTGGTCTTTTTACGATTGAAGGATAAGCCTGAAGTCTCACTATCTGGTTTGCCCTCCAAAAAGTTTGAGTGGTTTGTGACGGAGCACCCTTAAAGAGCACACACATTGCTAATTGAGCCACTGGAACTGGTAGAGTGCCACACCGATAACTAGAAGTCCTAGGAAGCGCTCGCCACACTGACAACGGTCAGGTTCTTTACTCTACTGTATATTTTTCCAGTGGCTGCTGGAAAGTGAATGTAGCTGACAAGGACCGGAAGAAAGCTGCCTTTGGCTTGTATACATTTGAAAGCACGCGGTTTGGTTTGTGTGACTCTCCCGCCACCTTTCAAGGATTAACGCAAAGCTGTCTGGAAGGTTTGATAGGAGAATTGGCTTTGGGTATATTTAGATGACTTGGGGAACCTCTGTCCTGATTGGTCCCCAGGTAGTGTAGTCAGACAAAAGCCCTGTGACATTTGTGTCAGTGTGTATTGCTGTGTATGTGTGGTCTGTCTACTTCTGTCTGTCATTCTGTATTTTTCAGTGTGTGTTACTGTGTGGTCTGTCCGTATTTCTGTGTGTGTGTGTGTGTGTGTGTGTGTGTGATACTCTATCATATATTGCTCATACACAGATCGTTGTAGCGATATTAACAGACTGTGTTTCACACATTGATATCGACTGAGATGCAGAGTACATACACAGTCTTGTTCTCAGCACAGGAAACTGCAATTAGGACATAAACATGTATAGCTAACAAAACCCAAATACGCTTTCTGTCTTAATCAATCAAAGACAAAGGATCAATTTGTCAGACTAAATGATTACACTAAGTAAGAATATGTTTCGGAACCAACAGGCTCTTAAAGATTTTCTCTCTCTCTCTTTCGTGTCCCTAACTTCCTCTTTTCCATTGCCGCTATTTGCTCAACTGCAGCAGAAGAGTAATCTACCAGCCGCTCATTCAATTTCAATACACACCGGCTTAAGAAAAACGTGACAGAAAAATTGAGCCTTTTCATTCGACGTTCAGCATTAAAACACAGATCCCTAAGCCAGCGAGCTTTCGCATGAACAGGCATTTTCAATAGCTGCTCTTTTTTTTATGAAGAGACCGTTTTATAATGTGTCTGGTTGTATAATGTGTTAATGTGGGTCAGTGTTTTTTGTCACTTTATTTTCGATTATACTCACAAATTCAGACAGAGAGAGAGAGAGGGAGAAAGCTGGCACATGAATGGTACAGCTCATTGTGGAAAACTTTTTGAGATTTCAAACAGACAATAGAAACCGATGAGTCAAAACATTATGAGCAGAAGTGAGGCAAATAACGTTGGTCGTCTCCGAACATCTAAAGGTGTTTCTTGATTATATGGTAAGCGAACAATCAGTGCTTGTAGTCTAAGTGTCTGATGCTGGAAACATGGGCAGGAGTGAAGACCTGAGTTTGACTTTGACATGTGCCGAATTGCTCAGGCCAGACGACTGGGTCAGAGCATCTTGCCACTGGATGAGGGAAGTACCACAAACCGGGCAGGGTGTTTAGGCGCTGAAGGCTCATCGATGGACGGACGTGTATGTGTGGCTGTTTACATGGGGAAGTGATGGAACCAGGATGCACTGTGGGTAGTGATGGTACCATGATGCACTGTGGGAAGACGATTGGTCGGTGAAGGCAGTGTGAAGCTCATTCCAATGTTTCGCTGGGATACCCCTGGCTCCGTGTATTCGTGTGAATGTCAATTTGACACGTGCCACCGGGCTCCACGTCGTTGCAGACCAGATGCATCTCTTCGCGGTAACGATCATGGTAACGTTTTGGCCGATCAGTGTACGTGTCTTAGATATGAGAACATACAGTGGGTATCATATGACACTCATAGATACGACAACATGAGGAACCAACGCATACAACATTATTAGACTCATAGACGGGCTGCATCCGACGTGATGAAATGTATGAGTAATCCACGGGGCCCACGGCGCGGTTAGGCCCACTGATCGTAACAACACCCATGTAAACTTTAAATGAGGGGGCCCTGGCATGAATATGTTTTCACGGGGCCCATCCTGGCCCCCGGCCCTGCTCGTAGAGCGATTAGACAGAAGGGCAACAGGGAAAAGCAGCGGTGAAATCGATCTATGGTTGTCCAGATAAGTGTGACGACTGGCCAATAAAAGTCAGGAGATGAGAACTATGTGTTCCCAGCTCCTCTGAGACCAAAGCCTGGGAACGAGTAGTACTGCTTTTGTTTCTTACACAATCAGTCAGTTGTATTTGGGAGCTTTAATCCTTCATATTGAGCAAAACCGTCACTGTTCCCTTTCATGTAGATGGTGTAACCCCATATCGTGCTCCGGTTAGACTTTTTATCTGCATGTCGTTATAGTGCAAATGTCGAAGCACGTTTCAGAACGCATTCATCTGTGGTCCATGTCTGAAATCTGGCTGAAAGTACCTCGTGACTGAAAGCTCATTTTTCACTTAGTTTGGCCCAAAGAGCTTTTCCATCACCGCCTATACAACACGCTGTTGTCCGATGGCAGCACTTGTTCACAAACAGGTTCATTCATGGAGTCTTGTAGCTATGACAACTGCCATGGAACGCAGAGAGTGGGGAATATTGCACTGTGACTGTGATTGGAACATTTAAAAACTCTACGAATATTCATGAGTCATTCAAACAGGCTCCGCAATGTAATTACTTAAGTTTGATTTTATTTATGGAACTTCTATTGCTGCTTGACATTCAGCGTAGTATTTTTTCAGGTTGAAACGGGGAGGACATCAAGCAGCTACAAGCCAGACTAATTGGCCGGCAGTAATGCTAAGATAAAAAAATCAGTGCGTGTATTAGAATTCGTTTTTTTAGCTGATATGCAGTGGATAAATAACAATGACATATATCGGGGTTGACAAGTGTTTTTTTTTCTTTAGGCCATTTATTTAGGTCTGAAATGTAGAGGTCAAAGGTTAACGATCCGCTGAAGCGAACATGAATTGGATTGATACTTGAGACAGCCTGTGATCTTATTTGTCACTGAGCTTGTTAGTGAGTATTTGCATTTGTGTGTGTGCATGTGTGTTGGCACACGAACGTCCGTTTTCACTTTGTTATTGTGTAATCAATACAGAAGGTCACAACCTAGAGTGTGTGACTCAACATGTGTCGAGTCGCATGTCAACACGTCAACAAGCTGGGATGTTACAAAAACGGTTTAAGGGGATAGATTTGGTGAGCCATCCTTAGACATGGAACTTGCAGAGATAATCGTCTCGTCAGAGGAATTTGATAAGCAATCATATTATCTAAAAGAACAGAAGTGCTCTATACTGCGACGGAAGAATCACTGTCATTAATACATTTTCAAGGGTTGTAAACCAACATTAAACAATTATATGTTTTTTATAGTTATTTAATAAAAGGTTAAGTATTATAATGACAGTCTGGCATATACATATGTATATATACTTACACTTATGCGAAAGAAGAACATCAAAGGAATCTGCCCATTGAACAACCTCATCTTTTGACAGCCTGAAGGAAAGAAAGATATTGAAACAATAGATTGATGAAAACGTATAAGCCCCTTTTCACCCGATTACTTTTGTTTGCTATGTAGTCATAGCAGCACTTCAGAATTCAGTTTGTACTCATCCCAGGATGTCCTAGGTCCCACTGTATTTAACCCGCCCTAGCATTGTGAGAAATCTTATCTAAAATCCTATGAACAGGAAATATTGGCACCGTATTGTAAAACACAAATGTCTACTCACTTCAAGCACCTCGGGGCCCGGTTCTGGACAGGGTGCAGGAACTCCGTGAAGTCTGTGTAGGAGTCTGACTTATTAGACAGGCAACCCAGTCTGGTCTTCATGGTTCTGCCCATATGAACGGGTGAATAAAACAGAACCATATAAGAAAGCACCACTCATTAGCTTCTTACCATGGACCATTTTGAAAACACACAATATAAACTGCGGACTGTCGTCTAACTGTCCGTCTTTCACAGATGCAGTGAACCAAACGCTCTGCTATTGTCGTGCATGATATATATATAAATATCTGAATGGACTTGTCTGCAAATGTGCACGGATCTAAGCCCAAAATCGTTATACTGAACGGTCAGTCTTTATCAGGAAAATCAGTGAATTGACCAGCTGTGATGTCTGAATTAAAAAGCTTGAATGTGTGATAATGGAAGCCACACTATCAGAATGTGCCGGACGGAGTCCGATAAAAACGCCACATATTTCTCGTACGGTCGGCGCCGAACCGAGCGCATTCCTTTTGCCTCTCCGCTCTCTCGACGACACCACATTACACAATCGATTTCGTCCGTGTTTTGTCTACGGCGAATTAATTAAATGTCTCATTCATTACATTTCGGGCCCAGCTGCGCTAGGACCAGACGGACACACCGATAGTTCGGACGTCGATAACGACCGGCCAGACGGACATCGAGAGCAGCTGTGGTTCAATATGGAGGAGCACGCCTGCATAACCATCAGCTGGCCCCCGGAGAACGTTCAGCGTGGATATTGAGTCACTACGTCGACTAGCCACCAAAAGACATCCAATCTAGATACCGAGACGCTAAATTAGCTACGTGCGTTTTGGCGTACGCTCATATCTACCGATAACACAGACGCCGAGCACACCGGCCACTGCGGCGCAACGACAATGGTTAATACGCTGGAATTAGTGGAATGAGTTCTCCGATTTGTAGTAAGTTACATAAGGCACAGCCCGCTGGTTCGTAAGCACTCACTGTCGGTTTTCCTCCCGGTGTTCTTGGAGGTCGCTGTACAAGCCCAGGTAGTGGCGGTATTTCTCTACGGGGGCATTAAAATGGATCGTTGTAATGGACGATTTTTAATAATGATGAGCAAATGCTGATCATGCAAATCCCAGATGTCATTTGCAATCCCTATAAAATACAACCAAAGAGCTTAGATTTACATAAAATGTAATCGGTAGAAGAGAACACTGGGTTTGTTGATCTGATTCCTGCGTGAGTAACCAGACACACTGAAAATAAGGTAAAATAAATGATTGTTAAAGTTGAATATTATCTACGTTTGCCCGATGTATAGACACGATCAGTCTATCCTTTTAATGGTAGGTTTATTTGAACAGTGAGAGACTGAATAAAAATCAGAATAGAGCTGTGTGCAAACCTGGTGGCCAACTACAAGAAACGTCTGACCTCTGTGATTGTTACCAAGGGTTTTGACACCAAGTACTAAGTCATGTTTTCCAAGCGGGTCAAAAACATAATAATTTCTGTAAGTAAAATGCAAATGAATTCATAATTTATTTGAAATGCGTTTTTCTAGATTTTTTCCAATCTGATTTAAGGACTGTTCTTGTCTTTGTAAGAGAGCAGGGGATCAAAAAGGTTCTTTCTGTACTGGATATGTTACCTCTAACTGCTCCAATACGAGGTACAATTCCGGATATAGTTCTCTCTTCCGAATGTAAATAAGGCACGCTCAATTGGAATCAGCTGTGCAGTGGATTAGGGCACATTACTCTGCTTCACAATAAAGTGTCGTCCAATGAGTTTAGAAGCATCCTGTCGTATCTGGGCAGACTAAATGTTTCTGTACATATCAGAAATCATTGTGCCTTCAGTCAGTTCCAGTTGCAGTCACCCTTGTCCAAGAAATAACACATCCTCAGTTATGTCTCACATATGAGTTAGCGTGTTTGGATAATGGCGAGATCCTTTTTTCTCAGCCTGCCTGAGGTTGTCTCCGGGGATTTGACTGATTCAGACTAACAGCTAAGCCCTCACTCTCAAGGGAGAGATTCTGAGGTGTTTTTTTTTGGAGTTATTCTTATCGTTTTTCGAGGCTCCTGGTTGGCTGAGCAGCAGCGTCAAAGCCAAGTGATTTGTTTTCTATATTATTACATTTAAAAGGAGCCAGGTGGTGTGAATGAATATAAACATGCTAGCCTTGTTAGGTATACTCCTATTAAATCTCTGGTTTTGTCTAGCATTGCTTCTCTCTGTCCTTCAAAACCAGCTGTCCGTACTATCAGATTCATTGCGTGTTTAGGTGTTCCAAATTGTCAAGTCATTCAATACCGATGAGACTGTCATAAAGAGAGTGGTAAGCAAATATTAAAAGAGTGGTAAGCAAATATTCAAAGTTTGTATTTGTAAACAAACGTAAAACATTTTATGCACACCTGTGACGCAATCAATGCTCTATTGTGGAATATTACATAACTGTGAATGCTTTTAAATTGTCCTAGAATTAATACACGCTGATTACAGGTTTTTAAACAGCCTGCAGTATCCCTGCAGAGGTAAACAGATCTGTATTTTGATGTTTCCTCTCTGATCTGCTCAACAGCAGGCTTAATCATTCTCCCTACATTGGGTGGGAACACGTGCCTGCCAGCCGTGCCTGTCTGCCCGCAGAGCTATTTATAAAATTCCCTGATAAATCTGTGCAGTCAGAGGGAAACCACTTGATGTTCTATTTATCCATGCAGCAGGCATATTCCCGCAGGGCCTTCTGTAAAAATAAACCAAACTTCAACGTGTCCAAAATATTGCCTCACGAATCGACAAGATTCACGAGTGTTTTAAAAGATGCCTTGTCGCTAAAATGGGATCCTCGAAGCGTTTTCGATCGAAACGTTCTTTCGATTTTGTTTTGGCACAACGGAGCATTTTAGACTAAATGTCGTAATCGGCTGTGTTTGTGCGTCCCTTTGCGTGAGCGCATGTGCGCGTGCACATGTTTGTCTGCTGTCCCTGCACAATGACTGCCCCCTGACAAAGCCTTGCTGCCCATAGACAGAGTGCACTGCCCACTGATATGCTACTGCTGGCGGGATGGCTATGTTCGGGTTATTTTTGGCCCATGCTCTGCTGCCTCTGTTTCAGACGGAGACTGTATTTCACTGTTTTCCTCTCCTGCCCCTGGGCACCCTGTCTGATCCCTAGTGACTCTGAAAGGCCAAGACTGAGTTTGAATTGATTTCATTGCCACCCTGACTCTTCCTTCGTCACTCGCTCGTCATCACTTTGTTTTTCTTTTTTCCTCAATCTCTCTGTCCATTACTTTTTCACACTTGGCAACTGTAAACTACGAGACGATCCACGAGCAGTGGTACGTAGACGGCTCGGTTGACCCAGCTATGAAGCTTTTATCCACAGTAGCATTACATTACGGTTAGGTAATCTGACTCTAAATATAGCCCTGTTGTCTGTTCTGCAGGAAGCTGTCTCACTGATCCCACCGGCCCTGTTAGGCAAGTGTGTTACATTGAATAACACTGAGCTCCATTTGCTCCACTTGTAGTCGTTATCTTAATGAAGACTTCAGCCCCGAAAGTCTCCGACCAAATGACATCAATGAAATGATCGATGAAATGTTTGGCTTCATTTCGTGTTTCCAAACAAATGTGTGTTCCGGATAAATCTACCAATGCCTCATGCATGCATAATGAAATAATACAAAATCATGTTGAAAAGCACCCATCATTTGAAAATGTATCCAAAAAATATGAACATATGTTTTTTTTTTGCATGGGTGGTTGCTTGCTTGGTTGCTATGACCAGGTAGGCTACAATAAAATCGAACAGACTCTATAAATTGTCTTTTTGCATGCATGCACATGCCTAGACAAGAAAGCGTGCACGCAAAAATGCAGTCAAACGTACTAACTCACTGCCCCCTGGAGGTGCAAGTCGACTGAGGCGCAGAACACACAACACACGGGCAGTGGTGACTCTCATGAAGGCCTGAGCAAAAAGGATATGTCTATTTACGGAATAAAAAACAAAACATTATTTCTTAATACAAAGTGGCTATCTATATGGATTTATGTTCAAAACCTTTCATTGGCCAATCAATTTGTTTCTAAATATTTTTCCTCAAACTCGTGAACACTCTGTGACATTTAATCCAGTAAACCAGGTTAATCACCAAAGCACCACCAAAGCACCACCACATTTATCTGTAAAAAGTGGCAAAAATCTAGACCGCAGCAGTTAAATACTTTGGGTTTAGTTTACTTTTTGTGCTGGTCAGTGGCAAAATGTCTCATGTGTTATTATATATCACGGTGAAACACATAAACATGTGGAAAAGAGGAGTTGGTACTTTTGAGAACCACTCTATTAATTGGAACTGAAGCTTATCTTGAGTGTGAACATGAACACGTGGTCTGATCAACATTGCAGTGAATGTCGTCATTGCACGTGAACCTGGTGGAAAACCTTGAGGAGTGGTGAATGACTATGTCATTACTTTATGGCTCTTTCGTGAATTGTCTCTCTCGGCAGCCTTCTGTCGCACGTCATTACCGATTTCCCTGGTCTTTCTCTGTCACAGAGTGAAGGCGATTACTCAGAAGTCAATGGACCCAAACCCTGCCAGGAAGACACATCCCATTAGAGCCCTCAGAACCCTCATTTACCTGTGTTTCCATTATTTTGGCAATCAAGCCAACCTCTTGATTTTCGTAGAAAGCCCCAGTGTTGAGTGTGGCCACAAATAATCTTCGTCGGATTAGGGGCAGATACTGGGAAGACTGGAAGGAATGAAACTATGACATAAGGGACTATGGGTGCGTGGCAAAATCCGGGTCCAACAGGAAAACGCAAACCCTGGACTTTCGATGTAACAAAAAACAAGGGACAGAAACTGATGGTAAACTAGATGCTAGGTAGGAACAGGAAATTGCTATCCGCTAAGCAGCCTGCCTGCCACTGGATCTCTGCAGTTGGCAAACACGTACATGAGCACAGCCTGAACCTTCGCAATCCATCTCTCCATCCTAAACCACACTGAACTCTCCGTGTCAGAGATAAACCCGCGTTAATATTCACTCATGTTATGTAGCTGCGTACAGAGTGCAAATGTGCAAAAGTCTTAGGCCACCTAGAAACATTGAACACAAATAGCAGCACTCTAGAGAAGATTTACACCAAAGTTCACTGTGATAATGCCATTATAAACATCTTCCTATGGAGACAGAGAGAAAGAGAGAGACAGACTGAATGAGAGACAGACTGAATGAGAGACAGACTGAATGAGAGACAGACTGAATGAGAGACAGACTGAATGAGAGACAGACTGAATGAGAGACAGACTGAATGAGAGACAGACTGAATGAGAGACAGACTGAATGAGAGACAGACTGAAAGAGAGAGAGAGAGACTGAAAGAGAGAGAGAGAGACTGAAAGAGAGAGAGAGAGACTGAAAGAGAGCGACAGAAAGAGGTGCAAAACATGTAGGTGGAACGAGTGGGCGCTTCAAAGTACCCTCTCCATCTGTGGCTCTTCGACTGTCTGACATTTACTGCTCTTACAGACACACAAAGACACACACACACAGACACACACACACACACACACAGAGACACACACACATACAGACACACACACATACAGACACACACACACACACAGACACACAGACACACAGAGACATGCACACACACACAGACACACAGACACACAGAGACACACACACACAGAGACACACACAGACACACACACACACAGACACACACACACACACACAGAGACACACACACACACAGAGACACACACACACACACACACAGAGACACACAGAGACACACACAGAGACACACACACACACACACAGAGACAGACACACACAGAGACACACAGAGACAGACACACACAGAGACACACAGAGACACAACTGTTGTAAATAATACCAATATTACCCAACAATATTCCCCTGCTAGCACTCTCCGCTTACATCTCGAACAGTGATTGCAGATGATAACATCGGTCTGAAGCGTTCATCTATTCTGTTCTGATGATCTGACACAGAAACATTCACAGCAGACGTAGATGACGGCATTATCTATAGTGGACTTATTTAACCCAGACAGCTGCCAGCCAGATGAATAAGGAGCTCATGAGATGAGCACAGGTGATGGGCACGGTCTTTCGTCCTTCCCAGCATACGTTTGAGAGAATCAAGACGTGGTTTATCCGGATCGGTGTGTGTCACTGTGTGTGTGTGTGTGTGTGTGTGTGTGGTTGTGTGGTGTGGTTGTGTGCATGTGTGGTTGCACTCTTGTGTGGCGATATCTCTGGTGATACACTTACAATTGCAGTGAGGAGGAGGATGGGAGCAACACAGCTCAGCCATGTGAACATGTGGGGGAGAGAGAATCAGCGGGGAGGGAGACGGGGGTGAGGAGGAGGGAGAATGGGAGAAACGGGGGGGGGGGGGTTAATGGGAGAAACAGGGGGAGGGGGGATAATGGGAGAAACGGGGGGTGGAGGAGGGAGAATTTGAGAAACAGGGGGGCGTGAGGAGGGAGAATGGCAGAAAGGGAGAATGGGAGAAACGGGGGGGTTGAGGAGGGAGAATGGGAGAAACAGGGGGGAGGAGGAGGGAGAATGGCAGAAACGGGGGGGGATGAGGAGGTAGAATGGGAGAAACAGGGGGGGAGAGGGGGAGTGTACCAACATCAAGTGCAATGGAGAATAAGATGCTTACTAATGATATAAAATGCAGGCATATATATATCATAATGCCATGATTTCCTGCAGTCACACTTGACCAGTGTTAAACCAAGGGGCACAAACTGGCGGTAATAGTTGGCCAACCCCCAGAAAACATGCACCCTGTATTTTCTGGTATTTTCAGGAGCAGCTGATGCATCCGGAAGTCATTGCAGAACTCAAGGGAGCTTGTCAGAAAGTCTTTGTTTTCGGTTGAAACCCCACTGCGTGACAACACTGACACGAACTCCACCCTCCGCCCCTGCGCCCGGTTTTGGTTCTGCGTTCTGTGTCTGTTCTGTGTCAGGGATCAGTACTGCGTACATTGCTCCTTGCCTATGGACATTGTTATCAATAATATTACAGTGATGTTATTGCTGCTAGTACTGTATACACAATCATGTGATGGCATTGAGTTACCTCAGAGGAGCAGAACCGCATGCCTTGTCATTGCTCATACATTGCTTTTACAATGCTCTAGTATGTGGTTGAACTAACACTTGGCGTTTTCTGTCTGAACCATGTTGGTTGTTGTGTTTTTAACGCAGTAACACTTCTTGATCATTCCCCGGCAACAGGGCAACAGAAGGTATCACCAAACGCCGATTGTGTTTGCACACAGCTTGCAAGCAACCAGATGTTTTCACAGCGTAATAGATAAAACGTCTTCATAACTGTCAGACAGCTAACCCAGCAGAGCCTTAAGTGGTCGCAACCATAAACTTCGAAGTCCGCAACATTTCTCTCCTTTTTTCTCTAACCTACATCCACACCAGCCCACGGCAGACGGAAGCAAGGATTGTTTGTGACAGGGAGTGAATTAGCTGCGAGCAAATCAGTTGGACTGCAGATTTCAGATTTGCACAAAGGGAACGTAAGACGTCCACCCACTCTTTCGACCAAGGATACGCCATTGAGAGGGCTTTTGCTGTTAGACCTCACTCCGGCAGCAGGTGTCCTTGATACCGTAAAAAAAACAAAGACTGTATTTCTCTGCCTCAGCTGGAGATGACTAATCGACAAGGAGAACTTCCCTGGCAATTATGTGTGTGTGTGTGTCATTCCCTTTTCCTTATGTTAAAGCATTCAACTGAAGAGACTCAATTGAAAGGATTGCTCCCAAACAGATTACATCTCTCTGCCGGTCTTTGACTCACGTGGCCAGTTTCTACTGGATCTGCACATGTCCTGTTTCTCACTTGTCGGGTAGCATTGAATACTTTAGCTCGGCTCTATCTGGAACACTGTTCCTCACATGTCGGGTAGCATTGAATACATTAGCTCAGCTCTATCTGGAGCACTGTTCTTCACATGTCGGGTAGCATTGAATACATTAGCTCAGCTCTATCTGGAACACTGTTCCTCACATGTTGGGTAGCATTGAATACATTAGCTCGGCTCTATCTGGAACACTGTTCCTCACATGTTGGGTAGCATTGAATACATTAGCTCAGCTCTATCTGGAGCACTGTTCCTCACATGTTGGGTAGCATTGAATACTTTAGCTCGGCTCTATCTGGAGCACTGTTCCTCACATGGTGGGTAGCATTGAATACATTAGCTCAGCTCTATCTGGAGCACTGTTCCTCACATGTTGGGTAGCATTGAATACTTTAGCTCGGCTCTATCTGGAACACTGTTCCTCACATGTTGGGTAGCATTGAATACATTAGCTCAGCTCTATCTGGAACACTGTTCCTCACATGTTGGGTAGCATTGAATACATTAGCTCAGCTCTATCTGGAGCACTGTTCTTCACATGTCGGGTAGCATTGAATACATTAGCTCAGCTCTATCTGGAGCACTGTTCCTTACATGTTGTGTAGCATTGAATACATTAGCTCGGCTCTATCTGGAGCACTGTTCCTCACATGTCGGGTAGCATTGAATACGTTAGCTCGGCTCTATCTGGAGCACTGTTCCTCACTATCAAACAGCAGGCAGATATTTACACATATAGACTGAGTACTGGTTACTAGAATACATGCACATTCACCCAGAGTGTATTATTTTATTAAAAACCCTGAATGCAATTTAGAAGGCATCAGTGGAGTTCAAATGACAAGTATTAATTTCTTTGTATTTAATATATTCTAATTGTATTAAGTACACCATATTGCATCGGTATGTGGACAGTGGACACCCATACTAAATATTGTGTCCAGGCGTTTCAGTCGCACCAAATGCTCGCAGGTGAATAAAATCCAGCACACAGCCATGCAATCTCAATAGACTAACATTGCCAGTGCAATGGGTTGTATTGAAGATCTCAGTGACTTAAAATGTGGCACTCTCATGATGCCACAAGTCAGTTCTCCCATACTGGTACTGCCGCTGTCAACTGTTAGTGCTAAAATTGAGTAGCGGAAGCGTCTAAAAGTAACAACGAAGCCGATGTGCCTAGTGTAAAAATGTCTGATCACCACAAAGTTTTAAACTCCCTCTAAGTAACATAAGAGCAATATCTGTGTCGGGAGATTCACAAATAGGTTTCCATGGGCGAGCAGCTGTATGCAAGCTTCACACTAACATATGCAATGCCAAGTGTTGGCCGGAGTGGAAACAATTAGCATTAGATCACACGCCGCCACTGGACCACAGAGTCGTGGAAAAGTTTTCTTGAGTGATGAATCGCGCCTCACTATCTGGCAGTTAGATGAACAAATCGGCGTATGGCGGATTAGTGGAGAATGTTACCTACTGGGATGCATAGTGCCCACTGTAATGGTTGGTGGAGGAGGGGTAATGGTCTGGGGCTGTGTTTCAGGATTTGACTAGGACACTTAGTTCCAGTGAAGGGTCTTAATGCTACAGAATACAAATACATTTTGTGAAATGGCCTTTTCTGTTCCAGCATGACTGTATCCCTGTGCACAAAGCGGGGTCATTAAAGACATGGTAGGTGTGAAATAACTCCAAAATCAGCCTTATTAGTCACCTTTTGGATAGAGTAAAGATCATTAAAATGGTATTATGAAATAAATAATGATTATGACAATATTTGTGTCACTTTTCGCCAAGGCAAAGAACTGACCAGTGAAAAGACCAATTGTTGTTAATCTTCATAAATCGGCCAAAGTAGCTCAAAACATACGTGTTACAAGGGCAATACTTTAGAAGTGAACGGCGAAACAGTTGTAAACCTACCCGCTAGAGAATAACAAGCATGTTTCACCCACACAGAGTCATGCCAATGTTTTGGATGTCAAATGAAAATCTGAGGTCCACAGGGTGAGTTGCAGAACTTTATTCTCTAAATGTATTATTAATGGCACTTTCATACCAATGGCATGTTTGGATAAACAGAAAAGTGATAAAGAAGTGCCACCAACAACTGTAACAGTGTTTCCAAACTGTCTGAAGTCTATTTTATTTGATTACTAAACACGTTCTGAAGCCTTTATGAATCTTGTTTGCGATGTTTTTAGTAATTTTGTCATTCTCATTTAAAGCTCCAGCGTCATCATTTGTCTGTTTTTGTTTAATTCTATGTCCAGTCACGATTCCCCTCATTCGCTTATTAATCGGATTAAAGGGCCAAGACTGTGTCACGCGGCTTCCTTTTCCCCCAATTACGTGCGGGTGACATTTCAGATGCTGATGGGCACAGTATGTCTTACGTTAACGTCTGACATTGTTTTCTGGATAATTGTTTTTCAGCGGGGGGACCGTGGCTTCTTCCAGGTGTAAGGGCGAACAGCGAGGGAAGGCCACGCGTGCGTCAGAGTGATGTTCTGGGTGTCAAGCTAGCGGCGGTGAATAAACTCCGACCCATTCATTGTTCATTTTAATGAATGACCTTGAAGGACCGCACTGCATTCATGGGTGGAATTCTGACTGCCGGAATAAACGAAACGCGCGTTCACTCAGAAATTCGCTTGACAGAATCCCCAAAAAGCCTGGATGAGCCAGCATGCCGTCATGAAGTCTATTTTGATCGTAATTATGGAGGACAAGTGCTGCCAACCCCTTCTTCCTCAAAGTCCTTTGCGGCAGGGTCCACGGTGGACATTGAAAGTAACCGGCCCCTTTAAAAAAGCCAAACATTTGTGTTGTTAAGTTAAAACACAACATATGACTTCTCCTGGCTTCTTCACCAATGAAGCAAAAGTTTTATTGAAGTATTGGAAACGCGATTGTCACCGGATGAATAAAACATCCGAGGGCTTTGTGTAACCCTGTACCACAGTAAAAGCATTATTAGAATAAGGAAGATGTCTGGCACCTCCAACCTAAATGACTGGGAACGATGGAGAATGGAGATGTCATTTGCAACTTTTAAGGAACTTCAGGCTTTTATGGAAACGACTGGTCAATATGTGCATGTTATCAAAACGGAGGCGGCAAGAAAAAATACTTCTCAAAACGCAACATCAAGACTTGTTTGAGCGTTTGCCAATGTGCAAATTCTGGATTCTGAAGCCAAAGTGATTTTGTGGGGAAGTGGGGCCAGAAACCGAACTTATTGGCCTGAATGCAAAACAATGTGTGGTGAAAACCCAACAGATCTCACCCACCCAATAAACACTGTGCCTGTTGTTAAGCATCGCATTAAAAGCACCCTGCTGTGGCTGTGTTTTAGTTCAGCAGAAAGCCCAACAGAAGCACATCAGGACAGTAACCGAAGTGAACAGTGTAAAATACCAAGATATTGATGAATTGAACCTGTTGCGCTTGGCCAAAAAGTCAAACATGGGATGGTTTTCATATTTTGAAGATTTCTTCAACAAAGAATGGGCAAATATTGCGAGTCTAGGGGGGTACAGGCTGTTATTCAGACAAAGGGATATGTACCAAGTATTTACAGTGTTTACCAATCCAAAAAGATATTTGAATGTTAACATTTGTATTGTTTGAATGTTGGCTTTTTTACTCCTTTGTATAAAGGCAGAAACATTTTCGGGAATAAGGACAGGCCAATTGCACAACTTATCTCAAACAATGACTTCCTGAAAGGATTTCGTATGTCAATTATCATCATTCTACAGTGGAACAGATATATATAAGACTCCTAAATGAAAATGGAAATGCCAAGACATCATCAGATGTTATTTAGAATGAACATATATTGTATACTGAGCAGAAGGCACCTTGCTAATCTTTTTCCTTCCCCAGCTAACAGACCTGCCATCAAACGAGAATCCTAATGTGTTTGTTACATTACTTAGCACGCTTAGATCAAACATGACCATACATTATTCTACCCCACTAAATATTTATGATAAATTTAGCGTTAATCACCTCCTTTATGTGGCAAAGGGTTAGCGGGTTGACGTTACTGGGTTTCCACGCAGCAGTAGATGTTTGGTCGAAGGCGGGAGGGTGACAATTTTTCGGTTACTGAAACAGTCGACTGTGATACACCCCTGATTGGACGATGGTACACACACTAATCTCTGAGTTACACTCCTATGAGGTGGTGGTACAGGCACTAATCTCTGAGTTACACTCCTATGAGGTGGTGGTACAGGCACTAATCTCTGAGTTACACTCCTATGAGGTGGTGGTACACACACTAATCTCTGAGTTACACTCCTATGAGGTGGTGGTACAGGCACTAATCTCTGAGTTACACTCCTATGAGGTGGTGGTACAGGCACTAATCTCTGAGTTACACCCCTATGAGGTGGTGGTACAGGCACTAATCTCTGAGTTACACTCCTATGAGGTGGTGGTACAGGCACTAATCTCTGAGTTACACCCCTATGAGGTGGTGGTACAGGCACTAATCTCTGAGTTACACCTCTGATTGGACGATGGTACACACACTAATCTCTGAGTTACACTCCTATGAGGTGGTGGTACAGGCACTAATCTCTGAGTTACACTCCTATGAGGTGGTGGTACAGGCACTAATCTCTGAGTTACACTCCTATGAGGTGGTGGTACAGGCACTAATCTCTGAGTTACACCTCTGATTGGACGATGGTACACACACTAATCTCTGAGTTACACTCCTATGAGGTGGTGGTACAGGCACTAATCTCTGAGTTACACTCCTATGAGGTGGTGGTACAGGCACTAATCTCTGAGTTACACTCCTATGAGGTGGTGGTACACACACTAATCTCTGAGTTACACTCCTATGAGGTGGTGGTACAGGCACTAATCTCTGAGTTACACTCCTATGAGGTGGTGGTACAGGCACTAATCTCTGAGTTACACCCCTATGAGGTGGTGGTACAGGCACTAATCTCTGAGTTACACTCCTATGAGGTGGTGGTACAGGCACTAATCTCTGAGTTACACCCCTATGAGGTGGTGGTACAGGCACTAATCTCTGAGTTACACCTCTGATTGGACGATGGTACACACACTAATCTCTGAGTTACACTCCTATGAGGTGGTGGTACAGGCACTAATCTCTGAGTTACACTCCTATGAGGTGGTGGTACAGGCACTAATCTCTGAGTTACACTCCTATGAGGTGGTGGTACAGGCACTAATCTCTGAGTTACACTCCTATGAGGTGGTGGTACAGGCACTAATCTCTGAGTTACACCCCTATGAGGTGGTGGTACAGGCACTAATCTCTGAGTTACACTCCTATGAGGTGGTGGTACAGGCACTAATCTCTGAGTTACACCCCTATGAGGTGGTGGTACAGGCACTAATCTCTGAGTTACACCCCTGATTGGACGATGGTACACACACTAATCTCTGAGTTACACTCCTATGAGGTGGTGGTACAGGCACTAATCTCTGAGTTACACCCCTGATTGGATGGTGGTACACTCTGATAGTAGTACACATTTCTCTATAGAAGTTATGACAATAATAATATGTGAAGCGTGTTAATGTTAGCAACAAAGCAATACTGGTATTTTATTAACACAATCACATTGGATTTCATTAGCATCAAGGTGATCAGATGTACACTTTGGTCCGCAATTCACAACCCGATTCGTTGAGCTGTTTTTGTGAATTATACAAAGATTATGGTTAGATGGAATCAAATCTTCATCTGCCAGTTTATTTGGGTCATAGGTGAGTTGGATTGATAGCTGGTTGGCAAAGGGTTAAGGTAGTGATGACAGAAAGCACAACTTTTCATGCATCTCTCATTTGAACTTAGGCGATGAATCTCTGAACTTCACCCGGCAGTAAATGTAACTGTTCCCTGGCATCTGACGGGGCAAGTACCAATTGAAAATAGCCTTATTCTAAAAAAGGCCATCGTATTAGAGCACAGAATATATAAAAATATATAAAACACTAACTTCAAATCTGCCTCTTACAGTACCCAACTGTTCAAGGTTCCAAGAGAATTTAACAATACTATTCACACTAATAAGGTTACAGTGCGACCTGGTGGCCACTTTTGGGTATTGCACTCATTGGACAGAACGCTGTAATATAGGTTTTGTATCCAGTGCATCAGTTTATTCTCCGTTTCTAGTGACCCCTAAATGTGTGTTGTTTTGACAGAAATACTTTAAATTTGTTGGGCTCTGTATTATTGTGTTTTAGATTTTAAATGACATTTTGACCAGGGAGTTAAACCGCAGATGGTTCGCTTCAATCGAATGGCATTTCCATCCATATTGGATTATCCAAATACACATTTTATACATATTGCAGAACAAAAACATTTGGACTAACATTCTTCACAACAAAGTAGTCATATTTCGTACTTGTTAGCAAATCGTTGGAATGAAAAGATTGCCCTGAAGTCTGGGACACATTATAAGGGTATCTGACCATTTTAATCTACAACATGTGATAGTTACGCTGAGAACGATGAGATTCACGTTCAGTGATTGACATGGTCATATGTTTATTTTCATTTTTAAATGAATCATGCTGTTATTAACAGTCACATCATCAACGAAGACAATTGAGCCAGTTACAGTAGCAGAAATACATGCCCAAGTCAATACATTAACTCCACCATGATCTCTGTAGAAAGCGTGCTGTTATTTCTGAATTCCTAATCAAATATGAATCAAAATAAACTGTCAAATTACACTTTACCCCCATGGAATACAGCGCAAAGAAAATATTGGGTGAAAAACACTGTCCGAATACTTTTAAAGTTCACTGTAACAGGTCATACAAGTTGGATGTTTTTCACCCTGTTTTTAAGTGTCAGGTCAGACGTGAGATTTGAGGCAGGTCAGTACTTCTCTCCGATAAGCCCTCAGGTGTGACCAATCGGTTGTGGAGAACAGTATATACACCTCTGCTCAGAAACAGTACCGCCAGGACGGAAAAGTAGCAGGCATAGATAAAGAACTGCAAATAGAGGAAACTACATATTACATTCAAGATCATTCAAGTCTATTACAGACAACTACTACCAGTGTAACTGCCAACAAAGTGCTTTTTGTAAAATGTAACCAAGGTGGTACTGTGTCAACAATGTTTAGGTTTTTTCTTGCGAATACACTTGACGATTATGTTTCTTTCGGTGAGTCCACTGTGTGTGTGTGTGTGTGTGTGTGTGTGTAAATAGGCTGTATGTGTGAGCGGGAGTCAGTGTGTGTCTTATCTGAAGTACCTGTGAGCAGATGGCGAGTTGTAGGCTCTTTGTGTTTACAACTATGGCCGTGAGGAGACTCTGCAAGGCAATTCCCACAAAGCTGTTGACACCAAACACCAGGGCATAGCGCTCTCTGCTTAAACCTCGGGCTATCTGGAACCTGCCGGAGACATCCAGTTGAACCAAATTTGCATAAACGCTAACGGGCTTCAGATTAAGTACAGTGTAAGAATAACTTAAGGAACGACTTATTTATGAAATGCGACGGACTGGTTGCCCGGTCATTAAACTCTGTCCCCGTAATCAGTTTTGTCTTATATGTATAAAAGCATTCTTACGTGCAGATGGTGATGAGCTCCATGTAGAAGGTTTTGAATAATGCATAGCAGCTGTAGCAGACCCAGATGTTGTCGGTCATGACCATCAGGTAAAGGACCGCAGCAGACAAGGCAGTAAACACACCCAAGACCAGCTCCCCCCAGAGTGACCAGTCCAGAGACACGTGGCCCACAGCTATAGAAGCTACCGACCCTGGAACCACAAAGCCGCACAGTAGATGCATCCTATCTAATATCGTTCAGCTTTTGGAATTCGCAATTAAAGGGTCAATGTACAAAATTCTCTAACGATTGTGTCATAGTCCATAGATTCTCACTCGATTGTTTTATTGTTGTTAGCAATTTTGTTGTGATTTTTTCTTTGCCGTGGCCAAAGGCATTAGCACAGTTGTGTTTTAATACCTAGTTAGTAAAGGTGGAATTTGTAAAACAGAACCAGAAATTGATCAGCCCTGCACCAAAAACATCACCAGGGTCTGTCTTGCTTGGAAAAAGCCACACTCTCATGCACATAAAAACCCTAGCGGATAAACTATGCACGGGCAGACCACAACTCGAATGGAAAACCACAATGTTGTTGTGATGAGAAAGGGTTCACAGAAAAAAACCCGCTGTTGACTAGGCAGCAGACCTAACGCAAGGATATGTTTGGCAAAAAGAGGCAGTTTTGTTAGTTACACTGGTTTTTAAATGCAGAAAATTTTGCGCTTATAAATGCAGTTGTGAAATGACACCTTTAAAGATCACTACAGTGTTTGAGTTCACACTCATTGGTAGTATACAGATGGTAATAACTGCAAAGAGTATTTCGAATGTATCTGAAGCGGATAAGGACTCCCGCTAACGAGTGTCAGTAATTTGATAACGAGGTAAAGCAAACTCTCAGATCTTGCTTTTCACCCATCTAGAATACGCTTCCCTGATTTTTTGTAAATTGGTTAAATCTTTAAACTCAATGTAATAGAACATGAAAGACGTTATCCAAGCCCAGCTTTTTCATCAATTAACCGTTAATAATACGAGACAAATATGCACATCTTGTGGGAAATATAAACGTGTGAATTGGCTAAGTTAAAGACACACCGTAGAACCTTAAATTGCACGTCAACGGGAAGAGTTTATCCTATGAAAACATAAAGCAGGATGTAATTTAAATCCTTTAATTGGCTGTGGTTGCCAGGGACATGGGAGGATGTTTCAGAGTGATAATCAGTGGAAAGCCATATGAAATGCTGTTCTGTGACTAATTCCAGCTGGTCCCATCCATCTGGAGGACTGACACCAAAGGTAATTAGCAATTGTAAGCATGTCTGTGCTTACTGGTTACCGTCTATACAGTGTTGGGAAGAAGTGGATGTTTAGAGCATATTTCCAGTGACTGTCATTATAGTTTGCAATATAAATACAGAGTAATACGTAATAGCAGCAACATGGAAACGGCATGCCATATTCGAGTTACCTCGGAGTACCTAACAAGCACGACAATATAAAAGTGGAGAAGAGAAAAACGATAGGGAAATTCCTGTTGGAGCTAGCATGCTCTTCATCCTTCAACAATTTGCTAATACCAAAAAAAAGATTGTCTGGAACACCATTTGCATATCAACGAGGCTCATTTAACGCATTGAATTAGAAACCAATTACTGTAGATGCCTAGCTAATAGCTATACAGTCCCTACAGTTTAAGTCGGTAGAGTACATACATACCTATAAGTCCAAGTCATTCAAACTCGTTTTCAACCCCTCCCCAGACTTCATATTAACACACCATAGTTTTGGCAAGTCGGTTCGGATATCTACTTTGTACATGACACAAGGAATTATTCTAACATTTGTCAACAGATTTCACTTAAATTTCACTGTATAACAATTCCAGTGTGTCAGAAGTTATATAGGGTAACTTCTGGCCCACATACACTAAATAGACTGTACTGTTAAACCGGAAAAGTCTCTAAAAATATGTATAAAACTTGTATAAAACTCTCAGAACATCTGTGTTTAGGGAAGTGTGTATACTTCTTGTTTGTCAATCAACAATATAGTTTTGTTGTTTGTGTTTTGCGTAGCTAATGTTTTTAAAAGTTAAGCCTTAGTTGGGAAAGAGCAATACGTTTCATTGGCCTCGCTCTATCCTGCTCTTCCTGAATTAAAGACGTTTGAAGACACACAGTCCAACACTTTGAGCGAGTTATGATGTTAGACATTCAGTTCCACAACATCATAACTGTTTTACTTTTGGCTTGGCTACTGATGCATTCGTTTATCCTCAGTTTTCAAAAATGTGTTTTGCCAGCTTCAATACCTAATCTTCGGTGCGTCAGACTACGTCTCCAACCGCTAAGCTGTTTAATAGACGTGCATTTAGGGTGGGACAATAATTGAGAGTCTAAAGTTATTTTGTAATTATTCTGCTCCACAATTGGTTAACTCTCTCGGTCAGCGTTACTCCTGATTGGCCATGAGAGCGCCCATCACAATGTGTACCAGCCTATCAGTGTTCAGGTGAGCGTCGGCGCGTGACTGAGAATGATGGGCTTTTTGGCAGGCTACTCCTGTAAGGTATACGTTAACATTGAGTGAATAAGAAACGATAAAATATAATTACATTACACTCCTCGATATAATTGTTGAAAATAGTATTTATAATGTTAACAAGCCTTTGCTAGCTCTGGAACTGGAACACAACTACTGAATTGTTTGCTAGCTATGTTCAATGTTTTAAGATGTTAACAGAATGGCACAAAAAACTAATTACTGATATAAGGTCCTTCACGAAAAGACAATGTGTAAGTACCAAATGTGCCTGCAGACTAGAAGAAACCATTAATCAATGTAGCTAGCTAATAATAGCTTAAGAAGTAAGTTTAGTTAACTACTGGGCTAACATACTGTTACGGAACTCTGAATTATCTTCTGACCTACTATATGTAATGCAGTATCTTGTTTACATGAGTGTTTGTGTGTGTGTGTTTGGACAAACACTTTCTGTTCATGCTTTCAGAAACAGGCGGGAGTATCGATAGCAAATAGAATGGTAAAAATGTGTCACCACCCATGTTCAAACCAAACATACGCCTCTGCGTCGTTTAACAATGACCAGTTAGTCCATAACTCTATCAGAATCCTTTGCTTTTTTAGCATGCAGCTCTGCTTAACTGGTCCAGCAAAACAGTGGAAGGTGTTGTATAACTACATCTCACCAATGCTAATTAGAACTGGTACAGTAGAGAAAATGGGTATTCAGCTCCTGAGCGTTACAGTTATGTAGTAGTGCGTAACAGGCCTGTGTTACCTGAGAGTGTGGCAATAGCCTCCACCCCCCCATTGTATTCTGTGAAGTTGTGGTGGGGCTGTTTGGCTTCCCAGAGGAGTTGCACGTACAATGTGACCTGGTAATAGCCACACTTCCCCATAGCTGACCACACGCAGAAGAACAGCACCGGGACAGAGGAGTAACACTCTTTACAATCCGACGCCAACCTCCTCACGGCAGTCGCCACCTCCCGCCTCGCCCTCCTCCCCCAGTGCACGACAACTGATCCGCGGGAACCGGACGGGACCTTCTCCGTAGGGTCGTCTTCCGTCTGAGTCTCCCTGAGGAACAGGCTTCTTTTGGGCATGGGCAGGAGGGCGGCAGCCAATAGGGCGACGCAGACGGAGCCCAGAGTGATGACATTGAGCCAGTACAGGGACATCCCTCCCAAGGACACCAGCAGTTGAGCCAACAGGCCTCCGCATGCGTATCCGAGTAGGACGGCCCCTCTGGCGTAGCTAGTTACCCTCTGGTAGTACCGCGGGTGGACCATGCTGTATATATAGGAGTAGTAGGCTGTGTCGGCGGCCGTGCCCATACTGTAGGTAAACATGGCACATTGGGTCAACACCACGCCAGAGCTGAAAAGCAACAGGACAAATGCCAGGATGTAGGTGAACGCCTGGAGGACAATGAGAGGCTTGTATCTTAGGACGTCAGTCACCAGGAAGATCGGGATAAGAAGGAACAGGTTGGAGTATGCCCACACTGGGATCACCTGCTTTGTAACCTGTGGGAATATAAGAACCGTGGAAGCATACAACGTAACATAATAGCATTAATCATTAGCATAAAATACCATTCGTTATTTGAGTCCTCAAGCTAAATGTTTAAACTGTTGTTCTGTACCTGTATGGTGGTCAGGTTCTTGTATGGCCCTGTTAGGAAGTCGGTGAGAAAAGGCTCAGAGGGTCTCATCATGGAGAAGAATCCGTAGACACAGAGAAAAACTGTGGGGAACACCCAGTTTCTCCCCTGAGGGCCACAGCGAAGGGCCACACTCCAGTCACCGCATAGCCACATGGTCTTTCTGCTTTTCCCCAGGGATGTCTCTCCGCGGCTAGCTCAGAGTTCGGTCTAATTCAGACTGTTTAATCTGAGGCGGTATGGAGGTGTAGATAAGCCCAAGGACAGATCAACTGTAAGTTCGACTGGCTGCTCTCCCTGATGCCTGGAGTGCTGGCCAAACCTGGAGCAACAGGAATACAAGTGAGAGGCGCACCTCAGGGGTAGGTGTTGTCGCACATCCAGGAGCGGGAGACCATATTTCTCCCGACCACTGAATCATTTACATCTCCTTGACCACTCAACCACTTGGTTTCAGAGAGAAAAACCCCATTTGTGGCACAGAATTCTTTCTCACTCCATTACTCTAAGTCAAAGTCTACTATCCAAATTGTGCTACAAAGTCTTATTTTCACATATTGTGAATATTCGTATTCTCAAGCATTTACTTTTTTTTTGGTGCATTTTAGATTTTTTTGGAGTGCATTTTAGAATTTTGTTGGTGCATTTTAGGTAGACACAATATGTTGATAAATGCAATTATTCACACTGGTGACATTAACGTCCAAATTCTTGTGTATACACATTTGTAATACTCCATTATGTTATTGAAAACAAAACACAAGTTAGGGGGTAAGGTAAATCAACAAAAGGTGTTACGATTTGATAACGAGTCCCGTGTCGTTAAGGTTAGAGATAAGGTTAGCAAACTAAAATGCTACACAAAATATACTAAGTTCAAGCTCTGGTAGTGTCTTAACTGGGTAGTGATAGCGAAGTGACGATGAAGTCGAATCTTTCAACTCCTCTTCCTCCTGACGTTTACTTTCCTGAGTTGGGTTGGTGAATAAGGGAGCTGTGAGTGGAGTGGTAGCAGGTTTGTTTTGTGGGGCCTTATTATATGAAATGTGAAAATGTGTTTTGTCATATCGTACTCTTGGCGAGTGGAATCACATCGCTATAATATAACAGTCGTCACTAGTGATTACAGAAGTATTCTCCAGTCTGTAAAAAAAAAATGATTATTCATATACATGAATGAGACGTAAATACCTGTTTACCCCTACTTACGATGCTATTTATATTACTTACCTGGCAGTATTCCTACTGCCACTGGATACAATTTGCGTCTGACTTTGAATCAAGCAGCGGGTGATATAGTTGTGCTTGTGAAGTCTTGATAAATGTGTGTGAGAGCGAGTGTGTGTGTGTGTGTGTGTGTTTGTTTGTTTGAACAGTTTCTGGCTGGCTTCCCTGCATAACAGCTACTTCACTGAGGCTCACTGATAAGAAACTAAAACCTTTTTTTGGGACCGAAACAACTGTTGCTTTTTAATTCAAAACGCTTAATTGAATTATCACCTCAAACTGGGACAATTATTGTTATGACGGCGGCAGTGGTTGTTACATACAACGCAATCGTTTTCCTTTTACGATCAATTTGAAATGGTTGGAAGAAACCAGCGAGAACTTGTTTACTGTTAAAGCTGTGATTTCATTGTCCCCTCTGTCTGATCCAACCAGAGCCAGCTTAACCCCTGTGTTAAAGAATCACCTCAGACTGCCGCTAACACAGACCTTACAGGTGCTATTGAGTGCTTAGCATTTGGCAGATTGAGACTTGAGTGTAGAAACAACATAACCATCCGTCTCGACGAGAGCCTTATCGATCCCTCGACAGAGAAAGCGGGATCTAGGAGACTTGGCCAGACTGGCCAAAGCAGCCTTTTTAAAAAGCCATTTAAGCCAGCAGTCTCTCTCCTTTACGCTCACGCTCTGTGTTTCTCTCCCACGGTTTTTCTACACTCTCGCTCTCTCCGTCTCCGTTAAATGTCATGCGAGCGGAAATCCACCAGGCGGTGGTAGCAGTTCATTGTAGAATTGGAGGCGTCGAACCAATCGCAATGAGTCATCAGTCGACGATGTGAGATAGATGTGATGGCTGCTACAATCTCAGCGACCAGCTTGTAAAAGCAGATAAAAAAGCAGAGAATAAAACCGAGGAGAGTGACAGACAGGCAGCATCCGGTCCACAGACCGCTGTCACGTGAAGCCATCTGCTTCTGCTAATTAATTGCACAATGACCATTGCAGTTCAGCTTCTTCTCATAGATGTAGCACACATGTAATATAGTGGCCCATATGCTTTTATGTCTGACATATTTATTGGTTAGTTCTTCCCATATGTTCCATTTTTCCATATTTTTGCTGATTGCTTTTGTCATTAGCCGAAGATTGACAGTGCGATATTTCACATGATTGTGAAAAGTAGAACTAATCGACCTTTGTAGTTGATAAGTGACGGGCTGTATCGACTCGTCTGCTAAGCTATGTGTTACACGGGGAAATAACACTGGTGAGATGCAGCCACAGGGAATTCCAGTTGAGCTCGTTTGACATTTTGCTTGATTTACCACAGGGTCAGTTAGCATTTGCAGTGAAGGACGTGAATGGCAGAGCTCCAGGATTTCACAGACTCTGCTTTACTCACTGTATTTATCTGGCTGGTGTGGTGAGGAAATTAACAGCTCTGACCAGACACTGGAGCACACGCACACACACACACACACACACACACACACATACTCACACTCAAGTGTTCCAGTCTGATCGATATGCGTTAGGCGGTGAGGGATTTTGTTTGATTAATGGGCCACTAACAGCTCGGGAAAAATCACTGAGATCCCGTCTCCCCCTCAACTTGTCAATCTGCTGGAACAGGAAGTGAACCAAAACATGACCGGAACATTCTGTCTCCTCACCCAGTATAAGAAAAGTGTTAAAACGCTTGCGTGAAAATCCGGCAACCATGTCGCGTTAGACAGTGATCGTACATCGAGTACCAGAATGAGAGAATGGAATAGTAACGACAGCGGTTGAATTAATATGCCCCTGTGCAGTTTAATCTCCGTCACCTGAAATACGGTTAGACGAGACCGAGAGCTGAAAGAAAAACAGCCGTGAAATCCAAATCTCATCAAGCACGGACGCCTGCACAACATTATCTAGTTAACCTGTACTAAAACAATGCATGAACCTTGAACTGTTAACCCGATTTTAGCCCGAGGCTGCTGCACTGCTGCCTCTGACGGACCAGACATCAGTCAGCATTAAGAATGCCCTTTGTATGTAGATTCCTATTATTAGCTAAATTATTCGGAAACGGATTCGATATGGCTCCGTTAATGCCCATTAGGACGTATCTACTGGGTCCGTCAGAAGCAGTGTGTTGAAATTCATTAGAGCTTATTAGGGTGGCACATGGGGTGCCTTCGCTCCGATCAGATGGTGCGGAACGTCTTTGATTTAATCAATCAAGGTCACTGGCGCGCTGCGATGATGTCATAGCTAAGGGCTCTTCGGAGCGATAGGTGTCGTCTGGCGATCGCCGCAGCGCGCTCCGAGATGGCTGATGTCCTGCTGTGGCCCGTCTTCCGTAAGAGATTAGTTCTCTGGCAGACTTCGGCGATCGGCTAATAAAATTATATTGTCTGCGCTCTTTATTTGAGTTTGGTGGGTTAGACAGTTATTGCGTTACTGTTGCTGGGCAGCCATCGAAAGAACACATAACAGCAATCACACATTGACATTCTGGTTACATCTGCGCAAGATAAACTGATAATTTTGAACTTAGGAGCAACAACAACAAAAATAATGCTTGTTACGCGAGCAGTTCGCAGTTAGCGGCAGAGCCAATTCACCGTTACGTAATTTTAATAAATGTTAATGGGAAAGTGTTTAATAAGAGTGGCAGATATAATCAATGTTGCCTTCGCAAGCAACCAAAAGTGCCCCTCGCATTTTAATTATGTTAATGAAAGTTAAATGTGCAATGAATCACTTAAGGTCAAATTGAGCTGCAGGCTTACAAATTTCGAATAAAAAAGTAATTAATTAATTGTAGGCTGGACTGAGAGGCTATAGTGTCTGATGACCTTTCCGCCTCGTTAGAGGATTCATCAGTAACACTTCATTAAAGGGGTCCTCACTACAGTGTAAATTCACATGTACATTTAGCTAATTGTTATCACAATTGCAGTTAATTATCATAGCACACACGGTAATTACACTGTAAAAACAAGTTTAAACTGCTGGTATTTGTGGTCTAAGAATACATAGGTGTAACACCAGACGCTTGTGCGAATCGTTTCTACAAATGGGCAAGTTTCTTCTCAGCTGCATCCAAATGAATAACATCTGTCTCATGCTTGTATGTGAATATATATATATATATATATATATATATCTTGAGAACAGATGCGCTGTGTGTCCGAGAGATAAGACTGGTTAAAGGCTCGATAGACTGTAATTACAAAATGTTGTCGCTCTAAATCGGGTGGCAATACAAAAACCATAATCAACTCTATGGCAACCATTCAGGAAGGCCATTCCGCACTGTAATTAAAGTTGTCTTAACGTTTATGTTGACAATTATGACAGCGTTAACCTTTTTGCCACCCAGGTCTGCTAGCGCACTGGATTATGAAGCCAGCTCACTTCAGATATCTGAACAAGTGGAATGCAATTATTAAGCTGTGTAGCCTAGGGTGGTCCCGTGGTAAAGACCCCTCCTTACAGTGCAATTGTACCGCGGCCGCACCGGGTTTCAATCCAGGCCACTAATCTTATAGCAAAAACTCACCCCTGAGCTCTAATGAAAATTTCTAGAGAACCAACGCTCCCGATTCACAAAAAGAAAGTACCTATTTTACCAGTGGGACAAGGTAGGTACGATCGTCGTGTCCCTCGGCGAAAAAAGTACAATTACAGTGTCCCCTCTGCGGAAATACAGATGATGTCTACCCACGGCGCATACTGGTGGTAACAGTTCTCCAGGTGAACGGCGCACAACCGAATCTAAAGGTCCAGTTCCGCTGCTCCAAGGTCCGGTTCCAACGGACGCGCGTCCATCGTAGGCACTTTCAACGGTGGACAAGCAGTTATACTAATAACTCTGAGTTGTCTGTGGCCACACAGGTAGGTGCAGATGCCTTACAATTTACACATTACCCGCGTAACCATCGGTCAAGTGTCTGGACTTCTGCCACAGTAAACCTTTGGTTTTACTTTGGTTTAACAGTCAAATGTAACGGTTCAGACCAGACAGACCAGGGACCTTTGTCTCCCTTGCGCTGCGATGAACCTTTGGCACCTACCACCTTGTTGCTGGTTTGTGCCTCCTCAGAGCACTGTCGACTGGGAGTTTTGACTGGGAGTTCCCCACACGCCTTACCGCTCAAGAGATGCTCTGACCCAGTCGTCTGGCAATAACAAATTGGCCTTTGTCAAAGTCACTGAGGGATTTACTCCTGTCAATTCTTCTGCATGCAACACGTTGACAGCTGAAAGTTTGCTTATCATTTAATCTTTCCAGATCTTGACTTGTTTCCTTGTTAGGAGATGATCAACGTTATTTGCTTCACCTTGTGTCATGATGTTTTGTCTCATCAGTGTATATGTGTAAAGTACGAATAAATGTTTATTATAAACAGCAATGTGTTAGATAGGGAAAGTGATATTGCTCTCAGAAGGGGAACTTTATTAGCCAAGTACAGCACAGCAATAAAACTCATAATACTATAGTTTACACTACAGCTAGTACCAAAACGTCACTAGTTCAATTCCCTGATGTGACAAGGGGATAATAAATTGTGTCTTTGAGCAAGCCTCAATCTTTTATTGGTAATATTACTGTATGTTCTTCTGGGTTTGTTTAAACATATACAAAGGCATTGAAATGGTTGGTTTCACTTACAAATGTTTACCATAAAACTATGTAAGTGTCAGTAGGAAATACGAAAAATGTATTACAAAATATAGTCCATGACAAGGGTACGTGGGCGGCAGTGGCTCAGTGGGTTGAGTCGGTTGTCTATCAGTTATTTTTTGAAGCTCACTTGGCTATGGCAATGGGAGCAATGGATTTGGAAATGTGTTTGTTTTCTGACCGGTTCTCTCCGTACCATGTTAAAGTAGCTTTGCCGGTTGTCACTGCCTCGAGTCTTCTTGGGATGCGAAAAGCTTAGCACTTTTGTTTCTAGGAGTTTCTCTCGTTCCCTGCAGGTCCTCTCGAGTTCTCAGTGTCTCACCATAGGGATATGGTTGGCCAGGAGATGAGTGGTGCCAGGTTTCCTCCAGACAGGACACCTGGCATTCAGATCAAAGGGTTTAATCTTGGTGACTAGAGACAATATTATATTATTCCTCTCACTCTGACAGTCTTTTTGGGTGCATTTTGGCAAACTCAACGCGGACTGTTGTGTCTTTTATTGAGAAGTATTGGTGGTTCCAAACTTGAACGATGAAGGCCACTGGGTTCTTGGAGACCTCAATGTAGCTGATATTGTTGGTACTCTTCCTCACATCTGTGCCTCAACACTATTCTGTCACAGTGCTCAATGAAAAAAAATCTAAATTTCGATTTTATCCTGACATGCACTCTTTAGGGCGGGACCTTACAAACAGAAATGTGTGCCTCTGCCAATCACGTTCTATTAATTGAATTTGCAACAGATGGACACCAATCTATGGAGGACTATGAGTGCCATATTATGAAATATATAAATACATAAATAAATAAATACATAAATAAATATATAAATACTTAAATATCTAATTAAATACTTAAATATATAAATACTTAAATATATAAATACTTAAATATATAAATACACATTGCATTTGGATGGTGTGATGTTGCATGCTGTTCAAATACAATAGACATTGCATTTGGATGGTGTGGAACTTGTTTAGCGTCCAAATGCAAAGGGGCGGGACATAGCTTATTTCATAGAGCTGTTCTCATTGGACGGTGTGTTTTGTCCTTAGAACACAGTGATTGGACACTTGAACGCAAACTAACAAATGAGAGCTGTCAATACAGTAGCACACAGACGGGTTTATGTGTTTCCTTGTCCGCTATGTATCCAAAATGTGGCACTTTAAAAACAAGTTAACCCACAAATTTATATTGTTAGAAAGTGGCATGTTTTGATTTATTTTCTTTGCGTCAACCAGACTTCCAGCACCGAGCAATAGCTCAATACTAGGGACCTGGACAGGGGTTTACAGCCGTCTGAACACGTCCAAAATAATACTGAATTCGCCGTAACAATGTTTTTAGTGGCAGATAAAATACCGACACAAGGTGTTTAACAGAGTATGTTGGGCTTAAGTCGCACAGGCAGAAATAAAGACACACGACACAAGTCGCATTCTCCACTTCCCGTTATAAGAGGTTGTAACATGTTTAATAACTCATTACATTCATCACCATTTGTTGATGGGCTTAAATGGAGCAAGCAGGCTTCTTCTAGGCATACAGCACCCGCAAGGTGCTGAAATCGCTTTTTGCTTTCTATGCTCATCAGATGAAAGGTGTCAATCAAATAGCACACAAACAAGTTTCAGTGTTTCCTTGTAGTATGATCCAGTGTGTTCAAATGTGATCACATGTGAACACTCTCAATCTAACTGAAAGTCACACCTCCATGCTTCATATTGCATTTGACCTTCACAGATAAGCAAACAATAAAAAAAAACTAAAAAATGAATATATAATTGAACAATTAAATACATAATTAAATATATACATGAAAACATACTCATTGCATTTGGACTGTTAAGTCAAATGCAAGCAGCTCAAATGCAATAGACATTGCATTTGGATGGTGTGATATTCTATGTAGTTCAAATGCAATAGACATTGCATTTGGATGGTGTGATATTGTATGTAGATACATAAACCCGTCTGTGTGCTACTGTATTGACAGCTCTCATTTGTTAGTTTGCGTTCAAGTGTCCAATCACTGTGTTCTAAGGACAAAACACACCGTCCAATGAGAACAGCTCTATGAAATAAGCTATGTCCCGCCCCTTTGCATTTGGACGCTCAACAAGTTCCACACCATCCAAATGCAATGTCTATTGTATTTGAACTGCATGCAACATCACACCATCCAAATGCAATGTGTATTTATATATTTAAGTATTTATATATTTAAGTATTTATATATTTAAGTATTTATATATTTAAGTATTTAATTATATATTTAAGTATTTATATATTCATTTATGTACTTATTTATTTATGTATTTATATATTTCATAATATGGCACTCATAGTCCTCCATACCACACCATCCAAATGCAATGTCTATTGTATTTGAACTGCATGCAACATCACACCATCCAAATGCAATGTGTATTTATATATTTAAGTATTTATATATTTAAGTATTTATATATTTAAGTATTTATATATTTAAGTATTTATATATTTAAGTATTTAATTATATATTTAAGTATTTAATTATATATTTAAGTATTTAATTATATATTTAAGTATTTATATATTTTTTTATTTATTTATGTATTTATATATTTCATAATATGGCACTCATAGTCCTCCATACCAATCAAGTTTCAAATACATCCCAAAAACGGTCAATGGAAACGGGATGTACCTGAGCTTAATTTCAAGTACCACAGTAAAGGCTTAGATTACTTCTAAAAAGCGGTTGTTGTATCATTACTGAGTGTTGAGTGTAGATTGATGAGGAAGCATGCAAATGTAATACATTTTCCAATGGCTGTAAGATAGCTAATTGGGACAAGTGAACCAGTCTAAATACATTCACACAAAAAAACGATAGAAATGGTCTTTGTCATTACAGTCCATCCATTTTAAAATGAATTGCCAGACATGAACATTTGATATTCGCACCATCACCAGACTCTCATTATTGAAATATAATCATTACGTTTTTAAGGCGATTTTTGCCTTTAAATTGATGTCAGTGTGATTATAAGCACATCATTCCACTGGGTGCCAGGCCATTAACGAACACATCAGTGACATTCATCTACAGAGAGAAAAATGGAGGGGCGGTAATTCGGTTACTCGTCTTTCATGTCCCATGTGACCTCATTGCCAGCAAAAAAAACTAACTAACCCCATGGTAGGGCATCTCCCCGTTCTCCACTCTTTATGTCTTCCGTTTCCTTTCGTTTCTACTGCATGTTTTCCACATCTTTTGGAAATGCGTTAGACATTACGGTGACATTTACACATTACAAAGTGTTTTATGAAAAGTTTTAAAAAGCATTAGAAATATTGTTTTTAAATATTCTCCAAAGGAGCTGTGTCTTCCATGTACATTACTGGACATATGTGTCCTTTCTGCTAGATTCTGTAATGAGAGAGCTTCCGTAGCTAATTTGTTTGAATTCTTTACTTAGCTGACCTGTCGATTGATAGCCGGTCGATTGGGTTTGAGGATTGTATAGCAAGTCAATTAAGATAATTTTGTAGCATAGCATGTACTGTGCATGTATTTATACATTATTCTTTCACAATTATCCCAAAAACATTCAGACCCTGTCAGAAATGAATATGTATTTCTGACTGTGATGTGATCAGTGTTTTTCTACAAATCTACATCATGTACTTTTCATGAAAATGTAACATATTCATTGGTAGATAAAACGGTTGTAGTAACAGCAATGTGTTCTCTTTTCTGCAACATACTCTGTATATACTGCATTTTACAAGCCCCTTGCAATGCCTTATATTAGTGCATTTCCAAGATAGACACGGTAGAAAGCAACGCAGATGCGACGGGTCTGGCACGAACCAATACAGAGCTATTTTAAACTGAATGCGATGAGGTCACAATGTCATGTGAGCAAGACAGTGAATTTGATTACTGTACTCATTGGTTGGAGGACTTAAAGCTGCTTTGTCCAACTCCATTAAACGCGTATTTTTGTCTCCTCAGTCCATTGTGGATGAATCGAGCTTTCTTCAACACGATCCATCACGAGCATTGCTACCAATTAAATGAACCTGCCTGGTCCTTTTCCCCACTTTGACCTCAGGTGTAATCCCTTGCTTCTCAAAACACAGTTATTCTTCACGTTTGTATATGATTCTTGAATTTTGCATGCTGGCTGTTAAGTCTAACAGCACATCTTTTTAGTGTTTAAATCACAGTAAAATCATATTGGCCCTGAATGAAAGATGTATGTTATCTGCAAACACCATAATTAGACTGTCCTGCACACTGCGATTCCATACTCAATCTCTCTGTTCCCAAATATTTAACTATAAACTATTCAAATACATGTTTTAAGTTAAATAACGTTTTCTAAAATAGGTTTTGTTAGTCTGTGCGAAGAAACTGCAAGTCTGCCTTCCTTCTCAAGTTCGAAAAATCAAACACGAGAGTAATTTGCTTTGTATGAGACAGCTGAATCGCACATTTTTTTTATACTGCGGGGGGAAAGAAAACGGATTAAAGTAACTCTGACTTCTCAGTGCGGTTTATGACATGTGGTGAGACGATAGCAGACAAGGGTTCGGGCTTATAAAAACCTCACAGTGGAGGAGGCTGTTTCGAGTAGTTCAGAAAGCAAACGGCAAACTCACTGGCAAACCGAAGCAACAGCAGAAATATGGACAAAGAGAGAGAACAAAAAATAAGAGAGCGAGTGGAGAGGACAGAGGAAACACGGAGTGAAAGTTAGTTTATTAACTGGCGAGCTGAAGGGATGGCAGCGATATATGGAGGTTGGCATCTAGGTGATGCCGGCTGCCAACAGAGAGGAGGCGGCAGCTTACAGGGCACAGCATGGAGCAGATAGGCACTCGGATTTAATCAGTCCATTTGTAACAGAAGTCCATGAAATGTCGTGCAGGCATCTCTCTTTTTCAACCCCTGAAGGGCATCTGCTTTAGTGCACAGCGTCACTCATTAAAATGACCAGCACAAAATAAGATGTTTCGCCCCAAAGGACAACACTTGAACAGTTTCATTTTTATTTCGGTCCATTAGTCATTGGAATGACCACGGACGAAAACAATAGTTTTTCTCTTAAGGACTGCCGATTAACATGACGTAATTGCAAATAACGATTTCTTAGTTGCTGCTTTTTCCTCTTCTAACGCTTAAACGGACAGATAAATGTCAAGGAGGGCAGTCAATAGCAATTGACTTTTCGTTCTTAGAGAAAAGGAAAATTGCCTAATTTTGCAATGGCTCATCCAATTTGATTGTTATGTTTAAAGGTAAATAGTGGATACTGGGATCATTACAAAAGGACATTACTCCCGCCTTCTTTCTTCGTCAGGAAACATGCTGTTGTCAATCCCATTACCATAATGGGGTCGTTCTTCACAAACTACTTCTACGATCTACCATCCAGAAATGAGTATCAACATTGCCCTTTCGCACAACTCAATACTTGGACCAGTACATTGAGTTTTTCTTTTCCAGAAATCTGCACACACATCATTCCTTGCTCTTTTGCCCTGTTCATATACATTTTACACATTTTATATTTACCCAGTACATATGCCAACTTGGCAGAGCCTCTCGACTGTTCGTGTGTGTCTTTGCTCTGTTCGCACTGTTTGAAAGTGCGTCTTAAATGTGTGTTCTAATGGCTGCAGCTAGTGGTCAGATGCAAGTCATTGTGTGTGTGTGTGTGTGTGTGTGTGTGTGTGTGTGTGAACAGACTAGATAAACCTGATCCTGATTCTGATCAGCGCATCTGAGCTTGTGATGGCATCGACAGTTTAATCTGAAGGTTTCCCATTCACAGTACCCCAATCAACTAAAACGTATTGACATGCATTGACTTGCATGTTCACATTCACGCCACGCAATCAATTACTTTATTGGAAGACATTCCACTTCCAGTCTAATGTATACCAATGGTGACGTTGTGTTCATTTTGCAACATACTATGTCTGTATTTTGAATTAGCATTACAGTTAACTAAGCTTGAAATCAAAGCTTTAACCGGCCCAGACACAACAGGGCGCAAAACTACACACGCCCACCGTTAACCCCCAGGTGACTTGGACGCGTTCCCCTGAAGGGAAGCCATCTCAAATGCATTATATATGCTCTCATAGACTTAATTGAAACTGTAAATATTCTGTCCCACTCCGGTGCACACCTGATAGGCCGGTGCTCAGTGACCAGCCTGGTAAGCCAATTACGAGGCAGCGCCACACTGGATCGAACCATGACAACCGAGTCTCAGCCAGTCACACACACACACACACAGAAAAAGAGACAGCTCAGAATAAGAGAGGAAAAAGGTGAAGACGGCAGCTATTTTTAGATCTTTAGTTACCTTTAAGTTTCACACAGGTCTACTTGGATCCGCCGGCCGTTCTGTGGCAGATTCAGATGTATCTTTTTAACGTTCTCCTGTTTTATATTCTTGCCGCATGGCCATTATACCGCATCGTGTCTCGTCTGATGCAAAACGACTGATTGGCTGAAAGAAATAGATACTAATACATTTGTGTGAGCTGTTCGGTTCTGCCTAAGGGCAGCGTTTGATACTATTGAACATTTGTATTTGCGGTAACCTTATTACCTACTGATATTGAATATCTGTGACGCATTCGTTGCACTTAAGAATTTGAGCCTTTAATGGTGATGTTTGTGACATATATCCCAAGAACATCTGTAGTGCAATAGCAGGAATCGTATAAAGAGTAGGTATCATATATAGGTAATATGAAGGAAGGTGGTGATGTCATTCTTGGCCTAAAAGGCAAAACCATGTTTAAAAATGGAGATGGCTAATATACTGTATAGTGTCACTCCCCAGCTTAGGCCAGTAAAGGCATGTCTTATTTTCTTTATTCTCCTTTATTTCTGACTGAGGGTAATTGCGCATGAACCCAGAAGGCTAAATCCCTAAGTAAGTTTTACATATCAAATTGTGTTCAGGATGGTATAAGAACTGGCATAGGTCGTTAACAGCCCTCATCCAAATTGGTATTCAGTTCATACTGGTCTATGCTGCACAAAGCAATTGTCTCTGCAGTAGAAGTAGATCAATAACAACAGCATTAAAGCTATATTTCTAAATTGTACGCAGTCAATTTAAACTTGCTAGCTAAAACTCTTGGAAGAACTTAGCTTAAATATCATTGCTGTAGTACAGTTTTTTATTTAACCATGTAGGCCAATTGAGAACAAATACTTATTTGCAATGACGACCTGGGCAAGATAAAGCAAAAAGCAGTACAGGTGAAAATGAACCACTGTGCAAATTGGGCATGGCAAAAAGTAGAAGGGGTGTGCACTAAAACCAGATAACAGTTAACACGTACGGTGAACGGACAAAAGTTCAGACAGAAGTAGTTTAAAGGCAATCGGTCTGATAAGGGTTTTGAGTTTACGTTTTTTTGTAATTCGTTCCATTCATTGGCGGCTGAGAACTGGGTAGGTGACTGCCAAATGTGCAGACTTTCGGGGTGACTAAGGCAATGTACCCGCTTGAGCGTGGACTGCGGGTGGGTAGAGCTCTGGTGACTAGAGAGCTTAGGTACAGAGGGACTTTGCCTAGCAGAGACTAGTGAACTAATTTGTACTAGTGAGTAAATGCAGAGTGTTTAAGAACGGCCAGCCGACTAATGCACAAACGTCGCAGTGGTGGGTGTTTTATATGACATCACCAAAACCAAACATTGGTACACTAGTCATCTTCACCGAGGCAAGTTTGGCAGCATGCCAAACAATGCTATTGGTCAAATTGCCCGTACATGTATGCGGCGGGGCTGTAGGTACTGACCAATCAACAATAGCCATGCCGATTACTCCCCAGTAGGTTCCATACAAGATATTTCAAGCAAACCTGCAGACTACTGCTCATTATACATAAGCTATATTTGACGGTGAAATTAGGCTTTAATCATTTCTGAAATCCCTGGCTTTGAATGCATTATGTTTTCATTTAAATTTCAATGTATTCATGTGTTGCGATGCAGTTGCGCCAAACGGAGCACATTATTGGAAAATAAAGTCAGGCGATTTAACGAAAGACCTATGCGAAAGCGGCCGTTCCTTTGCCCCTAAACTGTCCCGAGTCCTCTTTAGTTTGCCCTATAATTGACCATTTAATATGCTTCTTTCAAATGATTTCATCTGCCCCCACCCGCCCAGAGGGCTGTCTGATAGATACACCTGAGAGTCTCAAGCTGACTTTTCTTGAATTAATAACCACTCCTCATGTGATTAAACACTACTGGGGCGTCTGTGTGCAGTTGAGTGAGTGTGTGGCTACTGATTGTGTTTGCGGAGGTGTGTTCCTTTTGCTGCTTAAGGGTTCTCTCTGAGGATTAAGACAATTACTTTTTGACTCTTTAACCTGTTTCATTAATTGATTTTGTTGTAGGCCAGGGCGCACGGGGATGCATACGAAACCCCGGTTGTCCCCGGGAGTTTCGGCTCAACGCAGTTTCGATCAACACTTGTGATTGATTTCTTTGTGTTTCTCCGCGCACACACACACACACACGCACACGCACACACACACACACACTCTCACAGGACAATAGATGCGAGAACAAAAATAGAAACACGCATGCACACGCACATATTAAACAAATCATACAAAATGATCTGCGATGCCGCGGGCGGGTTTTAACTGTGATTTTCGCTAATGTGCGTACGATCCGAGTGCCTGAGAATGTGAGCCGGACTTCTTCGAGTGCGCTGGAATTCCTTAATGTGTTTCCATGGCAACCGGAAAGAACCCGGCTCCTGCACTTACTGTACATGTCGAACATTCCCTGTGCAAAGCCGGGAGCTGGTTGATGCCGCCCAAGATAATTTGCATTAACACAATCCAATGAATAATTGATTCCTCACTGAGTAGTAAAGGGAACCTGTTTCCAGCCGACATGAGAAAACACTAGTTTGATCTGTGTGCAACACTGCACTGTTACACTGTCATCACACTGTTACATTTTCGCCGCCCTGTTACACTGATACACTGTCAATATGCGATTATACACCGTTACACCACAATCACACTATTAATCTGTCATCACACCGTTACACCGCAATCACACTATTAATCTGTCATCACACCGTTACACCGTAATCACACTATTAATCTGTCATCACGCCGCTACACCGCAATCACACTATTAATCTGTCATCACACCGTTACACCGTAATCACACTATTAATCTGTCATCACGCCGCTACACCGTAATCACACTATTAATCTGTCATCACGCCGATACACCGTAATCACACTTTAATCTGTCATCACGCCGCTACACCGCAATCACACTATTAATCTATGGAGCTAGAAGTCTCAAAAAAGATACATGCACAGACTACATTCACAAATGCACACACCGGATTCATACCTGCGTACAAAATTCACAAATACACACACCAAATTTAAAAAGCACATAAGATTCACAAATGCATACAAATTGTTTAAATGCACATAGCGAAATATATCTTGATTTACAAACTGCTTGCGTGCAGTGAATTTGACTGCATTTGTGTGTGGATTCTTTTTGAGACTCCCCTGACCTGGATCCACACACAAATGCATTTTTTTAACAGAGAATGATCTGCAACCAATCAGATATCTTCCTTGTTTTAGCCAATCACACCACGTGGGAGATTGTTCACTTGAACGCGTTCACACCGCGCTGTATGTGATACGTATGGAACGCCAAATGGGTCACAATTCATGCGTTCAAAACGTGATTGTTCAACCAGTGCACCTGTTAAGCAAGCGCCTGCGCCTGTTAAATAAACGCCTGCGCCTGATAAATAAGCGCGTGCGCCTGTTATGTTACAGTAACGTTACAGGTGCCAGATAAACGTTTGTATGATTTAATATAGCTCCACCTTTTTCATGTAAATAAGGTACTCACTCTTTAATATTCATGACTCTGAAGAAAGCTAGTTAGTTTGCTTTTACATTGCCTAGCACAGTGCGCCCTCGTGGACATTTATATTTCACTCCAATGTTATTTTTTTTACATCGTTTCAGCCAACGTTTTTCAACTTTTATTACATATTTATTTTAAAATGTCATTACATTGTAAACCAGTGTGACATGAATACTGTTGGTATTGCAGAAATGCATCCTGAAAGTGCATTTAAGAATTACAAAATGTAAGAGTGGACACCATCCCCGTTCAAGTGAACAATCTCCCACGTGGTGTGCGTTCTTGTGATTGGCTAAAACAAGAAAGATATCTGATTGGTTGCAGATCATTCTCTGTTAAAAATGCATTTGTGTGTGGATCCACGTCAGGGGAGTCTCAAAAAGAATCCACACACAAATGCAGTCAAATTCACTGCACGCAAGCAGTTTGTAAATCAAGATATATTTCGCTATGTGCATTTAAACAATTTGTATGCATTTGTGAATCTTATGTGCTTTTTCAATTTGGTGTGTGTATTTGTGAATTTTGTACGCATGTATGAATCCGGTGTGTGCATTTGTGAATGTAGTCTGTGCATGTATGAATCCGGTGTGTGCATTTGTAAATCTAGTCTGTGCATTTATCTTTTTTGAGACTCTTCTAGCTCCATATTAATCTGTCATCACACCGTTACACCGCAATCACACTATTAATCTGTCATCATACCGTTACACCATAATTACACTATTAATCTGTCATCACACCGTTACACCGTAATCACACTATAAATCTGTCATCACACTATAAATCTGTCATCACGCCGATACACCATAATTACACTATTAATCTGTCATCACACCGTTACACCGTAATCACACTATAAATCTGTCATCACACCGTTACACCGTAATCACACTATAAATCTGTCATCACACCGTTACACCGTAATCACACTATTAATCTGTCGGCCCACTATTACATTGGCTCCCCCGGTTACACTGACCCACCCTGTTACACTACACTGTCACCATGCTTTACACTGCCACCCGATTGTCTTGGTGTCATTACACTGTAACACTGTCACAATACTGTTGCGTAGTACACTTTTTTCACTCCAGTTAGCGTACAAGGCAAGCTAATTAACGCATACCCGTCAGTTTTCAAGGTCAACGCTGCACGCTTCTTCCTCTTGTCTATTTGCTTTGTCTCACAATGATAGTAATTCCCCTCTCACATGCAGAGTCACCACCGCACATTCAACAAGGGCAAATGAAAGATAAAACCCTGCGGAATAGCAGTGCTGGCTACCGGGATAAACCCCTTCTAATAATAGGTTAGAAGTATAACGTAAAATGTTGAGAGGTATCTACTGTCTGAGAAAGTGTTCTCAGATGAGAGCCTTTATTTTCACACTTTTGACAACAACACATACTGGTGTTTTATAATAACCGTCAATCACACCTCATTTATATAATGTACCTCCCTAAGAAGCAGATCTCTGTGTAGTGCTCGTGTCAAATTGAAAGGTCTGCGATGGTTAACCCGGAGTATCACTGTACCGTTTAGAGATTCCTGGTGTCACGGAAGAACGGAGAGAGGACAGGAGATAGGACCGTTCTGATATCAATCTCCTGATTCTCCTAGTGAAGCTTTTACCTCCATTCATTAATCCGCCTTCTATGAAACCAAACAAGCCTCGAGCATCGCCTAAAAGGAGCATAGAAAAACTAGACAGGAAGTCAACGTTTATCCAACTCTCCACTGTCTACCTTCCACACATCCCCAATCAGGAAGTGATTTAGCTAAATAACAAAGAGCCAATTGACAGGAGAAATATTGTACAGGCCTAGTGGTCTATCCTGTATTATTACTGAACTGGTGAAAGAAACAGACACACAGGAATCTGTCAGGAGCATACAAGAAAATGCAAGTGATCGTTTAGCTATATCTGCGCAAATTACGGTGGGTTATAGTTTTTTACCCAACAGAAACCAAAAACTGTTTGGCTGGCGAGAAATCTGGGTTGGTAGTTTACTGAACTGTTTGGGTTGGAATCGAAATCCCAATACCGTACGAGAAACGATCTGAAAATAGACCTCAGGTTGAAGCTTACCCCGGTGAAAACACACAGACACAAACACACCTCGTTGACCATCCATTCACAAGACAGCAATGCTTTCCCCCCATGCCAATCAGCCAATTACCGCCGTATAATAGACGGCAGGTTTCGCTCTGAGTGCTCTTTACGGGTCCGCGTCGAAGACAGAGAGAGCCGACCCTGTCACGCAATCATAACTATGATGAATATCGCCCGCGCCGTTACAGCGAGGCGGGGAACGCGAAACGATCGCAGAGGTAGACTGACCCGGGCAGTCCCCACGTCTCAGAGCCGAGGAAACATAATTCAAAACAGCTTAATGAGAGGAGCAAGGCTGAGGGCACACTGGCATCACAGAGGCGATACAGACGAGATCCGGGCTTTATTGATGGAGCTCCTCGCCGAGTCCTAACCTGAAGGGCTAAGCGAGAAAAGAGGATGTGGCTGCAGAGTTCTGCTTTCGTATTCCGACCGTAACCCCGGCGACAGATGTTTGATGTCCACGGGTGTTGTCAAATAACAACGCAGTCTATTTTTGGCCGTTATAATAAATAATGTATAGCCGAACGTGTGAAACGTGAATATTTCACATTTGTGTCTGTTGATCTGCGGATGTGACAACGTAGTGGTGAAAGAGTTTCTGCTAAAATGTTTGAGACGTGATTTGACCAGATGCATGAGGGTATGTCCTCCAGACAAAAAGGCATTCGACCACTGGACATCCCCTTGACCACATACCCATGTGTCCCTGCAGATCAGGCGCGTATAACGTAATTATGTCACGTGTTACCGGGTGACAAATCGACTTCCTTTTGACATATTTCTCAGACCAGATTGCACATAGCAGTCGCACGATTGTTTTCGGTTGAAAATCCTGACTTTTTTGGCGTGCGGCAAAAAGAAAATACCTGTTGAGGTAACTGGTTGTCTTTTCTACAAGTAGCATTGGTTCATTATATACCCTGACAATGTCAATATGGCCACTTCAACGGGATGAAAAGTATATCAGGATCTCATTCTGCATTAGTTGCCTGGCTGTCGTCCATTTGCCTTCGCTGAGCACTAGTCATTTACGGTACCGTGCATTATCCACTCTTCCGCTGACCGTTTGGTTCGCTAAGCATTTTGACGTGAGCCCTGGGTCTGTGCCCAGCTACGCTTATCTGCCGTCCAACTTCGGACCCGCATTTAGCACTGCGCCTTTAATGTAAGTCCTATGTGGGCGTCACGCTTTACTGGACCGTACCTGCGTTCAAAATGGGTCGTATGGAACATTTCAACACGTGTGTTTTTGTGGCTCTGTGTTGCCGTATGCTGAATGTCTTATGTTAAACTCTTGTTAGTCGGCCATTTTTTTAGCGGAGGAGCGGGAAAAAACCTAGGGGGTCAGTTGTTACAGTTACAAAAATGCGCTGACACACACACAGACCTTCTGCACACCAAACTAAACACATTCTGCACCCTGCTCCCAGAGCTGGTCTTGGCTTTTGTTGTTACATTTATGATTCTATGAACGCTTTCTCCCCACTACTGGCCGAACTCTATTTATTGCGGTATTGCTTGAGCAAAACCAAGTCACGCCGTTCCAGACTAAACAAAAATGGTGAAACGTTGTCTTGTGTGCATCTGCCAGTCGACATGTTTCTGCTTCATTGATATTCCATTCGGGTTATTTTAATGCAGGTTCTGGTCTGTATGGCGCAGTGTGATTGAGGGGAGATAGGGTAGGACTGTGTCGGTAGCAGGACCCTGAGCTCCTTGCCCTGCACTGCAGTCTACTGTGAATAGAACAGGCATTAGATAGGGCAGCCCTCTGTGGGTCCTTATCAGTCCAGGCTGGAGGGGGCATTAGATAGGTTTGCTTATGGAAATATCTGCTCGTCTTGACTGGTTGTTTTGAAGGCAGCACACTTTACAAAGTCAGGCTCAACAAAGCATGTTTGACCCTAAAGCATTTTCTAGACAACTTTGAAAGTAGAAATGCTCTTAAACTACAAAGAAAATACAAACGTTTAGCTTCAGGCGGTTAGTCAAATCCAGTAGTTGGATGAATTATGAGAAAAGAATGATTGGTTGGTGTCAACTTAATTTGGAGAAATTGCCATTCACACAGATGGCAGAGGATCTTCTTCGGGTCCGTTTATATTGTGGGAGAGAGACTTTTTTCGCATGAAAATGTACGTACTGTTTTAATTTACAACGGCATGATCAAGATGTATGGTGCAGGATTGTGACATCAATCAAGCGATATCGTGCATGCTGCGTTGAGACTTGCTGCTCCAACACATTTGTCTTTAAAATGTGGAGCACGGTATCTCTGCATGGTCTGGTTTTGAACTATTAACATTTCAGCATTAATAAAAAATAGATTTATTGTCAATAGCAGTGCTAATATAGAAAAGTACAAGGAAAGTGTCCAGTGGGTAAGATTAACAAAAGTGTACATTTTGTACATCAATATTAAAGACGATGCAATAACATTCTGGCTATATTCTGTTTATTTGCATGTAATATCAAGCATTATTGAACAATCTCAAACCATGCAGTGCATCAATGCTAAAAAATGTAATTAGAGTAAGCCAGATCTGTGAAGAGAGTCGGGGAGATTTTCATCATGTTGGTCTATGAATGGAGGAAGGAAGACACTTTGGATGGACGGCCATCGCATTCAGTTTTACAGGCTATATTAGCTATTTGCTAAGCTAACTGTCACGAAAGCCCTTGAAGAAAGCTTAAGTGTATATGCATCTAGAAACTGCAACAAACTAAAAATAGTCCAGCACTGTGTCCTCCCCGTTTCACAGCAGTAACATCTACACTGATTAAGAAGGAACCTGGATTTTTCAAGATATAATTTTCTTTTTAAAAGTCAGGGTATAACAACCATGGTAAAATCCTAAATGCCTAACAACTTCTCTGAAGGACGTTGAGCATGTCGAACCATAAAATCGCCAACCGGCCAGTTAGTTTTGTAAACTGCTAAAGGGCAGGACTGACAACTCACAACTGTATGCCAGTGAGGGAAATACTGGCCGATCTAAAAATCAACAGGATACACAGTGTAAGTAAAAAGTCCAAAAATAAATGTTTTGAAGATTGTGTCCTTAATGCTAACACTGCTGTTGAAGTCAATGACATAATAACTACTGAATATATGCTGCTGTTCTGCCATTGAATCCGATGCTGAAGGCCCACAAAGCCACTGTGATTCATGGCAGTTCTTTGAACACATGAAAGTACTTTACTCCCATAGTGACATGGAGCTGAGTTTGAAGAACTAAATCCAACTAACTTGCAGTGCACTGAATTGCTGCAACTCTGTAAATGGGCACTATTCGTTGGACAAAAAAACGACTGAACTCCGACAACAAAAAGTCGTCGGTATAAACTTTCAATTAGTCAATCTAAAACCTAAAATAATGAAGTGAACAGATTTTCGCATCGATTAACAACACAAGCCCCTGTACACAAACGCCTATGTTCAGTCCTGACGTAGAATTCTTCAAAATAAAGATTCAGAACGACTCAGGTCTTGTGCACGGAATTATGCTACAATACATATCTCAGTTCTAAACCCATTTCATCCATTCTGCCCTATGCTTTAAATCCTGTTAACTTAGTTTGAAATATGAGGCATTATGACTATAATTTCATCTCCGGTGTGTTAGAATAACAACATTTCACTACTCAACGTGAGGATTTAAATCCACCCAGATGTTTCTGAAATATTTCATTTCTATCACAGAAAATGAGTCGACTCCATTTTAGTATTATAAACACTTCATGAGTGTCGTCTATCTTATCCATGATGGCTCTGGTTTGTGTTTTATAATAATTCTGGCCCGCAGCAGCGTTGGCTGTGATTTAACGTCTTCACATCTCCGCTCTGGAGCAGTTGTCCTTCTCTCGCTGCCTCTCACTTCTTTCCCCGTTCGCTCTCCATCGTTCAGTCTCCCTGCTGCATTTCTCTCAATCTTTCGTCCGCGTATCTTTCTCCCACCTGAGCTGTTCACGTGTCGCTGCCTCTGAGATTTTCCTGTAAGGTCAAATGGAATTGTGACACAGGTTGGGATTTGCTATGTGTAGAAGCGGGGGATAAAGATGGAGCTTTCTGAGATGAAATCCGCCTTCGTTTTGTCAAGAGACCCGAGTGGCACCAGGGACTAGTCTGTGTGTGCACGTGCAGCCGGGTAAATGGACGAGCTGTGAGGTCGAATCGCAGCACGCTTTGAAATGTTGCAGATGGGGCTATACAGTTGGTGTGTTTTGAATGGCTCAAATGGTTGGAACAATTGTCAAGGAGTGCGGCCATGTGTGAAGTGAGCCAGAGGACTGCAGGTGTGAAGTGGGGCAAACTGTTAGCGGTGGAAGCTAAACTGTTAGCAGCAGCATGTTGACATCCAGTATGTATGTGTTTTCCCGGGCACATTTCTTTGTTATTGGCCTGTTCCTGGCTGTAGTTGTCCCTATAAATGTACCTGGGTGTCCCCTTAAAGAAAGCGTCTCAGGTTCATTCACACCTGATATTTCTATATTTACATGCTTTAGCCTATAACCAATTGTGTGTAAAACTGATGCTGATAGCGGTACCAAACTTGCCTGCTGCTGCAGACATTTGAAAAGCAAGTCTGGTCACGAATGCGTTGCAACCTCTGATAAAACAACCATGCGGCCAGAATGTTTTTATGTGGTGTATACAGGAACAGCTTGGTTAGATGTACACTGGCGAGAAAATCAATTTGACAAGACAATAATGACAGTTAAAAGTTGAGTGCTGTTTTTGACCCCGTATAAATTGTCCCCGGATGGTACTGGTCATTTTAATGTGCGTGCCTGGGCAGGTCTATGTCATCGCACATGTTTAATCAGGGCTTGAACCGCGTTCCTTCATTGGGCTCTCAGAACTCTGTTGCTTAGAGAAACACTCAATATCCCCGTATCAATTCACAGCCGAGCCCGAAAAGTATGTTTTACATAAACGCAGAGTCAGAGGTGTCAAACGGCTACTCTGAAATGCGCACGTTTGAGATGGAGAAATGATGCGAAGGACAGACCAGGTAGTGTGAACGATCATCCGCGGATTATTCTATTTCGATTCAGAACGTAGCATCTAATTGAGGAAATGACTTCAATTTCCCAGAGGCTACGGTGCGCAGCCTGACGCATTGTTCCAACCCTCCTATTTACTCATAAACACCGTAGAGACGGAACCTGCACCGAAAGAAATAGAAGAAATGGTAGTACGTGTGTGTGTGTGTGTGTGTGAGATGTGTGTGTGCGCGCAGTGTGTGTGTCTGGGCAGCATGTGGATCTGTGTTAGGAGGAGGACGTCTTTCCGCTTTGAACAACTCGTCTAACTCGTATTCCTAGACCCGTCGTATATATTCACCTCCTGCGACTTCGCTGTTTGTAGCTGTCTACATATTCCCGTCACACTCTCTCGGCTATTGAGTCCACGACAACGCTCCGGGGAACGGTTTCGCAGCCTCGGTTAGGGGGAAGCTGCATGAGAAATGGGGTACAACTGCATGTTTGACATCCGCGTGCCATCCGAAGAGGAATACCACTACAAGGGGCTTATGAGGGAGGCAATTCACTGGCCAGTGATTTATTACACGTATTTAAAAAGGTTAGAAGAGGAGTGGCATCAGAGTACATTGGTGGTACGCTGTACTGTAAATTTAGCGACTGTTAGTTATGGTCAAGGAAACCGGGAAGGTCCTCTGAAAATGCATGGCATCACTGCCTGCGTCGTTGCCACAATGTTCCCGTCCTGAACTGCCGCTTGTCGAAAGGAGAAATCGAACATTTGGGTAAATTTGGAACATGCCACGGGACTGTTCCACAAGATGAGGAAAGTAGCGTTGTGCCGGAAGTGGATTAAAAGCAAACAAATGTGTAGCCAGTGCCACTTTGGCTGTAAGGCCGGTGGACACGCGAGGACCTGGCATTTGAAGTTCACTAGCTGTCCTCACAATATGGCACGGGGAGATTCCGTTTGACGGGGGAAGGATTTGAGTGGCGGACCGGCTTAGCAGGTTACCGCGTGAGCTGGAGAGGAGCCCAGCTGCGGGGCTTGTTTTAAATGAGTTCAGGCACTGCCGAGCCGGCGTTGTCCCTGCAACATTGTGATTCGATTGTGGAGTGTTATTAAGGCTCTCCTCGCTCGTAATGGCCCTCATTTATCCTCTCTAATATTATTCAGATGAGAAGCAAATGGCAGGCCGCTCTCCGTACCCGCCTGTATGGAGCGAACCGCCAGCGTTCGGGTATTTCCGAGCGTTCCGCCAGGGATACGGCATGGTCAAACGGAAAGCTGTCAATTATTCTTTCTTCACACTTTTCCGAAAGTGCAGAGGAGGAGTTCTAGCAGTCTTGAGATTCATTAATTTTAACGATTGAATAGACTGCTCTTTTTGTTGAGTCTGGCTATTCCCGGCGTGTAGAAGGGAACGTTAATAGCAGGCCTATTGCCCGTGGCCAGCTCTGTGATTCCCAAGGACTAGGCACAGATGGTCTAGTCAATACAGAGGGAAGTATTTACTTAAGGAGCTGCTATTTGTCCTCAGCTGCCTGTCAGTGATACAGACTAATTGTGTCTAATTGTAGATTGACGCACAAACACTCACACATCAAACGCATCAAACTGAACACATTTACTCATGCACGCAAACGTACAGGGCACACATATGTTCTTGATATTAAGCCACCGTCAGTCTTTGTGCTGACGATTTTTCTGTTGAAGACCCCTGTTGTCAAATAAATTGTGTTCGACAACGTAGCGTCGTCTCGGCAATGGCAGAGTTGTGCCATTCGACGGACAAAAATGAAAATAGAATTGAGATGGATATTATTTGGGCAGTAACGCTGCTGATTTATTACATGGCACTACCAATAGGTGGCACTGTATCCTTATTTGACAGTACGTGGACGTCTGCTAAGTCTTCATGACTTTAAGGAGCAGCCCTTGACGGGTACCAAACTTGATCTTGCTATTTGCGACCGTCGTCTTTGTTTTACGGGGTGTCTCTCTCTCTCTCTTTCTATCTCTCTCTCTCTCGCTGTCTCTCTCTCCTTTAACTCAGTAGATAATCTATTCTATAAAAAGGTTACAAGTAAAGACGAATCAGGTGCTGCATAGTTCATCATGTAAGGACACATAAGGTGCTGCCAACTTCCTCGTTATAAGGCCAACAACCAAATCAATCTCCCTTCCCTACAATCCCCTACACACACACACACACACACACAGTGAATGCTTTGAGACAGAGTCACAGCTATGGCTGTTGATTGCTTGTTTTAGAGACCCCATTTGGACTGTGAGGCTGGCAGGCACACCACAGCGCGTACTTAATCAAAGCCAGCCCCTGGACACCATAGAAACAGTGCCAATCACCCAGGTGCTTTTGAAGCCTCATGGCACACACCAGTATCCACATGCCAGTATCCATGGGGCAGTATCCACACGCCAGTATCCACACGCCAGTATCCACGGGGCAGTATCCATGGGGCAGTATCCATGGGCCAGTATCCACGGGCCAGTATCGACACGCCAGTATCCGCGGGCCAGTATCCATGGGCCAGTATCACGCCAGTATCCGTGGGCCAGTATCCGTGGGCCAGTATCCATGGGCCAGTATCCACGGGCCAGTATCCACGGGCCAGTATCCACGGGCCAGTATCGACACGCCAGTATCCACACGCCAGTATCCATGGGCCAGTATCACGCCAGTATCCGTGGGCCAGTATCCATGGGCCAGTATCCACACGCCAGTATCCATGGGCCAGTATCACGCCTGTATCCGTGGGCCAGTATCCACACGCCAGTATCCGTGGGCCAGTATCCACACACCAGTATCCACGGGCCAGTATCCACACACCAGTATCCGCGGGCCAGTATCCACGGTCAGTATCCACGGTCAGTATCCGTGGGGCAGTATCCACCCGCCAGTATCCACGCGGCAGTGGGACGGGTAGCTTACTGTGGGGCGGAGCTCAACACTGTAAAACCGCCACATCTCCACTCATCTGCGCCGACCAGAAAACCTTAAACGTGTTAAAGCACGGATGTACAATGCATATAGCTACATGACTTATTTCAGGGGGCGTTCCATCTCACAAATGAGGAGAAAGAGATGAGGACAGGGAGCCAGTGTTTACTCTGATGCCAGCCCACGAGTCACCACCGGAACCTTTAGAAATAGCATAAGAAAGTATTACCCAGGACAAGAACAGGAAAAGCAAGGTCAAAATCGTTCATTGCTTTTTCTCTGACAGGCAGAAGTCAGTGAAAACTGTTACAGTAGAATTTATATCGCTCAGAAGTGGAGCCGAGAATAGTTTGGTACAGGTGCAAAATGACAAGGTAAATAGATATCTAGATTGGAAACGCATTTAAAGATGAATACCCTCTCGATGGAATTTTGTAAAAAAGACTTTCTTCATGTAAATTTGGAAGAGGGCACCAGGAAGTTATTACACAAAGCGTTTTCACGCAGCGTCTCGTTCCCCTCAGGGAACTAAGGTTACATATGTAACCGGAGACGTTCCCTATCAGGGAACTTCGAGCTGCGTGAAAACGCTATGGGAACGCCACTACCCACTTCGCCATACGAGCAAGTGTCCGCCATGTGAAGTCAGAGCGCACATTCGGACGAAAGCACCTGCGCCCCTGGCGTGGAGCTAAAGTCAAGCTGGTAAAATCTCACGAACGTGTGCGGTGAGGACCAGCCTGCCGCAACACAGACGTCATGGAGAGACACTTTACCTGACAAAAGGGCTTTTGAAGCCGCCATACTCCTGGTCGAGTGGGCTCGAACAGCCAAGGGTGAAGGCTGACCAGCCGACTCGTAAGCAAGTGAGATGGCCTCAACCACCCACTTGCTCATCCTCTGCTTAGACACAGGACCCCCTCTCTTGGGTGGTCCAAAGCACACAACAACTGTTCGGACAGCCTCCACAGGGCAGTTCTGTGGACATAGGCGTCTAAGGCCCTCACCGGGCAGAGGAGGTTATGCTTCTTCTGGTCCGACGTCAAAAAAGGAGGAGGGCAGAAGGCTTGCAGCACAATAGGCCCAACGATGTTAGTTGGGACCTTGGGGACATACCCGGGTGAAGGTAGTAGAAACGCCTTGACCATCCCGGGTGAGAGGTCCAAGCAAGAGGGCGCCACCGACAGCACTTGCATATCACCAATCCTCTTCAGAGAAGAGATGGCAAGTAAGAAGACCGTCTTGAGGGTCACGAACTTGTCAGGGACCTCCTCAATGGGCTCAAACGGAGCACGGGAGAGGCCTTCTAGTACAATGGCCAGGTCCCAGGATGGCACCCTCATGCTGGCCTCAGCCTCCGGGCGCCACGAAGGAAGCGTGATACCAGTGGGTGTCTCCCCAGAGAAACCCCATTTAGAGGGACATGGCATGCGGACAAAGCCGCCACATACACCTTCAGTGTGGATGGGGATAGACCTGTAGAGAAGCGTTGCTGCAGGAACTCCAGTACTGCAAACACTGGGCAGTTAACTGGGTCCACCTGCCGCTCTCTACACCACGAGGTGAACAGTTTCCACCTGGCGGCATACGCCTTCCTTGTGGCTGGAGCTCTGGAGTGAAGGATGGTCTCAGCGACCTCAGTCGAGAGACCTGAAACTAAAAGGCGGGCCCCCTCAGAGGCCAGGCCCATAGTTTCCACAGCTCCGGGCGGGGGTGAAGGATGACCCCATGCGCCTGGGAAAGCAGGTCCCTCCTGATCGGCATCTCCAGAGGAGAGCCGACGAGGAGAGATATTAGGTCCGCAAACCATACTCGGGACGGCCAGTACGGTGCTACGAGCAGTAGACTGACCCGCTCCTGACGGATCCTCTCCAGAACTCCTGGGAGCAGAGCAACCGGGGGGAAAGCGTACAGGCGTGACCTCAGCCATGCCTGCACCATGGCATCCAGCCCCAGTGGGGCTGGATGAGCCAGCGAAAACCACAGAGGACAGTGTAACGTCTCTCTGGACGCAAACAGGTCCACTTCGGCCCGACCGAAGTGCGACCAAAGGAGCTCCACCACCTCGGGATGGAGTCTCCACTCCCCGGGCCTCGGCCCCTGCCTCGACAGGGTGTCTGCCCCCTGATTTAGGTACCCCGGGATAAAAATGGCCCTTAAAGAAAGGAGCTTCCCGTGGGACCACAGAAGGACCTGGCGGGCCAGATTGTAAAGTGGGCGTGAGCGCAGACCCCCCTGGTGGTTGATGTAAAAAACCACCGATGTGTTGTCCGACCGGACAAGGACATGATGACCCCTTAGGTCTGGGAGGAAGTGCTTCAGAGCCTGGTAAACTGCCAGCATCTCTAGCCAATTTATGTGCCATGATAGCTGATGGCCCCGCCAGAGCCCTTGAGCTGGGCGACCACTCATGATCGCCCCCCAGCCGGTGAGGGAGGCATCCGTCGTTAGTGTAACACGACGACACGGAGCTCCCAACACGGGACCCTGGGTTAGGAACCAAGGCTTCCTCCACATGACCAGCGTGCGGAGACAACGCCGCGTAACAGTGATCATGCGGAACTGGTTTCCCCTCGGGGAGAACCCCTTGGTTCTGAGCCACCACTGTAACGGTCTCATGAACAGCAGGCCGCAAGGAATAACATTGGGCGCTGCTGCCAGCAGACCCAACAGTCTCTGAAACTGTTTCACAGTGAGTGACTGGCCTAGCCTCACCTGCTCGACGGCTGCAAGGATTGACGCCACACGTGCAGGAGACAGATGTGCCCGCATCGTGGTCGAATCCCAGACTACGCCCAGGAAAGTGGTCACCTGTACCGGCGACAGCACACTCTTCCCGGCATTGAGCCTCAACCCCAGTTTGTTGATGTGAGCCAGAACGACATCTCGATGCCGAACCGCTAAGTGCTTCGACGGAGCCAGAATCAACCAATCGTCGATGTAATTGAGGATGCGTATGCCCTGGAGGCGCATTGGCGCCAGGGCAGCGTCTATACATCTCGTGAACGTACGGGGAGAGAGTGCTAGGCCAAACGGAAGAACCCGATACTGGTACGCTTCGCCCCCAAAAGCGAACCTCAGGAACTTCCTGTGTTGTGGAAGGATGGAGATGTGGAAATAGGCGTCCTTCAGATCTATCGTGACAAACCAGTCCTCGGACCTGATCTGTGATACGATCTGTTTGAGAGTGAGCATTTTGAAGCTGAGTCTCCCGACCGTCTGATTCAACAGACGTAGGTCTAAAATAGGACGCCACCCCCCATCCTTCTTGGGAACAACGAAGTACCGGCTGTACCAGCCCGACTCCCTGCTGAGAGGAAGAACTCGTTCTATAGCCCCTTTTAGCAGGAGAGTCTGTACCTCCTGCTCCCGTACCAGAGCCTGCTCTGGGCCCACCACTGTGGGCAGGACCCCATTGAAACGAGGCGGATGCGTCCTGAATTGGATGGCATACCCGCTCTCGATTATCCGCAGGACCCACTGAGATATATTCGGCAGGGTCTTCCACTCTGCCAGAAAATTTACTAGGGGTACCAGCCTCTCGAGGCTGGCCTCTGGAGTAACAGGTACTGCAGACCTAGTGCCCTGTAACAGCGCACTGGCAGGGAACAACTGGTTCGACAGTTCTGGGCCCCTCCTCGGAGGAGGCCAGCACCCTCGGGAAATCGCTCGCCTAGGCCACCCCGCTGAGGGCACCAGGAGAAGCTCACTACTCCCCTGGTGGGGACCACCCCCAGCAGTTTGACCCCCCTGTCAGGGTCTCTTAGACAAAGCCTTCTTGTGTGTAGCGACAGGCCTCGGAACTGTCCTACCCCTCGAAGGCCCCGCCTGTGAGCGTCGCCCCCCGGCCCACTCATCGTGTGGGGGCGCCCGAGTAGCGACACTCACTCTCTGCTGCGCCCGGTGTGCCGTGCTCGGCGCCGGGCGGGGCTGCCCCCGTCCGACAGCCCCCGCGATGCGGCTACGACGGGGGAGAAATTTCTGGAGGAAAGAGGCGCGTCCAGAAGGAAGGCTTTCTCCCTATCTCTCATATCAGAGAGGCTTAGCCAGAGATGCCTCTCCGTAGCCACCAAAGCTGCCATAGCACGGCCCACTGATTTGGCCGTCTCCTTAGTGGCACGAAGTGACAAATCCGCCGCCTGACGAAGTTCTCGAACATCCTCAGGACTTACAGTCTCCCCCTGAGCCCCGTCGCTAAGCAGCTCTGCCTGATATGCCTGTAGAATAGACATAGTATGCAGGCAGGAAGCTGCCTGACCCGCCGCCGAATAAGCTTTGCCCACCAGCGCTGAAGTAGTCTTCAACGCTTTGGAGGGCAATGCCGGTGTCCTCAGAGACGATGCCGCGGGAGATAAATGGCTAGCCAGTATCTCCTCCGCGACCGGCATCGGTCCGTACCCATGAACATTAGCCTCGGCAACATTAGAGTACATATGAGTCCGCGGATTAAACACCCGAGACGACACCGGCTTATTCCAGGACCTCGACACCTCAGTGTGGAGGTCCGGGAAGAAAGGCAAACACCGGCGAGGAGGTAAAGCACGGGAGGGCAAGAATCGTCCATTCAACTTACTGGTTGAAGCAGACTCCTGCCTGTCAGCCGGCCACTCGATGTTGAGCTTCCCCAAAGCTCGGGTGAGTACCTCCAGCAGCTCCTCGTTCGCGGGTGACTGAACCAACAATTCAGCCTCCGCCTCGAGGTTTTCAACCTCCATTTCCTCAGAACTGGACGGCTGAGAAAAAGGTGCCTCCCCCAGGGCGGAAGAAACCCGCGCGGGTGCTTCCGGACCCCGAGCTGAGGCACTGGCTCTAGCAGACGAAGACCGAGAAATGGCAGAAGCCGTCTCGGAACCGCATGCTAGATCCGCTTGCCAACCCCACGACGTCAGTCGGCTCCGTGCCTCGGCAGCGGCGGGACCTGAACCGCGGGGAACGCGAACCGAGCCGCTTTCCTGAAAAAGCGCCAGGCGAGAGCGAAGTGTACGGATGGCGAGACGGTCGCAATGCTTACAGCTAGCCCTTCCAAGGCTAGCTGGGCATGCTCCTCTCCCAAACAAACTACGCACAGAACATGTGTGTCCCGGCCCGTGAGAAAGCGGTTGCAGGGAGAAGCACACTGTCTGAAACGCCGCTCGGTTGCCATAATCGCGGTGAGCTCTTGTACATAAATGCCAAGAAAATTTCTGAATTAACAACGTAATAGCAGAAACCCGCGAGGACTGTCACAACATGCACTTGCTGAAGCAACAAAAAACTGAAGGTGCCGGTAATTAGGGGTGCTTTTATGACTTCCTGGTCGCGACGTCACCCGTCTGTGACGTTCCGTCACGCCATTGGACTGATTACACATGTGCTTCATGACGCACTCACGCAGAGCGTTCCCATAGCGTTTTCACGCAGCTCGAAGTTCCCTGATAGGGAACTAAAGCACAGGATCATATACATTAGGCACAGGTATTGTAACCATGATAGGTAGTTAATCTCTATATCTTGTCTTTGATTTTTGCTCTACTGAGAACTTTGAAAGACAGTGTTAAAGCTGTGATACTTTGACAATACGGCTTGCAACTGAATGAGAAACTGAGAAAATCTCCAGGGCTGACAAGAGTCACCTGAAATAAAATCCTGGATCACCAAAATGTAATACTTGCCCATGAAATCAATGTTCTTGGGTATTTATATTCCAAATAAAATAAGAAAGGCACAAACAAGAAAATTCACCGGTGAACCATAGAAATTTAAAAGATAGCATTATTGTCTTATCAAAACGCCATCTGTGTAAGGGACAGAGCCCTGTCCTCGCACTCCATGGTGGTGATGACACCTCCCCCGCATCCGGAGAGAGGGAAAATTAGGGACTTGTTCGTTCACCTGTGTTATTGTCCGCACCTGGGTTGTGTTTGCTCGTTAGTCCCTGTACTTAGTTCTGTCGGTTCCTGTCTTTCAGTGTCGGTCATTGTTAAGGTATGTTTCTCTTGGTTTGCGTTTGCTGGTCCTGTTATGTATTGCGTGATTATTCTGGTGTTCTGTGTTTAGTATGTTCTGTCTCACTAAGGGGAGGTTTTGTTAATTATGTTGTTCTTCTGTGTTTATGTTAAGTGTTAGGATTGTCTTGGTATGAAGCTACCCGTTCCTGTTTTGGGAGTAAATAAACCCTGTTATTGCAAGCACTCTGCGTTTGTGTCCTCAACCTGCTCGAAAGCCTCAAATCCTGACAGAATGACCGACCCAAAAGAGAGAACACAGCAGGGTGCAGTATCGTGGGCCAGCCTACGGCTCGAAAACCCCGACGAGGGGTTAATGCACGGGCTCTTCATAGAGCCCTATGAAGCAGAGGACTCCGAGCCAGAGGACGAGTCCGAGGATGAGAAGTACCTGGAGGGGTTCCGGTGGGATCCCTTCACCCTCCAGCTGATTCCCGTCTCAACCTCCACGTTTCTGTCCCCACCTCACCACCCATGGCTGCCGCCCCGCAGCATGAGATGGCCGCCGCCCCGCAGCATAAGATGGCCGCCGCCCCGCAGCATGAGATGGCCGCCGCCCCGCAGCATGAGATGGCCGCCGCCCCGCAGCATGAGATGGCCGCCGCCCCTGCATGAGATGGCCGCCGCCCGCAGCATGAGATGGCCGCCGCCCCGCAGCATGAGATGGCCGCCGCCCCGCAGCATGAGATGGCCGCCGCCCCAGCATGAGATGGCTGCCGCCCCGCAGCATGAGATGGCTGCCGCCCCGCAGCATGAGATGGCTGCCGCCCCGCAGCATGAGATGGCTGCCGCCCCGCAGCATGAGATGGCTGCCGCCCCGCAGCATGAGATGGCTGCCGCCCCGCAGCATGAGATGGCTGCCGCCCCGCAGCATGAGATGGCTGCCGCCCCGCCACTCGAAACGGGCCCCTATGAACCGGTCTATCCGGTGTCCTCCAGGCCCACGCCACCATCGGCTACCTCCCCGGCCTTGGAGAGGGCTCTACGGGAGGATCTGGGGGTATTTGTCGACTTTCTGGCCTGGGTCCAGGAGGTGGCGGTGATGGACGATGAAAGGAGGTGGTGGCATCAGGAGTTCTTCGTGTGGAGGAAGGGACAAGAAGATCTCTGCCCTGAGCTCCTGGACTACCTGAGGGCACAACTTCTCCGCCGTGCACCACACCTTCGGCCAGTCACCGAGCTCCCTCCAGTTTCCTTGCCCGAGTCTGTCCCCGTGTCCTTGCCCGAGCCAGTCCCCGTGTCCTTGCCCGAGTCTGTCCCCGTGTCCTTGCCTGAGCCAGTCCCCGTGTCCTTGCCTGAGCCAGTCCCCGTGTCCTTGCCTGAGCCAGTCCCCGTGTCCTTGCCAGAGCCAGTCCCCGTGTCCTTGCCAGAGCCAGTCCCCGTGTCTTTGCCTGTCCCAGGTTCCCAGCCTGAGCCTGTCCCAGTCCCAGTTTCCCTGCCTGTCCCAGTCCCAGTTTCCCTGCCTGTCCCAGTCCCAGTTTCCCTGCCTAAGCTCGTTTCCCAGTCTGAGCCTGTCCCCGTCTCTGAGCCTGTCCCCGTCTCTGAGCCTGTCCCCGTCTCTGAGCCTGTCCCCGTCTCTGAGCCTGTCCCTGTCTCTGAGCCTGTCCCCGTGTCTGTCCCAGTCCCCGTGTCTGTCCCAGTCCCCGTGTCTGTCCCAGTCCCCGTGTCTGTCCCAGTCCCCGTGTCTGTCCCAGTCCCCGTGTCTGTCCCAGTCCCCGTGTCTGTCCCAGTCCCCGTGTCTGTCCCAGTCCCCGAGCTCACTCCAGACCCAGAGCTCACTCCAGACCCAGAGCTCACTCCAGACCCAGAGCTCACTCCAGACCCAGAGCTCACTCCAGACCCAGAGCTCACTCCAGACCCAGAGCTCACTCCAGACCCAGAGCTCACTCCTGTCCCCCTGCCTGACTCCAGCCCTGTCCCCCTGCCTGACTCCAGCCCTGTCCCCCTACCTGACTCCAGCCCTGTCCCCCTGCCTGACTCCAGTCCTGTCCCCCTGCCTGACTCCAGTCCTGTCCCCCTGCCTGACTCCAGTCCTGTCCCCTCCTGTCCCCCTGCCTGACTCCAGTCCTGTCCCCTGCCTGACTCCAGTCCTGTCCCCCTGCCTGACTCCAGTCCTGTCCCCCTGCCTGACTTCAGTCCGGTCCCCCGTCCTGTCCTCGAGCCCCGTCCTGACTCCAGTCCTGTCCCCCTGCCTGACTCCAGTCCTGTCCCCCTGCCTGACTTCAGTCCGGTCCCCCGTCCTGTCCTCGAGCCCCGTCCTGTCTTCGAGCCCCGTCCAATGCCCGAGGCCGTCATCCTGGCCGAGCCAGTTCCCGGGCCAAGGACTGTTGCCGGGCCAAGGACTACTGTCGGGCCAAAGCCGGTTCCCCGGCCACCTGAACCGTGTCCTCCGGCACGGCCTCCTGAACCGTGTCCTCCGGCACGGCCTCCTGAACCGTGTCCTCCGGCACGGCCTCCTGAACCGTGTCCTCCGGCACGGCCTCCTGAACCGTGTCCTCCGGCACGGCCTCCTGGCCTCCTCCGGCACGGCCTCCTGTGTCCTCCGGCACGGCCTCCTGAACCGTGTCCTCCGGCACGGCCTCCTGAACCGTGTCCTCCTGCACGGCCTCCTGCACCGTGTCCTCCGGCACGGCCTCCTGAACCGTGTCCTCCGGCACGGCCTCCTGAACCGTGTCCTCCGGCACGGCCTCCTGAACCGTGTCCTCCGGCACTGCCTCCTGACCCGTCCCTGCCTGGTCGACCTCTAGACCTGCACCCTCCTGTCCGACCTCCAGACACGCTCCCGCCGGGTAGACCTCCAGACACGCTCCCGCCGGGTAGACCTCAGACACGCTCCCCGCCGGGTAGACCTCAGACACGCTCCCGCCGGGTAGACCTCAGACACGCTCCCGCCGGGGCCTCAGACACGCTCCCGCCGGGTAGACCTCAGATCTGCTTCCGCCGGGTAGACCTCCAGATCTGCTTCCGCCGGGTAGACCTCCAGACACGCTCCCGCCGGGTAGACCTCAGACACGCTCCCGCCGGGTGGGCCTCAGACACGCTCCCGCCGGGTAGACCTCAGACACGCTCCCGCCGGGTAGACCTCAGACACGCTCCCGCCGGGTAGACCTCAGACACGCTCCCGCCGGGTAGACCTCCAGACACGCTCCCGCCGGGTAGACCTCCAGACACGCTCCCGCCGGGTAGACCTCCAGATCTGCTTCCGCCGGGTAGACCTCCAGATCTGCTTCCGCCGGGTAGACCTCCAGACACGCTCCCGCCGGGTAGACCTCCAGACACGCTCCCGCCGGGTAGACCTCCAGATCTGCTTCCGCCGGGTCGACCTCCTGACCTGTCTCCTGACCTGCATCCGCCGGGTAGACCTCCTGACCCGCTCCCGCCGGGTAGACCTGACCCGCTCCCGCCGGGTAGACCTCCTGACCCGCTCCCACCGGGTAGAACCCATGACCCGTCTCTACCTGTCCGGCCTCCAGACCTGCTCCCGCCCGGTCGACCACCTGATCCGTCGTCGCCTGTCCGGTCTCCTGACCCGTCTCCGCCTGTCCGGTCTCCTGACTGGCATCCACCAGACCGGGCGGCCTCCTGGTCTGTCAGCCTCTGTCCTGCCCGAGACCCGTCTCTCCGTCCTGCCCATGTCCAACTCTTGGATTATATTCTGCTCTTGTGTTTTGGGCGCTTCAGGAGCCGCGCCCCTTGGTGGGGGATTCTGTAAGGGACAGAGCCCTGTCCTCGCACTCCATGGTGGTGATGACACCTCCCCCGCATCCGGAGAGAGGGAAAATTAGGGACTTGTTCGTTCACCTGTGTTATTGTCCGCACCTGGGTTGTGTTTGCTCGTTAGTCCCTGTACTTAGTTCTGTCGGTTCCTGTCTTTCAGTGTCGGTCATTGTTAAGGTATGTTTCTCTTGGTTTGCGTTTGCTGGTCCTGTTATGTATTGCGTGATTATTCTGGTGTTCTGTGTTTAGTATGTTCTGTCTCACTAAGGGGAGGTTTTGTTAATTATGTTGTTCTTCTGTGTTTATGTTAAGTGTTAGGATTGTCTTGGTATGAAGCTACCCGTTCCTGTTTTGGGAGTAAATAAACCCTGTTATTGCAAGCACTCTGCGTTTGTGTCCTCAACCTGCTCGAAAGCCTCAAATCCTGACAATCTGTTTGTACATAATGCACCTCTGAAAGCGCCTCTGAAAATACTTAATGTGATTTAAAGAGGTTAAGTTGGCAAAATCCATTGCAATTCAAGTAATTCAATATTTTTTTCACAAGTCAAATTAATTGGCTGATTCTCTCCTGATGAGAACTTCCCAGTTGACAAATTTAAATAGCTAAAACTCTAATTAGCATCCATGTTGTGCATTCGGGCCATAGATCAATTCCCAGCTGGCACGAAATGTGCGTAACCAGGTTGTAGCATGTGTCATAGCCACATCGTCTGAGCTTGCCAGGGCCAGAAAGTCTTCCAAGTACGCCAGCACTCTTGGTTACTGGAGCCTCTAACAACCCGGCCTGGATGTCAATGGGCAGTGTGCAGAGAAAACCGACCGAAGAGCGTTGTCTGTAACCCTTGGTTACCAGCAGCACTGACAGACCGACGTTGTTTCCAAAAGGCCTCGTGTTGGGCTGCGGAGATACAGGTGCAGCAGTGACTTCACCCACCCCGGCACTGAAAACCCCCGGCACCGGAAGCAAGGCCGAGGCGATCATGACGTGTTTCTGGTCCCCAGACCCAGATATTACGGGATGAGCAACCTCCCAGCCGTAGTCAAGCAGGCACTCCGGTCGCCATTTCACAGGATCCACTTCATAGTCAGAACCACCGACCAACCCAGTCCGCTACGACTGAATGGGCCGGCAGGGGAGCGAGCTCAGAATAGACCGAGTGAACAGAACTTGACAACGCAGACCGTTGGACCGCAGTCACGAGCCACGTCACGGCAAGCAGTAACTGGAAATAGCCTTTATTTGTTCAACAACATGTGTCACTTTTGTCAAAGGAGAATGGAACCCTCCGTTCTCAAGCCCTCCTACAGTCATTCTCGTCTCCCTTTGGTCACCTTCTGGACCCACGGAGTGATGTCATTTGCCACTGAGTAAATACTCGGAGCAGCCGTGTTGTATAGCTGATCTAGTCCATCGTCTGGTGAAAGAACCGTGGTCAAACTTGAAGAGGGAGCGGGAACAGCGGGTTCACGAAAAGTCTGCTGCTGGCGCGTGAACGGAAGGAGTCTGACGAGACTCTCCTTCTCCTCCTCCTCCTCCTCCTTCCCGAGCCAAGCGACAGCCTTGAATACTGCTGCTCCGAACAGCCCCAAATCTGGGAGCTGGTCATTCAGGAAGGTGGGCTTCCCCAGTTGTAGCCTGTACGTGACGGCCACAACTGCTTTGGCGTGACCGCGCTGTTATCCATCATAAAGCGAGCACATACCGTGAAGGCGCGGGCGAGCTGCAGAACCGCTCCTGCTGTCTTTGTCACCTCCTGCAAACTGAGACGGTACCCGGGGAGATGGCAGAACTCGCTACTTGGTCGCTGAACAAGCGTTGGTTCTTGGAAGAAGGTACTCTGCCAAGGGCCAATATGTGCATGGTGCCCTCAGACACAGTCTCCTCCGTACTGTCCAGTGTGTGAAAGGGAGGAACCCGTTTACCGGGGCCTGTAGCTGAGGGGGGGTCCCTGCCACGTCGTTTTCCCATGAAGGCATTGCGGGGGGCTGTGTATTCTTCAACATCTGTGGTTGGGCATAAAAATCGCCCACCCACAGATTTCGACACTCAGTCCGGAGAGTTCTTTAAGACACATTTTACTGGGCGTCGAGCGCATCTTTCTTTTTACCAGATATGAAATTGTCCAAGTGCCTTAAATTGGTGAGAAATGTGATGATGCAATGCATTCACCCATATGACACTGTACTTTGTGCAATACAGTTTGGGCTTTTTAACAATGTGTGTGGTCTCTGAAGTACAAATAACAGTCCTGAGTTAAGATGAGTAAGGACACTCAGCTATATTAAATGACTTCCCTGTTTAAAGCGGTGTCAAGGGGAACTTCACAGTTGAGCACTGATGAGTGCTCTCACCCTCATTGCGAATAACGAGGAGTCCATGTGTATTAGATATGGTAGAACTCTATTCAATATCCAGGCTCAGGCTTTCGAAATCATTTTCGAGTCGGTAGAGAAATAGGTCTGTAACCTTCACATTTTCTTCGGGATTTACCACACACATGAATGAAAGTGATTAAAGCACTCGTTATCCAAATATTGTCCTTGCAAATTGCCTTTAAATATCTATGTATATCCAGTGGTATCTGAACTAGACCTGCCGCAATACCTTCTATTATCTACCGAATATCCAATTAATCTTAGATTAAATTGAGTATTTTACTGAACCTAGGGGGTGGGGAATTTATCAATTGAGTTTAGATCAAAAGACAATCTAAACTGTTAAGTGAATTTGAGTAACTTGCAAAACAAAGTTTATGTTTTCAGGTTACAGATACTAAGCAAATGAGAAAGCGAGAAAATCTCCTTCCAGAGGACAGATGTTGTGGCAACAGTGACAGATTAACTTTTTCCATAGCCACTCCCATGCACCTGCAGTGAGGAGGAACAGAGATGCAAACGTGTACTCGGGTGATATTGCGCCAGCTCCATGACTCACACGAGTAAGAGAAGAACAGTTAAGCTACCATTTAATATGCAAAACATGCTGGCTTTTTCTGCAGCGTCCAATGATGGCCACCCTTGTATACAATAGAATGCATGCGCATTACCAACACTAACTTTATGATAAGACATTTACCTCAGAAAACCAACCCAACATGCTAAACCCAAGTAAGTATAGGTTTGTCAAATCTTCTGCCAAAACACACAATTAAGGTGTTGCATTTAAAATCACGACAATAGTGCTTCATTACTGGAAATAAATGTGGCTGGCCAGATCATTTCAGTCGTATGTAACAGAAGACCAATTGCAATACATATTACTTTGAATAAAAGTACAGACTCAGCTTCGAACTGTATAATAGCACAAAATGCAGCCGGAGGAACAATAGAGAAGGAATGTTGCTTTGAAAATTGATCAACTGAAAAAAATAACGTGGCACTGAAAGGTTTTATTCAGTTTTCACACATCCTGGAGCTCTAGCTTTTTCCTTCCCATACACGGAGCACCGCTAACGCCCGTAAGCCTCAGCCCTACAAGGACTCCTATGTGAGGCTGCGTTTTCCGTCAATAAACCCGTTAAATAAGTGTTAATAAGCTCAAAATCCATTTTAAAATGATTTTTTTTCCCATTGGAGAGATTGCGAAAGAACTAATGCAGATGTTTAGAGTCCATTTCAATGATTAAAAGGCACAACTCGGCCTCGCCAGCGTGCCACCTTTGAAGCGTGTTATGCATTTGTGCTGGCCTCCCGCTGACTGGCTGTTGCACTTTGTAGTTGACAGGGACCACCTTCTCCAACACTTCACATGACCCCCCTTCCTAGTGACCAGAAACTTGCGCTCTGTAGTTGGCACCGGCGCCGACCGCTTTGGTTGAAGCTCCTGGGGCCGTGCTCCTGCGTTGCACATTCATCTCTGAGCTTGGGGCATTTGCTCTCTCACGACAGGCTATATCCCTTTCATCACCTCCACATGCTCGCTTAGATTGTGGTGAGGCCAGAGCGCTGCTCTAATGCGGCCTTTGCGGTCCCCGGGGCTGTCTCTCCTGTGCAGCAATTCGAAGGGGGACAATCCTGTAGACGCCAGTGGGATCTCGTTAAATCGTGAAGATGTGATATGTCAACGGCTGGTGTCAATTTCTGCCATCCTGAAGGACAAGGGTCCTTCGTTACCTGGGACATTACCAGGGGTACTTTTATCAGTCCAGAACGCTTCTTCACCAACTCAATGCTGGCCTTTTTTCGGTTGTCTCTTTCATGGATGTCATGTTCACCCCGTTGCGTGTAATTGTAATCCGTGGACAGCTGTGTTTTAATCAAGACCAGCCAGTGTTGTCTTTTTTGCCATCTTTGCATTTGCAATGAAATGCCTGAATTTTGCCGAAACGTTTCGAGCGGTATTCAAGTCCGGGCATTTCTCGTCGTAGTCCAATCATCTTCCAAGTCAGATACAGTTATGGTATCGTTGTCCTCCAGATAGAATTGTCGTCTTGGTGTGAAAAAAAACAATTACTGTTTAAACAATTGCACTGAGTAGTCATGTTACGACAGAACCCAGAATGTCAGCATTTCCAGCCCCTTCATTATCTCAACTAATCACGTCTAGCAGGGAAGGTTTTGTATTTTCTGCTGGCAAACAAGTATTAATAGTATTAAAAGTAGAAATAGTGTTTACACGTTGCATACTAGTTTGTGATTAAGGCACATGAAGGTTTACGTTTTCAAGAAGAAGATGTACTTCCTGCGGCAGCTGAAAATGTTCAACCTGGCGCACTTCTACACAGCCGTCATTGAGTCCACACTGACCTCCACCATCACCACCTGGTACGTTGTAGCCACTGGGAAGGACAAGGGCAGAGTGGGTCATTGTGTCACGAATGGGTATAGACGGACACATGTGCAGGGCGAACGAATGACATTTATTCAATAAAACTGTAACTATAACTGAAAAACACAAGACAAGCAAACGTGACGTTGGTAAAAAAACACACAAAGACCGACGACACACACTGGGAGAGGAGGAACTTAAATAAGATGATGATTAGGAAGACAGGTGAGGGCAATGAAACAGTTAAACAAGTGTCCGTGCGCTAAACAAGGGAGAGAGGGCGTTGGATTTCACGGGCACGGCCATCCTGTCGTGCCAAAGCGTGACACATTGGCTGCAATCTGCCATCTCTATGCGACCTACACACCTCCAGGAGGCTGAAGCGAGCGGCAAAGATTGCTAACCGCATGGGATTTAAATGCACTGTCCCACAGACTATAGCATGTCAAATTTAACGTTCAATGGTTCAATGGACAAAAGTGTATAGTTTTTACCAGATGCAGTAAAAATATTTTTGGGAACGAAGGAACGGGTACTGTTCAGATTTGAGGGTTAAGATTTTACAGACTAATATAGAGAATGCCGTAGTTCTGTAAAAATGATGACATAATTTTTTTCCTGACACTGGCTTGATTGTAGACACTGTGGTAGAGGCTACATCAGTGTTTGAAAATCTCCACAGAAGGAGACAGTGAGCTGTATGGTTGTTTCATTGTCTTGCAACACAAACTCTCGCAAGCAATTCGCTGTGACACAATAGTAGCCATGATTACTAATGTATTACGTGTCCTTTCTCATGTAGTGTTTTATAGGGTCTATTGTAAAATGTTTAATTTGCCATTAATAGATTACTTTTTCATCAGTATACACACAAACCCATGCATTTCTGAATTATACAAAATGTCTAATAAATAAATGCCTCATTAGCTTATTCAAGTCTTTATCCAGTTGTTTCTCCTCAGAAGCCAATACAGTATATGCATTTTACAAAAGCCATTTTACAATAGACATTTTACAGTATACATCCTAAAGTATACATTCTAAATTCTATGGATTTTTTGTGTAATTGCAAACAAAGCCCGTTGAGCCTCTGAATAACGTAATTTATTGGGTGTACCAGTTAAATTGAGATCATCACAGAATGATTTTTTAATCACCTTAATATTTTCCTGTTTTATCTGTTCCCCAAGAAAGCACCACAACCTTATAAAATGCACCCACTTTGTTTCGCTTGTTTTCTTTTCTTTTAAACGGTTTTACATTTGCCCCACACATTCCGTTCACCCCCACCCAACTGGAAAAGCAGAATAATCTCTATCCATCGCTCATTCAATTGTATGGTGAGTATTATTCCCTTATTCTCAACTCAACCCTCTAACACACTGAGATCAGTGCATCTTGTTCCCTGTTGAAATATATGCCTCCCCTCTACCGTGACTTCAAGCTCAAGTGTCGCCTACCCCTCTAGCTTTATCAAATCTGCTGACACTTCCCGTAAAATAAAATTCATCGCTAAGACAACTATTCCCACAGTTCCCCTACCAGTACCGTCTGCAGGTACAACTACACAACGACATATTATTTAACAGTCATTGCGAGATTTGACTTCGGAAATTAGCCATCGAAGAACATTTCTCGAATAGATGATCAAAAGGTTTTGCTCCTGTCTGCACAGTCCGGGTTGTTCAAAGCGCGGTGAACATTCTTTTTGTAGTGAGCATTTCGCGAAATATCTTACATTGAAATGCGAAGACGGATGTGTCAGTATTTTTTTTATTTTGTTTGTTTTATATAGCAGATCGTGGACCTGATCCACCGGAATTGGAACATCAAAGACCTGTCCCCGGTTGAGGTGAATTTCATATGGCATAGCTGTCAAACTCTGAAGGCAGAATACACACACACACACACACACACACACCTGCGTCAATGGGGCTGACTAGTGGAGTAGAACCGCTTGAAATAGAAAGTGAAAACCGCACATGCTAACAACATTTTTGCAAGACTGAATTCTTACCGATGTTTCTACAGAAAGCCGCCTTGGTAAGGAACCATTAGCAGATACTACCAGTCCTGTGTACCTCAGTAATTCATTGTGGTTACATGGTTGTGGGCTCGAAGCCCAGTGAAAAAGTAAGTGCAAAAATATCACAAATAACGAGCACAAAATGTACGCGCTCGCTACTGTGAATTGCTTGGGATACAACACTCCCAGAGAAAATGTGACTCTCACGCTTCAGCCAAAAAATACGTTACAAAGAAAGCCAACGACAGAGTTGTGGTTCAATGCAGCCCAGGGCTTGTGTAGGACTTGGTCTTGGCTGTCAGTTCCTGGCACCATAACCTTTAATGTTGCTTTAATGCGATGGTGACCTTGTGAAGTGTCTGCCAATCTGTGTCAATGCCCGGGGCCACCACCGGGGGCAGCACGTCTTCCTGGGTTAGGCCTCCGCAGCGCTGCTTCGTGTCAGATTAGATCGAGGTTCCCAGTCACTGCTGGTCAACATAAAGATGCGATGATCCAGTCTGGGTTTGAATGTTGTCTCATTAATATTCACGGTTTCTTTTTGGCTCAAGGGCGGTTGTATCTGTTTAGTACAGCCGGTCGGCCCTCTTTTGTTAAAATAATCTCTCCTTCCCTCGCCATGCACACATTTCTCCGCCTCTCACTGAAATCATTATCCATCCGTGCCTTCTCCACAAGATACATACCTGCCATCGCTCATCCGTCTATCAATATTTCACTTTCCCTGAAAGATTGATGGATTCAGTTTTTTTTCCCCGTCTAAAAATACCAATGAAAAAAGTAGTGCCTGAGGAGTCCGGGAGGCCATTGTCTGTCTACTGCTCAGCCGCCCCTGGTTTTATTCAGGCCCGGCAGTTTAACTGTCATGGCCAGGAACCTCTGAGGAGGGGATGTTGTTGACGTGATGTCTTCAGATGAAACTTTTATGATCGGGGCCGGGCGTCAAAGCCATCCCTTCCTTCGTTTCCTTCCTCCGGCCTCCTCCTCCTCCGCAGTCCTGGCGGGAAGCACAGCGCTGATTCATCTAAACTAAAATCCCATCTAGTATGCACAGCGAGGTAAATCATGCCGTCGTTTTTATCTCCCCGTCATTACATTGCGGCGGGTGTATAACGATTCGTTACTATGATAAATCGGCGACGAAAAAAAAACAATGAGGAGTTCGGAAAGATTACGAGCGGCAACGACGAGAAAGGCTTTGGGAAGAAAGACAGAGAAGCAGAGGGACAACACGTCTAGGTTGTAATTTGCGCGTCGAGTCTTTGTCTCTAGCCGTTCATTTGGGCGCCGTTGTCTTGTGACGTCAATGACGACACAATGCGACCCTGTGAAGTCCTAGGCTGATGCCAGGATTGAGCTGCCAACCCTGGGGAGATAGGATCCCGAGTCCTCCCTAAATCCCACTAAAGACCCCAAAATAGCTCAGGGAAATGAGAAGAGGCCGAATCGTTCAGTTAATGCAGCCTCATGCATAGGCAACGCGAAGGCTCTACGATGTGTGGATCTAAAACGAAAGCGATCGAAAGAAACGACACTGTTTTTATTGCTTACAACAGTACCGAACGGGAGTGTCTTACCTCGAGGCGTTTCACTGATCTGTTTGTGTTTCTGATATGATAATGGCTTTCTGATTCACATGTAAATACATTAACGCCGCGTGTTCAGGCTGTCAGAAGAAAGGCCTTATCCTTCTAAGCCGGCCCGAAAATGCATAACCCATAAGATGTGCCAACAGCGAATGAAGGACATTGATCAGTCATTTGGACAAAGTCACGGCCCAGACTAAGAGGCAACACTTTAGGGGTTGTTGTAGTAAGGTCAAGCCCTGTCGTCAGACTACATCCTATTGATATGACTGGAGTCGTGTGTGTTTGCGTGTCTCCTGAACCCTTATGTTTCTCCACACAACCAAGCAGGTTGTTTTTGTATTAACAGAATTAATCTGCAATAATTTCCAATCGTAACACTAATCTAGGTAATTTTATTCTTATTAATCTATGTTTTTTTTAAAAAAGCCGCCGCGTTATTCCGAGTGTTTCGATTCATTAGGACGGCGGTCGTTCTGGCTCAGTTTAAACCGCCATCGGCGTAGAAGACATTTGTCAAATCACTTCAATTGGGCAACCTGACAGATTTATTAAAGAAGTGCCTGCCTAGTTTATGACGTCCATTATATAAGCTAATTCAATCAGCGACCGTCGGAAAACATCTGAAATCGAAAAAGCTAACGTGTCTCGAACGTGTTTACGCCAACTGCTAGGATATTGACATAGACGTGACACGCTGTCAGCGGTTGTGAGTGAGTCTGTGCTGTGCGTCATTCTGAGTGACAATCCTAGCATCTCAGTGATTAACGCTCTAGATTTGCTGATGTTGTAGACTAGTCAAGGCATGCCTGCAGGAATACAATGCACACGCAGACATAAACTACTTGATCAGTGTTAATCAGTTCCCTACTCTAATCCCAATGTAAAGGAATTACATAAATGGACATTTTAATTATTTCAATTCCCTAAATTGACTGTCAAACATTTTAATTAGTGAGCACTTGGTACATGGCACTCTAGCAGCAGATGTGTGCTTGTGTCAGCCAATTTGAAGAACCAGCAATTACCAAAGGATTTGCATTAACGTTCATAATACCGCTCATTTCCCATTTGTCCTTCTCCCGCTTCTCGAACCATCTCCCCTTCTGCTTTTTTATCTTGTCTTACTGGGGTTCACACTTTGCAAGTGGTCGAAGGGTTGTGGATGTTGAGCTGTAACTATAGCCGAATTGAATACTTTCCGCTTTGGAACATGCAATAGCTTTAGAGTGAGTACAAATACAAATGAATACGAAAGAAATATGTAGAACGCAAAGCGTACAATATAAAAGAACGCAAAGCATGGCTATCGTGCTTGTAAACAAACGATAATGATTAAAATATTTGGATATATTGATTTGTACAATCTTATTTTCTTACATTCACCTGGATATATAGCTTCAAGTCAGGTCATGTCAGAGGTCAGAGATGTCAGAGGTCAGGGATGTCAGAGGTCAGGGACTTTAAAATCATTGCAGTTCAGGTGGTCCTTATCCATGTTTTATGTAATAAATGATCACTTAGATATGAATACATCATGAATTCCACCTCAGCTCTAAATGTGAAATCAAACTGTTGTTTTGAAAGCTCTAAAGGTGAAATTCAAGCAAACCTGCCATCTAGGCTTGGTACAAAGCAACACAATCATTAAC